>OX393572.1:5513760-5516260 GCA_947652115.1 Blastomussa wellsi | reverse complement strand
AGTGTTTTCTTGACAGAATTTAAAATTCCCTCAAAATTGTCTTTTTTCCTCAATAACTGGTTATAACTGAAATACACACCTAAGATTTTTAATGATGTCTTGAATTCATAGGGAAAAGATTCTAGTTTCTTTGGACCTAGACAGAAAAATTCAGTCTTTTCTGAGTTGACCTTAAGACCAGAAATAGCAGTGAAGTTTCCTAAGCTGGTATTTAATTGCTCATAAGACGATCTATTTTTCACAAAGCAAGACAGATCATCGGCGAATAATGCCAATTTGACCTCCTCCTTTCCAATTTTAATCCCTTCAATCTTCTCATTTTGTCTAATGCTACATGCAAGAACTTCTAAACTTAAGATGAATAGCAATGGTGATAAAGGGTCACCTTGTCTCACCCCTCTTTTAATCATAAAATAATTTGAAGCGAAGCCATTGTTAATTACACAACTAGACACTCTTGAATAAAGAGTGCGAATCCATTGAATAAAAGATGAACCGAAATTGAATTTTTGGAGAACTTTAAATAGAAACTTATGATTTACTGAATCAAAGGCTTTTTCAAAGTCTATTGTAATCAGGATTCCTGCGTTATTCGTATGTTTAGTATATTCAATTACATCCTCTATTGTTCTTACAGCATCAAAAATCGATCTTCCTTGTACATAGGCATTTTGATTACAATGAATCAATTCCGGTAGAATTGATTCCAAACGTTTGGCCAGGGCTTTGGAGGCAATTTTTGTGTCGACATTGATTAGTGATATTGGTCTCCAATTTTTGATAAATCTTTTGTCCTTACCCTTTTTTTCCAATAAAGTAATGACTGCTTGTTTTTGGGAATTCGAGAGTTCTCCATGATCGTGTGAATAGTTAAAAGAGGCAACTAAATGCTTCCCAAAGATTGGCCAAAATGCTAAATAGAACTCTGCTGTAAGACCATCATTGCCGGGCGTTTTGTTCTTTTGAAAAGTTTTTAATGAGTTATAACATTCACTTATAGCAAGTTTTTCTTCACATTCAAACTTTTGCGCATCAGAGAGCTTGGGCATGGAAATTCCTCTCAAAAAAGAATCTGTTTGTGTTTCACTCCACGAGTCAGGATTTTCCTGGTATAAATTTGAATAAAATCTACAAAGTTCATTTAAAATGGATTCAGGATTTGTTGTTTGAGTTTGATCATTAACAAAACATTTTCGCAAGGAACTTTTTTTCCCTCTTGAACTTTCTAAATTTAAAAAGTACTTGTTACTTTTTTCTCCCTGTTCATACCACCTTGCTCTTGATCGAACTATTGCTCCTTGAGCAATGTAATCATAGAGAAGGTCATATTCAGTTTTCAAAATCTCCAATTCCTTCATATTTTCAGTTGACGGATCCTCATCATATAGTTCTTGACAATGTTGTAGCTTTTTCTCGGTCTCTGACAATTTCGCTTTCCTTTCTCTTGCCTTTTCTTTACTATAAGCAATGGTGACCTGCCTTATTTTATACTTAATAAGATCCCAAAATAATCTGGGGTCCACAACCTCTTTGAATTCTTCTAGCCATACGGGATAATTGTTTTTTATCAGAGCCACATAATCGCCATCGTTCAATAAACTTGCGTTAAACTTCCAAAAGGAAGGACCATGTGTTTGGTTCTCAATACTTTTAATAACCAGTACAATTGCCGAATGATCGGATTTGATTGAGGGTATAATACCAGTCTGATCAACATCCTCTTGAAGAGCATCATCAACTAACCAAAAATCAAGCCTTCTTTGCACTAACGGTTTTTTCTGACTCCACGTAAAACGTTTCAGTGTCGGGTTTCTAACTCTCCAAATGTCAACTAAGTCATGTGTCAGGCAAATATTCTCGATTAAATTAACCGTTTCCTTTAGTTTTGGATTACCGCCCTGGCCGTCAAGCTTCGAATCGAGGATAACATTGAAATCTCCACCAGCTGCAATCCTACATTCATCATCAATATCCATTCTATCCAGTTCATCTTTGATCTGGTCAAAGAATAAAATTTGTTCGCTCGTTTTGTTTGGAGCATAAACGTTTAAAAAAACAAATTTCTGGTCTTGCACTATCGCTTCCAAAAGAAGGAACCGCCCCTGACTATCTTGACGCACGGATTTTAATTCAAATTCTAAGGAATTTTTAACTAATATGAGAACACCCCTGCTATGCTCAGAACCATGGGAAAAAAACATATCACCTTTCCATTGCATTTTCCAACTGTTTTCTATCTCCTTTGTACTATACGTTTCTTGCAAGAAACAAATATCTGCTTGTTGATTCATAAGCCATGCAAAAACGGCTTTACGTTTTTCAAATGACCGAATCCCCCGAGCATTTAAAGACAAAAGTTTAAAATTTATGCCCATACGTTTTCGAATTAATTGTAATCACCCAGTCTTGCCACTTAACATCATAAACACTTTTTGTAGCCTTTCTTAATTTGAAAAACATTAAATAACCAAAAATTTTGTCCCGAAACTGGCCTGTCCTA
>OX393572.1:5385060-5512560 GCA_947652115.1 Blastomussa wellsi | reverse complement strand
TCACCTAGATCTATGGAATAGGCTTCTAGTATGGTCTAGGTGGTACCTGAGTACGACAGTGCAGCAAGGGAGGCCTCCAGTAGGCTAAACTTCAAAATACTCAGCCACTTATTTGCATGTCATTGAATAAGAATAGACTAATAAGTGTCTATTGTGTTATTCCTCGTTCCGCAAAAGGTCCCGACATGTCACCGAAGTAGCTGAGTATTCTGAAGTTGCTCCCTGCAGAATTGGCACGCCCATTTTATTTGCTTCACGCTATATGGATTAAGAAAATACAAGGGCTGCTCATAGTTTAGTTATTAGCAAACGATTTATTCCTTATTTCTCTTCTAGCCAGTTGACATAAGCGGCCTTATTGAAAAATCCATTTTCATTGCAAATTACAAGAATGAGCCAAAGTTCCACGTCAGTGGTAAACTGGGAGCAAAGATTGCCACGGAATTTGGAATCGATGCATCTGCAATAGATTCATTTACTATAAGCATGGACGTTGGGACTGTGACAAAACGGGAAGTCAGATGGAGTAAGTTGAATGATGCAATTGCCAAGATTACATTGAATTTGGATCATGAGTATGTGCAGTATGTACTTTCCAAGCCAAGGAGAAGCCTTTGTGTGATTTACGAGACAGTTGCAACAGGAGGAGAAACAGAGTTTGATTCGGATTCCTGTGAACAAGGTGTTGTTAACATATATTATAAAATGGTAGAGGAGTTACAAGCACTCTAATTGGTCAGTTCAAGCTTGTAGCCCCATAAAGCATGTAGACACCAGAAACATGCTTTATCAAGTTGTAATCAGGGACTACAGAGCGAGGGTGGGGAGGGGGGATCAGCCCCCAATAATTATTTGGGAATAATATTATAATAAATCAATAAATTTACCCAATTGAAAAATACATTTAAGCGCTCTTACATGTTCGTAAACCAGCCACTTGCTTTATTGAGCTTTGTAAATGTGAGAGGAATTGCATGAGCTATGATTGGTCAATTCAAGTTCATTATAACTCCATAAACCATAATATAGTCATGAATTGCATGTTGAGCAGTTACACTGCATATAATTATTGTCATGAAAGTTAAAAAACTTCCATAAATTACTACAAATTTTTATTCTCAAGAACGTTACAGTGCTATGTGCCTTACCGTTGCCACTCGAGAAAGTTTTTGATTAAATTTTGACATCTTGTTGACAACTTTTTGCTAACTTCAAAGCGAGCCAGCCAACCAGAACACGAGAATGTAAATTCCCAAGGGAGTGAATTCACTTATAATTTGACATCTCCGCCCTTGGAAATTCTCATGTTCTGATTGGCTGGCTCGCTTTGAAGTTAGCAAAAAGTTGTCAAAAAGATGTCAAAATCTAATCAAAAACTTTCTCAAGTGGCAACGGTAAGGCGCGTAATCTGTGATCTGTGTGCAGTGCAAATGCCAATTTTCAACGTAAGAACACAATTCAGTTTTCCAGGTGGGGTTCAAACCTGGACTGTTCAATCCAGAATCCAGCCACGATACTATGCCTCCCCTTTGTTATACACAAGGAAACCTTTAATTTTATTATGATCTGGTAAAATTCCAGGTGATGCAAGTATTAATGCTGGGAAACCAAAGTTCTCTATCAACTTGTCTGGTTCTGTTAAGGCTGAGCATCATCGGTCATATGAACTTCCCAGCAACACAATACTTGGATATGCTTGTTATGAAGTAACATTTGACTCAGCAACAGGGACGTTTGAGCTGGTGTTGGCTGACGTCAAAGATGCAGGAGAAAAGAGCATCAGGGAACATTGTGTGTTTGATGAACCAGATGGACAGAGTGGTAAGCATCAGTTTTCCAACAATTTCTTGCAAACTTTCCCTGAATGTTCCCTTCCAAGCACTGTTTGCGAAAAATACAATAAAAAAGGTAGGTCACCGTGCTCGCAAAAGAAATATGATGGGCCAATCTTACCCCATTTATGCTAATCACATGCGCTATTTCATTGTTTCACGGTACATTTTGCGGTAGCTGAAAAGAAAGATTTATTAACGGAATACATGACAAAAAACTTGATAGCAGGCAAGTCTCAATTATATGGATTCAATTGAACATATAATTTATGGAATAAATTAGATAAATTTCAACAATATTGACTCATAACGTCCCTCGAGTCGTTGTTCCCAGGGCTATAATTGTCATCCTCAAGTAACGTTTTTTTAAGAGGTTTTAACTACATCTTTTTTTTCCTACCCCAAAATTTCTCTCTTTTTTTTTAACTTAGGGTTGGTAATTCGTACTCCAAAATTTTGCAATAAAAATATAGGTTAGGTCCTGTGCTTGTTTACGAGAATAATCAGGGTTGTCAAAATAAGCCGGCAACTGGCACATTAATTTTTCACCGGCTATTCCAAATACTGCGCCAGCTACTCCGAATGTTTGTAGGTCAGTTCTGGGGGTGATATTGGAGAAATAAAATGGAAATATCCGCCTACTTTTTGGATGGAACCTGCTACTCAAAAACCTACTGACAACCCTGATAATGACGATTAATCTCACTCTTGAGCAAATCCGTATAGAAAAAGCAGCCATATTGTTCATGTGCGTACGCTAATCACACGTAAAATTCTGCAGAGTAAGGATGCGCAATATAACCTTATTGCAAGAGAAACATCAAGCAAGTTAAAAACTTATCAGATTGTGCTTTATAGATCTGTAGACCTACATTAAAGAACTTTTTACCAGCTGTAATATCACTTAGCTAAGAGTTTTTTGTTGTGTTGAATAAGTGCATGATGAGCTATTTTTTTAACAGTACCATGGAAAATTTAAATGGAAAGCGCTGCCAGTTATTGATAGACAATGTTGACATACATCTGCGTTTTTTGTCTGTCATGTTTTTCAGATAAAGCCCTGACTGCTGTGTTTGATGACCTTTTCAAGTCCCCACTCCGATCAAATATTTTTGATTTCTATAGGGAGATACTTTCTTATCCAATGGCAATTGCACCTCTCAGAGACCTGGTTAGTGTGTTAATTATATATAGCAATGTCATAATATATTCCAACAGATATATATTGACATTAATTTTTGCGAATTGTCCAGATTTAAAATAACGATTTGTAATAGTGGATAACACTCTTGAACAACAAGACCCAGTTTCACTTTTGAATCCTATTTCAGGCCTGGTCTTTTAAGACTTGTATGTTATTAGAGACCTTTAGATTCTACGACGAGGACGACTACAAGTACAAGATTTTACTTGAAGTTCTTTCGCTTGTACTAACAAAATAGCCTCACCAGGAAACTTCATTTACTTTTTTATCAGCAGCAAACGTGAGCACGGTCACCTGTCACCAAGCTTCTCCTGATCGCAAAATGATAAAAGCTACTAACAGTTTGATAACTTGTTTTCACCACTACGACATTCTCACTGAAACTTGTAGTGGCGAAAACATGTTATCAAAATGTTAGTAGTTTTATCATTTTGCGATCAGGCAAAGCCTAACTGCCTTGAATGATAATGATGCTGATAAAAAGGTAAAAGAAGTTTTCTGGTTAGGCTATTTTGTTAGTTAGAGCGAAAAAACTTCAAGTGAAATCTCCTACTTGTAGTCATCCTCGTCATAGAATCTAAGGGTCTCTATTGTGTCATTCTAGAAAACATATTTTAATCCATACCTCCCCACTGACACCCCTCCAGAAATTTAACTTCAGCTTCATGCTGTCCTTCAATTAAGGGGGGAGTGAGTCCAAATTTGAGTTGGGAACATTGCATTATTGTCATAACACAACTTGGTCATTGTAATTTGTTTATTAATAATTCTTTCTCAATTTTGTTTTACCAATTTCATTAAAAACAGCTAGAGAAAGGGCTCTCTTCCGCTGAAAAGAAAAATCCGAAGCCAATTGAACTCAAAGAATTCAAGATCAGGGCAGAAGCTGGCTATAAAAGTTGCAAAGAGCTGTTAACCACGATAGGGTTCAACATAGAAGAGTCTGGAGACGGCCACATAACTTTCCCTCAGGATGGTGCAGATCGGTTGTTAAGATGTTGTACTGCTCTCACTGAAGCCCTTGCTGGTAATTATAAGTTCTAACCTCATTAACCTTGTCATAAATTATGCAAGTGTTCAACATTTAAATTTCTTAATTTATATTAATGTATACCTGCAGGTACATTCTATTATATTTACAACAGCCCTAAGGGCCAATAACAAACATCAGCCAAACATGGTGACTTATTGTGAGCCCAATGTCGTTCAGTGCTATGCTAGTGGAAAACATGGCATGCATTTATTTTGCAAATGCAGTTTGGAGTGATTTGGAGCAGATTTAGCTCATAACTGCATAACTCCCCCCTTATGACATATATTATATTTATCTTTAATAGAAACAGGAGTAATGTTGCTTAATGTAAGGATTTCAAATATTTAAAAAGACAAACTTAAGAATATGTTGGAACATTTTTACTCTATAGAATTATCAGCCTCACAATGTCAAGCACTAAAAGAAGTGACAGCACAATACCTGGAACCTCTATTGTATCTGGTATGTTAAAAAGTATATTTAATATATAAATGTCTAAACTAGAGATAAGCCTTCTAGGATTTACCCAAAACATGTAACAACATTTTGTTTTCACAGGGGTATTGAATAGTTTTTGTGAACATGTAAGCACAGCTAGCCTTGTGAGCAACAAGCACTTTGCTCACAACACTAAAAACTGAGCATGCAAGCAGTTGTAAAAATATGTGAGCACAAGCAATGAGCACCCGCTAAAATCATTTTTGCAAGCATTTCGAACAGAGGCCTAAGTTTGATTCACCACTTGTGACCCCTTTATATGAATCTGAATTGACAAAATATTGCAACCAAGTTTTACCGGTATCCTTTTCTTTTACAGTTGAAGAATGCTATGTATGGCAAGAACACATCAGTTGACGACCCACTACTTAAGAGAGTGTGGACGCATTCGTCAAACCCTGCCAAGGAATTGCTGCTATCATTAGGCTTTGATCAGGTGGCGAAAGAAGGGAACAAAAAGGTGTTGTGTTTAAAGTGGGATTTTGAACACATTTCTCTTGAGGATGTTTATGTTGCAGTATTTGTTTTCTCTGCTAAGTGATTCCTTAACTTTGTTTGCCTGGCTACCTTATTATAGGAAATTAACAATGCATGTAATTAACGCGAATTTCAAAAATTCGCGTTAATTTTATGTATCTTAATTGACCTCATTGTTAATTAAAATGATGTTGATTGAAAGCATTGTTATTTTAAGACACCTTTTTATCAGCAGTTACAATTAATCTACGTTTCCGTCAGAGTCCGTTGACACATCTTAATTTAATATTGACTTCAAAATGTCTTTCGATTCGTCAGTATACCGATCGTCTTCTCCGAGGGGATAAGTCACTTCTTTCAAATATCTATCGCATTTTGGTCATCCCATTTCATGCCTTAGTTTGTATGGCTACCTGGAAATACATGGAAATACTTGCTGGAAATACATGGAAATTCACGTTAATTAAACGTATGTAAACATAACTTTACGAAAATTCGCGTTGATTTTATAACGCGTAAATTTTGTTCGCGTTGTTAACATGCTTCGTTGTATTCCTATAATAAGGTATAATTATTTATAATTTATCGTTTTGCTCTGTTTATGTCTTGAAAGCAAATAATTTTGGCTCTTTATCAGCAAAGCTGGAAAATAGCAAATTTGATGGTCATGAAGTAAATGTATCGAAGTAAACTTCTGCCACTGGAAGATTAGATAGCTGTGATTTGTGAGATGTTATTGTCGCAAGCTGGTTGCTATGATCAGAGTAACTGGCAACATAAAAAAACATTATAATCAAATAACCAACAGGTCTCCAGCAGTTGCCAGCTTGTTTTGAAACCCCCGTACCTGTTTGGAATGTGTATACATTAGAATAATGTATTTTTATTGCAATTAGGTTTCTTTGATATATTATTTAAAAATAATTTGAATATATCAGGGGAAAATAAGTTACAGGTAGTTAGAGCATGTTTCCAATTATTTTCACTGCAGCAGTATTACCTTTTTACATGGAATTTTCATGACATGCTTATTTCTCGATTTTGGAGGTAGCATGTTTCACGACACTTTCATGATTTTGGGAAAATGTTGTATCCAAGCTCACTTCAATTTCGCAATTTTACTAATGTTATAAGGTTGCCTATTCCTTCATAAATGAATAGAGGGGGTAAGTTTCTAAAGAAACTGTGGTGCTGCATCGGTGGGAAGTATAACAATATAATTTGGTTTTATCAACTGGGTTGATAATGTCAATTGGCCACCGTAAAGAGATTCAAGAGCTGACGTTTCGAGCGTTAGCCCTTCGTTGGAGCGAATCAGCAAAGGGCTAACGCTCGAAACGTCAGCTCTTTAATCTCTTTACGGTGGCCAATTGACATTATCAACCCAGTTGATAAAACCAAATTATATTATTCCTTCATAATGTGTTAAACATTTCTTGAATTACCATAATTAAAATGACTTTACTCAGAAACAACATTTAACAACACTGACAAATGCAAAATGAGCTTATTACGTCAACTCTTTTTATAAGAACCTTTTTCAAAAGAACATGGAGGCTGAGAAAAGTAAAAATTTTAGAACCCCCTAAGAATGCATATATGCCCTTGGAAAGCTTAAATTTGTGTAAGAACTGATATTATTTATATTATGATGGCCATAATGACAGTCACTTTATTTTTGCATTATCTTTCACGGTTTTTTTAAATTGCAAATTCGCTAAATTAAAGTGTTGCAAAAATTTCATGTAAAAAGGTAGTTGTACTGTTTTTTTAATAATTGTCATTATGCATATGTGTAGGCATTATTTACCAAAACTTCAGACTTGTTTTTCAAACTATTTATTTTATACATAAGATTTTGTTAACAATTGTCAATTAAATTTAGGTTAGAAAAATTTGCTTAATATATACAATTATGTGGTGGTTTTCTTAACAATAAACATGTATTAGGAAATGGAAGGTACAGAACTTCATATAGTTGAGTCTGAAACTATAATGCTGTATAACTAAAAAATGTAGTCCCTGTCCTTTTTTCCAAAAATAGTAGGTACTCAACATTGTGATGTTCTTACAATCGTTGTCAGTTGTATTTAAATTATAATTTCATTCATACAATTGAGAGTTAACTTAACATCTTGAAGTGACTGCAAATGTACTGACATAGATTTCAGTTGATACAAAAAGTAGCATCATACAAGAATGTATTGTCTTGAAAATCAAACTTGGACCTTGCAATAAAGTTTGAATTGTCAAAAATATTAGTTTGTATTTGTTTGTTTTTTTAAAGGAAATAATCATTAACTGGTCTTCTTTCTTCAAGAAACTTGGGTTTCAACAAGTTTCTGTGCATTGATTTCATCCATGATACCTCTAAATGACTCCACACTGACCTACAGAGACAATAGTAAGAAAAATGGTTAATCAAGTTTCCATAAACCTTTGAATACTGGTTCTTTAGAATTTACATAATTAAGGCTATGTCCAATACATACATGCGTTGTGTTCTTGGGCAAGACACATTACTCTCACTGTGCGTCTCTTCGCCCAGGTGTATAAATGGATACCATTGAATTTATTGTTGGGGGATAACCCTGTGCCGGACTAGCATCCCATCCAGGGGGGAGTAGAAATACTCTCTGTCGCTTCATGCTACAGAAACCGGGATAAGCTCCGACCTGATGGGCCACTAGACCCAAATGCTGACTTACCTTACCAATACATGCATGCTATCTTATAATTATAACTTCTTTAAATTTATAAATAATTCCGTAAAATGCAACATTAATTTTTTCCCTGGCACTGTTCAAAGTCACTACAGTGTATGTCATAGTCTTTAATTATTACTGGTAGTGTTACGGTTGACAGGTAATGTTATTTAATGTGGTAATTTTTAAGATGAACATGAACTAATTACCAGTCCATTAGGATGTCTTGTGCTAGCTTGCTCCCAGATCTTTTCAAATGCATCTGATGTCATCTCAACTCCAATTCCATCAAAGATTCGTCTTATCTGTGAACCAAAAATTTTACATGTAAGCAATGACTGTGATTGTAAATAAAACATAAACAATATAATAAATAATAAATATAAATTATAACATATTAAACCATCATAAAGAAAATGTGTGCCTTATTATAAACTAAAAACAAAGGTAATACTGTACAATTTTTCAATAATCATTAATGATAATTAAAATATTCACCTCATACTGATCTCTGGGCTGGAAGAAATCTTTCTCATACACACCACGGTTGCTGTAAATTGATGGGTTAATCAGGCCATAGGCATCAGATTCATCACCGTAGTTCTGTAAGAAAAGTATTTAATATTTAGTTAATAATTTGAATTTGACATTTTATCACAAATTAGCAATAATTATGTTAACATGCCATCGATATCCTCTTAAGTAAGGATCTGAGAGGTGCACTGCCTTAGTGAAACTAAACACAGAAAGGTTGAATGTACTGTTGGGATTAACTATATAAATTTCCTTCCATGGCATGGCCTGATTTCTTCAAGGAAATATGCAGTTAATCCCACCTGTACGGTGCTTTTCTGTGTTTAGTTCCTTTAAGTTGTTATATTTGCTTATCAGATCGTCATACAATCAGGATCCTGTTCATTTGAATTGTCTATTGGCCTTTTCTAAAACAGACTGTTCATTGTCTTAGTGGCCTGCAAGATACTGGTAGTTGGGACAAGGTTCAACAACTGGCTGGAGTCATGTTCTTTGGCTGAACACTTTTCTCTCACAGTCCATCTCTCCCCTTAGTCCAGTCCCTGAACTTTCCCTTCCGTGTCCTACACACTGCTGTAGGGGCTGAACCCGGGGCCAAGAAGAGAGTCTGTTCTCAACGCATTCTCGTCCCCAGAGCCACTTGTCCCTCTTAGCCGGCTGGGCCTGTGCACAAGAAACAAGTGGCTCTGGGGACACATGATTCGATTGGCTGAAATTTAACAAAGGGAGTCCAATCACATTGACAGTTTTAAACGTGCTAATGATTTGGGATTTTAAAATGGCTGATGTGATTGGACCCCCTTTGTTTGATTTCAGCAAATCAAATCATGTGTCCCCAGAGCCACTTGTTCCTTGTGCACAGGCCCAGCCGGCTAAGAGGGACAAGTGGCTCTGGGGACGAGAATGTTCTCAACGTCGGTTAATCCAATCCCTATAAAGGGTACACAAAAGAGAGAGTCTAGGGACTAGACTACTCTGCCCAGGTCTATAATTTCCCTCTGATTGATGCGTTCAACACTGGTAAAAAGGAAAAAAATGTAATCTAAACATTGTACTGGATAGGTATGTTAATTACTCACAGTAGTATCAGCGACTCGTCTTGTATAAGGCGCTGGTAAATCTGATCTTATCGTTGGGACTCCATAGGCCCTCCAACCTTGAATTTAAATGCACCAGTATGTTAAACATTATTTGTTAGTTACATGATTGATTAGTGTTTTATCCATTTCTTAATTTCTTATAAAAAGTTACAGACATAAGGTATTATTCATTATTTTGTGGAAAATCATTTGCTAGAGGACAACCTGCAATGATTGATTGATTGACGCAAGCAGGAGCAGTATCGCTACTTTCTCACCAGGGCCATAGCAAGGGGAGGGGCTAGGGGGCCCTGTGCCTCCCCCCCCCCCCCCCAACCATTTGTTTTGTCAAAAACAAAAACACACACATGAGAAGTTTAAAATTAAAATTTTATCTTCCCAACATTTTAAACAACAACTAAGTCTTAATAATTATGAATGGAATAATTCCTGATAAACTACAATATTATGCATTTCCCGAATCATATTTTTACATTTTCATTTACATTAGGTGGTGCAAAATTAAAACCATAAGAATCAAAATTTTTGTCCTGGGCCCACCTTAGGGCTTGCTACAGCCATGCTCACACATAAATAACACTACAACAACCAACACTTAAATTCTGAATGACTTCAAAAGGGCATTTAGCTGGTGCTGTGTAATAAGTTGAGAGCAACAATAGTGATCTTGTCCAACCTGATGTTCTTATCTTTCCAGTGACATCATTAAACTGAGACGATGAAGTTTTCCAGCCACCAACAGCTTGGTCGATCTGTTTTTGAAGTCTTGTGGGTGTTGATTCGCCAGTATTTTGCCCGTCCTCCTACAAGAAGAGGATTGAAATAATGGGTCAAGTTATTGTGGTCCTGTACAAATTACCACAAACATGGCTTCAAGTAAAAGTTACAAAATGAACAAGTGTGGCTTCAACATCACTCCCAGAGCACCCCCTCCAAATTACCAAGGGAAAAGCCCTGGGAACGAGATTGTGCTTTTGGTGACCATGGTGACCACTTAGAAAAAAGCTAAAGTCAACTCTATAAAAGTGGACATGAGCCCCTATGTGGGTGGCTGGCTGAGCCTGGCCAAGTGTCACTTATTTCTTTGTAACTAATAGGCCATTTCTGAGTTCTCTTTTGTGTCAGTGTCAAAACGAGTCTAAGTGCGAAACCATTCATATGAAAATGTGTTTTACCTGCATATTCATTCTCATGCAAAACAATTTTTTTCCATATGAATAGTTTCGCACTTAGACTCGTTTTGAAACTGAGGGAAAATGGAACTCGGAAATGGCCCATTGGACAGCTAGAGTTGGACCAGTGAGGGTGTCTGCTTTGGAGATGCTTAAACTGTAGTTCCAAAACAAATTAATGGAATGAATATATAGATTACAAGATTTTCTAACCTTTACTTCCTCCTCAGCGGTTTCATTCTGACCTGCCATTGTAATGGTTCCCTTAATTCCTCCTGAAGGCATCTTGTCTTTCCAGTTGAGGAAGTTAGCAAACTCATCGTAATTAATCTGTCCATCACCATCGACATCACAGTAAGCAAACATGGACTCTAAGAGTTCTGGTTCCACAGGTAGGTTAAACCGGATGCACACATCACGCAATTCATCAAGTGAAATTTTCCCAGACTTATCCTGCGAGGCAATATTTTGTAATTAATTAGAAAGTCTTGTACTATGAGTACAATGCAGTTCCCCGGCCAGGGTTCACACCCAGACCTCCTGAGTCCAGTGCGCTAACCATCAAGCCACTGGTCACCCCTCCTGATAATTCAGTCTTGTGCTTTAAATAGTCCAGTCAGCTAATACAAGAGAGAAAGGTGACTCTGAGGAGGTGACCTTAAGGGACGTTGCCCTCTTTTTTTCTATCCCCAGATTTTTTAATAAGTTGTTTTTACCGTGTCATAATATTCAAATGCAGCTCTCAGATCATGAAAGTTGTGGTAGTTTGCCTGCTTCAGATGATGCCTTATGGCAGCAAGCACTCCCCTTTCTCTGTCACGACCTCGAAGATATTTGCTAGGAACTCTCATGTGGATTAAGTCCCCTGCACCATATTCGTCGGGCTTGACCATGACACCAAATACATGATCCGGAGGCACTCTGAGTGTGTCTTTGATAGGATCGTGTACTTTGCCGAGTTGAGGTTGGGTTCTTTCTCTGAAGTCGTCTACTCGTTTTGAGACTATCTTTGTTGCCTTTTCCCTTTTGAGAGAGAATTGAAGTATTAATAAAATTTCAAGTAAGTTTGATAAGAAATTAAATCAACTATAAAAAAATTATTTTTAACATGTCACCCTACTTTTCACTTAATTGCAGCATGGGCAGCAATCAGTGTCCAGTAACAAGGTTTACATGCTACGCATGTCTGTGCTCTTTATAATGTTTCCTATTACTTAGTTATTAATTGCTAACAAGACTCTTTCAGGTAATCGTAATATAGTTGCGCTCACTCGCTGCATTAACTCATGAAATATCTTCCAACACGCGAAGAGAAATTTTGTATCTCCGCACAGCCATGACGTAATATCCTCTATTTACATGTTTAAACATAACAAGTAATAAAGCTACTAAAATAAATACTTTATCAAGTAAGTCAACTCACTGTTGTGTCTCGTGGAGCCACTTGAGAGTTTTTCTCACATGGATTCCATCATTGTTATGTGGTGTTTCCACACCAAATTTGCTGTCTCTAGGTATTCTGCTCCAGTCGTACTTTCTATCAACCATTTCACCTGTGAAGTTAAACAGTACAGAATCTAATAAATTTATTATAATTTTTTTCCTGACCAATATTAAAAATGATTTGAAATGTTAAACAGAATAATTCCAGGGTTCACAAACTAATCCAGCTCAAGTCAGATTCATTATTCATCATCATCATCATCATCATCATCATCATTTCATCACCATCACCATCGTCATTTATTAGTAGTAAGAGTACCAGTAGTTTAAATATTTGCATTTAATGATTAATTATGAAATTCTTAATATTAATAATTATGGGAAATCTATTGGATACTAAATAAGTAACTTTCAAAGGTAAAACATTTTTAAACATACCAACATTAAAGTCATTGTGGCTAACTTTGTAAAGATCTTTGCCTTCCAGTGACTCAGCATCCACTTGAGCTGCGGTTTTGCTGGGATTCACCATCTCTCCAGCACTGCCATCTACACAGTAAAATTAGAAACATATTATTTGCAACATGTAGCTGGTTAGAGCAAGTTTAAAAGTTTGCATATTTACAAGCCAAGTGGCAAATAAGGCCAGATCTTTTCCCACTTTCCTAATTAGAATGAAGTGACTAGGAATATTTCTACACCGTCCTGGGATGGGATGCTAGTCCATCTTTAATATATAGATTTAGCCAAGCCTAAAAGCGGAGCTCCGTATTTTTGCTGGTTCTTAATAATTTCTCTGAAATAAATAATAATTAAAAAATCCGACCTGAGCCCGCGATCAATGAAGAAAACCAATGCCTGGTCAGCGGTCAACTTCAAAAAAACATGTTGTCTCGATGAGTTCTAACCTGAGCCTGCGATATGGTCATGTGATACTGGTCAGCGGATACCTCGATTTGACAGCTGTCAATTGACCATAAAATGGATGCCCTACAATAAAGATGTAAGCTGATAAGGCTGACAAGGTTGACATGGCATGGCTATGGCCGCCATGTTGCGTGACTCCGTCGTCGTCGTCGTGCGTACGCACCCACGAGCAATACCGCTAACCATGATAACCATGAGGAAATGAACTCATGGGTTTTGTTTTCTTTCCCATATGAGTATGGGGCTGCACTTGGCGGCCCTTTGGGCCGCCGGAGCTCCGCTATCATTGGGAGAGATTGGTGAGATCTTGGCGAAATCATTGCTGATGTTTTGCCAAGATCTGGCCGAGAATGCCAAGCTCTCGGTCTGGTAAGACCTTTTAAATGTGTAAATGCATCGCCTTCTGACAGCTTGTTTGCAATTTTCTTCAATTAGCGTTTCTTGTGTGATGAACGCCAGTGACATGCATGTGCCAGCTTTAGAAACACGTACCTTTAATAGTCTTAACTCCATACTTAACATCAGTGGGTCCAACACCATTTGGAAGTCCTGGTCTTTGATCGTGAGAACTCCCTATTGTTACAAGTTACAAGAGCGTTATAATAAAAATTTAGTTTAAATGCACAATGTACAGTGTGTTAATAATAATACAGGAATTATGTTGTTGGGTTGTCTTCTGATTCATATTATGGGTTACATAATTTTGCAAGTTGCGCCACTGGGGGCCTATGACGCCATCCAATATGGCAGATTTTATATGATTTTTCATTTTTTTGTTGGTTTTTCTTGACAAAATTAACAGTTTTACTCACAAATTACAGTTTTCAACAGCTGAACATGTAAAATATGATTTAACTTAATGTTGCATTATAACTGCTTTTATAGGCCCAGGAACAGGGTCTTAAAGCTTACAATATTTCAAGGAATAACCCCCGAAAAACACCTCACTTGCCTTTTAATATCTCGTGCATCTACTGGTCGATTTTCACCAAATTTTCAGAAAAGATGTCTTAAAGATAAACAAACAGCTACTGAAATGGACAGATGCCCAGAGAAAATCCCCTTGAAAATTTTTTAATAAAACCTTGGGGGGGGGGGGGGTGGCATCCACCCCCCCTTGTGCATCCGATGGTTAAGAAGCTAAGGGCATGACCACTGTAATTAAGTAACATTTTCATTTTTTGTTACATTTTACAACTGCATGATATCGCATGTTTTATATGCTGGGATTTTGTGTCAGTTTTGAGCTATGATTTATGTTCATTTCTTTATTATTATTTTTTTCAATTAAATTATTCTTCTGACTTTTGGACAACAAAAAGATATGACGCATGATGGTAATCAGTAATCCCTGATCATGATTCGATTCCTCTATGAGACTTGCAAGCAGGAGATCGAGTCATGGTAGTTGGCATTACGCCCAGAAAGTCCTCGAGACTTGGTGTGCGAAGATGAATAAAACTACCACGATTCCTCGCGTGCAAGTCTCATAAAGAAGGTCGGGGTTTGCTCATCATGGGGTTATCTATTTGAAGAAATGAGTTAATGTTTTATTACCTAAAGGTGCATTCTTCCTGCTTGCATAAAGACCTTCTTTTTTCTCAAGCATTCTTTGAGAGAATAAGCTTTTCCTTGAGGGATTTACAAGATCCCCAGCCTATTACAGAAATCAGAGAATATCAGAGAAGAATATCAGAGAACACTTTGTTATAAAAAATATGAATATGTGAAAAAAATATTAACAATATTACATGTAAAATGTGCACTGATCGTAATGAAATTTTATTCAACGTTTATAGTTACAAGTATGTTTTCATTTTTTAATGCAGTTGAAATGTTAAACTCTCTATGGTGTATAACTTCTCCATTTTTTTAAAAAAAAGGTTTGTTTTACAGAAAAAAAGCAATATGTTTTATCGCTCTGTGTTTTCTGAAAGACAAAGACAACAAGCAAACAGCTGTTTAAAAATTTGCATAAAAATATAATCTGTAACCAACACACTGCTGGAAACGTTTTCGTGCGATATAAACAAAAACCTAAACAATTACATTCCGGTAACTATTTTATCAAGTGATTATCACTAGAAAGATAGATAAAAGGTTTTTAGAAAGCATTATTAAATCAAAATACGTACTATAAGCGAGGATTTGGTGTTAACTCCGTGAACAACTCGTGAAGCTATGTCCGGATCGTTCGCTCTGCCATAAAATACTCTCTCTTTTCCTGGTTCGGGTTGTGTTGTTCCTCGAAACTTTCGAATAGTATCTGGTTTAGCAGGCTAAATAGAAAAGATACAAATGTAACAATTTTACTATTTGTAAGTTTAATTTTACCTCAAAGTCAAAGTTAAATTAGAAGCGACACGAAGGTTTCAAAGAACACCTTTAAATACTTACTCGTTCAGATATCTGTAGGCAATCGCCGGATGTTTCGCCGTTAACATTGAAAAGCTTTCCCGCCTATAAAGGAATGAAAAGCAAAACTTGAACATTTGAATCTAAACACATGTCCTAGCTTTCAAGAGTTTCCGAGCTATATTAAAACCGGCTTTAGTGTGCGGAAGGTCATATTGCAACTCCTGTAGCCCAAATTCGCAATTGTTTTTGTGCAAAGCAGGCTATTTGTAAGAGAATTTAACATGAATTCTTACAGCTTGTCAGTTTTTATTCTTACCGGAATAACTCCTGGATTTCTGTCTATAAATCTTCCAGCGTTTGTTAACATCCTCGATTGTTTCCTCTGCAACGTCTTGCTTTGAAATGGGTTTTCTTGATGACAAAGTTCCAAAATTTTTCCAAGCCCTGAAATATTAACGTTCAGAACTTTCGTCTTTTCTCTAAATCAAAGGGATGTTGTTTTTAAGCGGAAACTTTACAGCAAGCTGTAGTCTCAAAACAAGCTTCAAACTGAAGTCAATAAAACTTTGCTTGTAGTTTTCACGGCGTCCGTGGTCTCCTAGCAACCAATGAAAACGGTGTGAGGAGTCCACAATTACTTCCGGTCGTGCATTATTTCCGGTATCAAAAACATTTTGCAATTGAAAACTAGAAAAATGGACAAAAGACAAGCAAAAGTAAAAATGCGCTTTGGATTGTTGTTGAGGAGAAATACTTTATTGGAACTTTGTAATTGTATTTTCCTTTCTTTGAGCTTGAATAAGGTTTGTGCAGAATTTTCTTAGTGGCTATTTTTGACATCTTTAATCTTAAATCTCCAAATCCACGCATGAATTAGATCTTTTCTTATTCTGTATCTAGATCATCATCCGTCTCATTGTATGCTAGTACTTACAAAACTTTCAAATACTTTTAAAATCTGGACCTTGGAAATTATTGCGTGATGCTAAACAGAGAAGGCGTGATTTCACAGCGTGACAATCTATTCGGTCAGGAGACTGGTTCCAAATTTCAGTGGCGCCATTTTGGTTGGTTTGGTGCAGAAGATCTCTGGAGGTGTGAATTTTCTTTGTGCTTCAAAAATAATGGCTCGAGTCCCTTTGTGTCGTCTTAAAAATGGTCTGGAGATCCGCCGGATTTTGAACGGAATGTGGCAAGTTTCCGGCAACCATGGTCCGATTGACTCTAACAAGGCGTCTCGAGAAATGCTGAAGTATTTTGACGCAGGTTTGACAACGTTCGATATGGCCGACATCTATGGCCCTGCAGAGGAAATCTTTGGTGATTTTTTAGAACAACTGAAGACTGATCGAGGAGATGAATCTGCGGGAAAAGTGCAAGGCAAGTTATCGGTTGTGATGTGTTTGCAATGTTTGGAAAAGTAAGCTTAATAATTTGTTGAGTTGTACATTTTCTGTTGACTGGCTTGTCTCACCAGTCGCTATCATTT
The DNA here is from genome assembly GCA_947652115.1 of Blastomussa wellsi. Taxonomy (NCBI): domain Eukaryota; kingdom Metazoa; phylum Cnidaria; class Anthozoa; order Scleractinia; family Plerogyridae; genus Blastomussa; species Blastomussa wellsi. The sequence continues at coordinate 5,495,788 of OX393572.1, read as the reverse complement.
TTCACATCGATCTTTCGCTCTTGCAAATATGTCTATATTGTCTATGTTACTCTTTTTATTCATTTCATGTTAATAGATTGTTCCTTGGCCAAATGGAGTCTGCAAAAAGTACTAAGATCATATACCAAGCTTGTAGTTTTGGCAGTAAACTCTTCGAAAATATTTACATTTTCCAGGCTAACAATTTTGTTTTAACAAAATCATCAGTGGCAATATCCTAATTGGGTCTGTACCAGATAAACTAGATTTCATTCATTGATTCCTGTATTTACAAAAATAATAATATTTTCTACTAGTGAAATTGCATGTATGTCAAATTTACTTTTTTATAGCTAGAAATTGATTACCAGATTTAATTTTTCAATTAATTGTTGTCAACTTTTGTAATGAGTAGCTGTCATTTCAGTTACCCTTTTGCTCTTTTATGCTTGAGACATCATCTGTTTATCTTCTTACAAAGCAGTAGTCTACCAGTGTGATTCAGCCATCCTGTCAAACACAGAATGCGTGTTAGCCTTCAGTGCAGGCAGTTTTGGTGATAGTCATCAGCTTCGGTTCCACTAGCCGTTTTGCCCTTGGGAAAGTAGGACTTTACCCAAGGGGAGTGCATTTTTTGTGTGTGACCGATATTCCCACAGTGAAACTGCCCATGGGAAATCACTATGGATACATCAAAAAGAACAAAAGAATTACCCATGACATTCCCAGAAACAAGTGGTAGGGTTTATCTGTGGTTTATCTAACCACAAAACTGTTCCACCAATCGTGAAGCAGCAAATGTTAATAACAGGAAACCGCAGACACGCTGTAGCTTGCACGGCCTGAATAGCATCACAGAATAACATCACGCATTCTGGTACTTTGCCGCTGCATTTCCGGCCCCATATGTTGGCAGATAAACTCAAATGTATTTAGAAACTCGAAAGTCTTACTTTCACGAGAAATAGAGTGCCCGAATGTTCAAAACATGGAGAGTTGGGACAAGTGAGAGAAAGGGAAGAGGGCTTTTCCCCTACTCCCATGGCAATTTTTTGTTTTTCTCAATACTTTTCCAAATCAAGGTGGTAACCTAAAAAATCAATACAGGAATGTGGGCACTCACTTTCACAAAATATGCCTGCCTGCAGGCTACCTATATTTCATCATGACAAATAAACACACTAAATCTCAGATGCAAAAGTCCTTCCAAAAATAAACCCTCCCAAAAATATAAAAGGAAGTCAGAACGGTTCTTCCCTCTAACTCCTATCTTTGATCTTCATTAAATAATAACTGTAAAGTAAGTGATTAAAAATATTGGGGTGGGGGGGGGGTGATGTCACTTGCTAATGGACTAGCATCAAGGGGGGGGGGGAAGCAATACCCCTAGTCACTTTAGTTTTGTGGCATTGGCTTGGGAAGGCTAACCCACTACTACTTCCTACTAGGAAGCTAATGGGGATGTGCCGCTGGATGGGGTTGCATTTACACTACCAGATTGACTATAATGGGGTTGTATTTTCAATAGAGTTACTGGAATGGGGTCACTTGTTTCGGGATTTTGATGGATAAGCAAGTTCTGGCAAGTAGAGATTTAAAAAATAATTGGAAGATTAGCTGTTATTGTATTTAGTGATGTTGGTTTAATGTTTTATAATTGGCATACAAAAATTCACATTTTCCCAGTGACTGAGGTGGGGTCTATTATGGGCCACAGAATAAAGTTTAATGGGGTAGGGGTTCTGAGAACCCACCCACCCCACGACTAACCTACGAAAGTTTAAATAGAGTCATATCTACCCGTATTTTCAACTCTTGATCAACAGCATTAACCAAATGGGTTCCTCAGCCAGGCCTGGTAACTAAAGAAATAGCCAAGGGACGTGTTCGTCTTGCCATGAAAAGAATGGGGGTAGAAAAGCTGGACATGCTTCAGTTTCACTGGTGGGACTATTCTGACGCTCGTTATCTTGATGCGCTTGCTTATCTCAATGAACTACAATGTGAAGGTTTAATTGGAGAACTCTCCCTAACAAACTTTAACACCAGACATCTAAAGGAAATCATCAAAAACAGAATCAGCATCTCAACCAATCAAGTGCAGTATTCTATCATTGATCGCCGTCCTGAGAAGAAGATGATAAAGCTTTGCCGTGAGCATGGAAGTAAAATATTAGCTTATGGTACGTTGGGTGGTGGTTTGATATCTGACCGATACCTTAACAAGAAAGAGCCTGTTGGAAGAACTGAGCTGCAAACTGCATCCCTTGCGAAGTACAAGCAGATGATTGATGCATGGGGAAGCTGGGAGCTGTTCCAAGAACTCTTGTCTAACTTGTCTGATGTTGCACGGGCACATAACAGCACCATTGCCAATGTTGCATGTCGATACATATTAGACAAACCAGAAGTCGCTGGAATTATAATTGGGTGTAAGTTTGGTGTGCCAGGAGCGGAGCATATTGAAGAAAATTTAAAACTTCTTGACATAAGACTTACTTCAGATGAAATCCAGAGACTTGAGCAAACTCTCAACAAAGGAAATGACTTGTTTGAAACAACAGGAGATTGCGGAGATGAGTACAGATAGCATGCGTCACTGGGGATCGGTCGCTCATTTGAGGTAGATGTAATAATTATGTCAAACGCGAGAGAGTGTTTTATCACTTTTCCAACCAGTAACCTCCAAAGAGGGCTGGAAATACAAAATGCGATGCAGTATTCTCAACAATCTTTGAGGTGTTTGGAGATCTGATGACACTCTCAAAATAAACTGGAAATTAAAGTTAACAGTTAGCTGTGATAAAATATTTTTCATAGCTAGTCTGACACAGTGCTTTCATTTTATCCGAGCCAAGGGACTCTTCAGAGACCTTTATGGTGGCCTAGAGCTGCCATAAGGATTTTCAGTGTTTTTTCATCTTTTTATTTGATATTATATTTCATTTTACTTATTTAGTTTATTTGATTTGATTTCATTCGCTTTATTTTATTTTATTTCATTTTCAAAAACAATTTATTATAGAAGTAAAATGAAATCAAAGAAAAACTGTTTGTCTAAAATGTAATTTAATTCAAAGTAAAGTCAAATGAAAACAAATGAAAGTAAAAGCAAATGAAAATTATAACACGGTGGCCTAAAACTGCCATAGACCAAGATGCCTTGGTGTCCTCTTTAAGGAGATGTCTCCTTCAGAGACTGAGGTGTCCTCTTTAGAGGGATGTCTGCTTCAGAGATTGGGGTTTCCTTTTTAGGGAGGTGTCTGCTTAAGAGACTCAGGTGTCCTCTTTAGGTGGTTGTCTGCTTCAGAGACTGAGATGTCCTCTTTAGGGAGGTGTCTGTTTTAGAGACTGAGGTGTCCTCTTTAGGGAGGTGTATGCTTTAGAGACTGAGATGTCCTCTTTAGGGAGGTGTCTGCTTTAGAGACTGAGGTGTCCTCTTTAGGGAGGTGTATGCTTTAGAGACTGAGGTGTTCTCTTTAGGGAGGTGTATGCTTTAGAGACTGAGATGTCCTCTTTAGGGAGGTGTCTGTTTTAGAGACTGAGGTGTCCTCTTTAGGGAGGTGTATGCTTTAGAGACTGAGATGTCCTCTTTAGGGAGGTGTCTGCTTTGGAGACTGAGGTGTCCTCTTTAGGGAGGTGTATGCTTTAGAGACTGAGGTGTTCTCTTTAGGGAGGTGTATGCTTTAGAGACTGAGATGTCCTCTTTAGGGAGGTGTCTGCTTTAGAGACTGAGGTGTCCTCTTTGGGGAGGTGTATGCTTTAGAGACTGAGGTGTCCTCTTTAGGGAGGTGTATGCTTTAGAGACTGAGGTGTCCTCTTAAAGGAGGTGTCTGCTTTAGAGACTGAGGTGTCCTCTTTAGGGACTTATAATAATAAGTACAACAGGTTTCAAGCATTTCTTCAGTCCAATTTATAATTAAGAATTTTCATTCAAATTGAATTAACAGCTATTCACATACACGAGTCACCCAAAAAAATATCTTGTTTGAGTCTTTGGTAAGCAAATTTTACACATGCCTAAACCAGACATCTTGGACACAGTATATTAAAATATTCTGGAGATCTGACATGATTAGTTACAAGCAAGTGTTACAACAATCACGAGTTAAGCTCCAGCAAGACAATGGAAGGCAGACGTGATTGACAGCCACCTCAAAAATGCTAAAATGCACACAATCAAATTTGCGCTGGACCTTCCCTCCCAAGGGTATAGAACTATGTGACAGAGACAGGGCCACAACTAGACTAGAGACTGAAGTGTCTGTTGTAAAAAGATGTGTCCGCTTTTGAACAGTGTCTACTTTAGAGTGCTGTCTGCTTTAGAGAATGAGGTGTCCCCTTTAGAGTGGTGTCTGTTTCGACACATGCCTGCTATAGAGGTAAGGTGTTGCTTTAGAGAAAGCTAGGCTATTAATGTGCAGTTTTTCCCTAGGGTATACTGCTTAAGTAGCCCTGTATTGATTCAAAGCAATGCATCTCAGATTTTTTTCAAACTAGCTAACACTGTAAAACCTTTTCTTTATTGCAGGCAGAGGTTGCAGCTGGTATGACTTGAACCCACATTTCGTTTTGGTCAGTCAGTAATTTAGGGAGTAAAATTAGAGTGCAAGAAAGAAAAGTTTTTGTTGCCAGCCGTATTTTTTTTTTGTAAATGATCAGCAATTGGTGTTACATTTATGTTCCGACAATTTATTTTCTATTATTAATATAAAAATATATATATATGACTGGATTTATGAGAACCGTGTCAAACTCACACAGGCCGGCCTGGGAATTTTCCAGCAAAAACACAGGCTTTTCCAATCAATCAATCCCGGCCAACCTGTCACCAGGTAGCCACCTTTCTTGTGAGTGGCAGGCTGTCACTGGTTGTGCTTAACCCTGGCCCCAGGGACCATGTAGACCTTCCTGCCAAGAAAAAAACACTTTTCAGACTAAAAATTCAGCTTTTCTACCCACCCCACCCCCCCTTGGGTTTGCATCGTTTGTGCCCAACTTGGTACGCGCTGAAAGCCAGGTGCCAGGGCAGTATGGTGATACCTTTGTTGACGTTAAACCCCCTGGTATTTTAAGCGCTGGGCTGGCCTGACATCACCGACAGTCAGGCGAAAAAGTTTTGGATCAAGGTTGACCACGTTCTCAAAAATCCAGACATATATATGAAGGGGGGAGGGGTTCCAGAGGATGGCTTACATTCCCGTTGCATGACAAGAGTGGAAAGCGAGCAAACAGATGGAGCAGAGATATTGCAGATGAAATCAAAGAAAAATGGATTAAATACCTAATAATTGTAAAAGTCATTTTACCATCAAATTAACTTACTTGCAGTTTTAGATTCAACATCTGTAGTGAATTCACATGTAATTAGAACTACTGCTAGTGCATAATTTTCTTTTTAAGTGAAAAGATAAATATAACCTGTAGAAGACAGAATTATTATTACAGTAATATCAATTATAATTATTATTTATAAACCTGCAAAAATAGCCAGCGTTATCTGTCAGGTAAAGAATTTTCAGTCAGAGCTAAATTTGTATCATGAGGTAGCATTTTGAATAAAATTTAAAGTGAAAAGGGAGTGGAATTTTGTTCACAATGTCCATTGCATTCCTGTAGAAATACAGGAAACATAATACAAAACTAATTTTTTAAATTAACCACATGTACCCCAATTCAGTGTTGGATAATTATACTGAAAAATAAGTGTGTTTTGTCCCGTCCAAAAAGAGAAAAGGGAAAATTCAAATGCCATTGCTCAATCCCACATGCTATTTATTGTATTTGCAGTTAGGCCATCGCACGATCTACTTTTCATAAAATTATTGGCTATAGCTTAAAGAATGCGAGAAAAGAGCATGTCAAAAATAGCAAAATGGCCAAGTTCGAGGCCCCTTGGATTAAAGAAGGAGATGAAAAATTAAAAGATTTGTATGGGAAAAGTTGTTGGAGGGCAAGACCTTGCTCTCCAGCAACATTTTCCATAGAAATCTTTCAATTTTCCGAAAATTCGAACTGTCATGCGACCTTACTCTTTAATGCCAGGGGCCTGAAACTGTGATGCATTGCTATTTTCGTGACATACTCTTTCTGTTTCTGGCATTCTTTAAGTTATAGTCCACAATGTAAAAATTATTAGCAAAATTTGGTCATGACGCCAAGCAGCTATAGATGTTTGTGTGTCTGTTGCCTTGCACAGCAACAATTGTTTACTCAGGGTTCGTACAGGTCATGGAAAACCTGGAAAGTCATGGAATTTTAGAATTTCATTTTCAAGGCCTGTGAAGTCATGGAATTTAAGTGTGGGTCATGGAAAGTCATGGAAATTTATGTTTATTAAAAAAGTACAAAATCATTAAAACGTACCCAAAATGAAAGGTCATGGAAAACTTGGACAAGTCATGGAAAGTCATGGAATTTCAAAAGCTCAAAAGAGTACAAACCCTGTTACTTATAGACTGAATTTCTGTCAAAGAGAATGGATCTTAAAGTGAGTTTGGAAAGATAATTGAGACACAGTTGGACTGCTGAGCGTGGGAAGCAAAATATTATTTAAGGGGAGCCATTATTCATCCCCAGACAAAACGACGTGGATGATTAAGCAGAAAACAAATAAAGATGTTTATGAGTTTGTTTACATGGATTAATGTTAATTGCTGCTACGTGACTTAACTCACAACTACTTAGCTTGTTTGTGAAAGAAAGTACTAGATAATAATGTTGATGACAATGAAAGTTTGTGTGAACTTAGCTGAATAAGTTTTTTTCAACAATAGCTGTTGCATTAGGATCGTGGCAAGAAGCATAAAACTTTAAGCAATGTTTATAAATTTAGGAGCAAAATAATGAACAAAAAACCACACAAAAATTCTAATTAAATCTCAGATCTTAATGCTAAATCAATATACAACAATCATCATCGTATACTGATAGATATGTAAATTTAATGGACACATTAACTGGTATTATGGCATAAGTCATAGACGTAAAGTAAAAAAGAAGTTACTAAAGTCATTGGTTGACTGAAATAACTCACAATGAATCACCAAACTTTAGCATTCTTTACTAGCACTCAAATGATAAGTTTCTGTGAATTTGCACTTAATTGACCCAGGCGAAAATCCTGGCATAAATTTTGGATTAATTTAGCTTTTAGAAATATAGTTTTTGAGAAATGTTGTCATTCCTTTGCAAGTTAAGGATATATCTCTGTCAGTATGTTCAATTAGAAAAAGTGGAAACAAATTTATGGCAGTGAACTATGTAAATTTTATGTTCCACTAATAACAGTGTTTTGCAATGTTCTCTTTGCTCAGATGTTCAGTCAGTAAAGACAAAAACAAAACACTTTAGACACTTTGTTTGTGACAGTCCATGCGTGATGTTATCTTAAAGTGCAGGATTAATAAATTACTTTACACTTGACAGCACACACAGGGACGTTTCCAGACTTTAAGGTGTCAAAGTCATTAATTCACAAAGTGCCCCTGGATGATATAGTGATATTTTCAAAAACAACTTTGTCATGGAAATCGTGTTTGTGTGATCTCAGAAACTGCACACAAAATTATTTTATTAACTTATTTTTACCATATTTTTGTTTCAGATTTTTACTAGTTTTTAGCTATAGGCAGGTTGTAAAAGTGAAGAAATACTACATTTCTCACAATAACATTGATTTTAGTGCACTAGCATATGGATCATTTGCTAAATTAAGAACAAGATAGCCCTCAGTTGAGATATATTTTGTTTGCATGACTTTCAACTTAACAACTTGTTTGTGTGCAAATTGCCTGATAATGATTGCTGTAACTTATGCACCCCAGAAACGTAGCCTTGTGAACTTATTTTTTACAGCAGCTTTTTAATTGGGATTAAAACAAAATAGAATAAGGCTTAGCAAGCCTTACTAAAAACAATCTGGTATTCTGTATGCAGATCAGTTTAGATTAGAGTTGTCAATGTTATTTTAATGCACCCAAGCTAAGCCAAAGCAAATATAATTTATATGTAAATCATGGTCTCTTTGTTGTAATTGTTTTAATAATTTATTCATCATGGTGCAATAGTGAGTGCCAAATAGAGAAAACAAAATGGAGTTGATACATAAAAATAGCTGTAACAGAAGCACTAGACTAAAATTCTGTGTTGATCTGTATTTGGTTGAAAAGTGTTCAACTGATCAAAATTACTCACTTAAACTTGTGAGTCTGAATGATTAGATGTTGGTCAACTCCTTTGTATTTTGCATAAAGCCACAGCGTGGTATAGATTTACTAGAAACGATTTCTAAAGTCTGATCCTTTGAATAAGAATAGCAACTATAATTGCTTTGTTCCAGTTTAGGTAAGGCGTTCTAAATCAAGTTTTTGGGTGTTAATAAATACACAAGAAATTCATGTCGTCATTCAGACATAATAACAAGTGTAAAGATAATCAGCTAAAGGATATTGTAAAATTGTCTTCATGAATCATCAGATTCTGAATTAACATAAAAGAAATGTGTGATAATTTCAGTGAGCAAAATGGATATTTCATGATTGGCTCTATAAGGTAACGGTAGGCAAAGTCTGTATAGAGCCTAGTGGTCCATCAGGCCAGAACTTATCCCGGTTTCTTTAGCATGAAGCCACTAGGAGTATTTTTACTTCCCCTGGATGGGATGTTAGTCCATCGCAGGTTTTTTCACTGGTACCCATTTATAGGGGGATTCATGCTGACGTCATTGTTTACCCTTTTTCTCATTAGCATATGGCTTGGCATACAGAAGGCAACATGTTAGATATGAATGGACTCCAAACAGTTAAAGAGCTAGTGAAATTTAGTGTATGGTGAAATTTTTAGCTCTTTGCGTGTAATATTCAAGGAGAAATTGTCTTTCGAAAACTCCAAAATTTCTGGGTGGCAAAAGCGCTAATGAGCTCATACACTCTTTGTAAAATTTTTGGTTTTTAAACCCGCGTCAGACAAAAAGAATTCAATGCATCGAGCTGAAATTCATTGGCAAAGTTAATCGTGCTTTGTAGCTCCATCAGAAACTGAATCACTTATGCTAAATATTGTAAACAAGGATTCCCCTATACACCTGGGTGGAGAGAAGGCACTGTGAGAGTAAAGTGTCTTGCCCGAGAACAATGCAGAGCCCCAGCCAGGGCTCTAACTATGGTTATGCCTTTTAATTCCTTGGGGAACAAAGGGCTGCGAAATTGTTACAATGCTAAACATTATTATTAAATTTCTCTATTTTAGGTGCAGTAATGAATGGAACAGTGGCCTTATGGTTAGTCTGCTGGACTCTGGATTGAGTGATCTGGGTTCGAGCTGTGGCCAGGGTTCTACGTCATGGTCTTGGGCAAGACACTACTCATGATGCATCTCTTAACATGCCTTATAGGCCCTTTGTAGGATCCAGTCACATGGTACAAAATCAGCCATGCTGGGACACAAAAGAATGCAAGTTATGCAGTGGGAGATCCACAACAAAGCGACTTTATCCAGTAAAGCTTGGCTTTCCTTTGTTTTGGATGTCCCAGTACGGGAATAATAATAATAATAGGCTTGCCATCCATCATGGAGGATTTTGTACCATGTGGCTGGATCCTGCAAAGGCGGATAAGTTGGGGATAACCCTGCAGTAGAGTAGCATTTCAACCTAGTAGCTTCGCTAAGGAAACCGGAATAAGGTCTGTCCTGATGGGCTACTTGAGGCTTGAGTGTAGTGCTTACCGTTTCTTTCAGCAAGCTAAAAGTGTAAAAAATGTGAGTGAAAAAATAGCTTTGCAAACACTAGGGGGTACTCTGCACAAATGTTGGGTTAATATGAGAGGACCTGCAGCATTGGTGGAGATAAACTCAGTCTCAGTCCTGTAGAGTCGTACATCAACAGACCTTAGCCTAAATGAGACCATTATTCTAGTTATCAAAAGTAAGTCATATATGCGGACAACAAACGTTTTTTTTGTTAATTTGCCAACAAGTCAAATAAAAGAGCTCTTTGTTTCACCAGCCCGTAGTTTTCTGGTTGGCACATTAATTACTATGGGTGACATCATTGATAATACAAGTTATTAGTTTGCCAGAAAGTTAAAGAACATAAAATTGTGTAGTTCATTTAAACATTGTCAAGTCTTACGTGTATGCTAAATAATTTAGACTGCAATAAAAAATTTTCATTTGGTTTCAAATAAAAATATTTAAAAAAATCCAAATTAAATTTTAAGTTTAGAAGCAGAAAATACTAATTTATAAGTTATTTTTAAAAGGATGTGGACACAAGTCAAGCAGAAATAATTAATATGTGATTTTGAAATCAGGGGTCTTGTAAATTGATGGGTAAACCACAACTTTGTATTGAGGAATTTTTGTTGTTATATTTGAATAAACCATTGACTATTAATGAAGGTGGGCAGAGCAATATATCAATCAGAAGATTAAAAGATTTACCATATAAACAAATTTTAAGTGTTTCTTATGGATAATATATTGTTTAGTAACCTGATCTGCAGACATGAACACATTGTAATCTTAGTATTAAACATTCCATCATATTTTTGCAGTTTTGTCATCAGTTATCAGCTGTCATAGAATTATATTGCAGTGGGATATCACTTTTATTTAACATTCTTAGGTTAAATATCAGTATACCCAGGTATTGACTGAGTACAGATAAGATACAGTCTGTCAAAGGTGACATCTTGGTGACTAGAAAATATTTTAAATAAAAATAAAGGTGGAAATTTGTGATTTTGACATAATGCACATTGCAATCACAACAACAACATTGATAACCCTGGAACAAATTTGATTGAGATGGATAAGCTAGGGTAAATATTTTCAAAATTAAGTTTTCTTCCAACAAAAACATTTTTGGCAAGTTAGGAATGGGATCTCCATTACTTAATGTGTTTATCTTCAGCTGACATTGATGAAATAGTTTGCAGACATTTGATCAATAATTCTTTTAGAAATGCGATAAGCTTTGTAGATATAAGGCTTATCAATTCAAAAAAATAACTTTGTTTCTGCTCCTCTATTATGGTGACTTGACAACAAACATTGAAACTGGAGCTTTTAAATATTTTGAATGTGTAGATTTTGGAAATGTGGAATGTGCAATGTAAAGTCAATTTTATCTCTAAAATTGTTGTTGTGAAACCTCAGTAATTTGGCGTATGTTGTCTATGGGATTAAAACTCAACAGCAGGTTACATACATGACAGTTATTTGAATTAAAGCATTCATTGATCAACTAATTTAATTAGACTCTACAAAAATAGTTTGCAAAGCACGAAATGCTTTTCTTCAGTGTTCATACCTGCATACTTCATGTCAAACTTTAATACGTTGCATGGTCATCATGCAATCAATGTTGGGGTAAAATGTTTCGCAACAAAATGGTTCCCGACCTTGCTAATAATGTCTACCTTGGTATTGGAAATTAAAGACGTTAAACATTTCATTGGCAAATTACTCATGTAGCAGCCATTCTGGGCCCCCCATGGAAATAATGTAAACTAATATTCAAGGGGGTATTGTTTGACATGCTTTCTGTCACATGTGTAGCCCCGCATTCAAATTTGATAAGCAAACCTGAATAGCTAGAATTTGTAAAATCTGGTAAACTTAACCAACATAGGACATTAATTTCACTAGAAGGCATTTTCTAGCCCTCAAAAAAGCACTTGCTCTGATAAAAAATTAGCCTGAAGGTATGTATATTTGCTCACTCAAACAAAAAATCCAGTGAGAATAACACAAATAAAATATGTAATGTAATTTTGAAATATTCTTAATGAATGAGGTGCCTCTTTGCTTTGTGAAGGGTGTATAGTGACAGCGTTCAGGAATCTGAACAAAACTTGAAGGGTTTCCAAGGCCCAAGGAACTTCACAGAGCTCATCAAATGCTGGGCTTGATTTCTGACACTCTCAAGTCTCGTCTTCGTTCTGCCAGGGAGGAGCACAGGCTGGCTAAATTGAGTCTAATCATGTGCTCCACACGCACAACAAATATCCAGTTAGTCACCTATTTTTATTTGCCTGCTATAAACACCACCTCCAATGTTTTAGGAAAGGGGGTATTGTTATGACCTGTTATACACTGTTTTAGAACCAATGTCCTGACTTGTTCCAAGAGGTAGTTGGCAGCTCCAAATATCCCCTTCAAGGCCTCGTGATATCAATGGCTCACTACCCTTCAGGTGAACAAAAACAAAGGCAAAATGCCCCTAGCCCCCCCCCCCCCCCCCCAAAAAAAAAGCTGCTCACATGTTCCACTACTTAACATCCTTAACATTAAAGCCTCCAGAGACCTGGTTCTAACTTATTGAAGGAGAACAAAGTGAATTCTGTGCATTCTGGTAGTCGAAGTCAGATTACGAAATCATGCAAATGTGCTATTGATGTGACTTGTTTCTCAATGCACTGTGGGGTAACCCCGGGTGGACTCGCATATGAAAGGGGTGGGGATGCTCGTCGTCTTGCTTAGGGATGCAAATTTTTGGAGTTTGGTCTCACTTAGGGTGTTCTGGGCAAAACGCCATTATTTGAAGAAATGCAATAATCTGGATTCATCTTATCTGGAAAAAAACATCAAGAATATTAATTAATTTAGATTGAGCTTACTTTATGTTTTAAAGATTTTCTGTGATTACTTTTTAATCTCATGTGATAGTTTTTCTAAAGCCATTTATTAACAAAATAAATTATTAATTAAAAGTGCTGCCTTTTTATCCCTAATTCCAATGGTTTAAGTTTAATTCAAGTATATTAAAATATATCATGCACTGTAAGCTTGAAAAGTTTTACCTCCATTTTCAATAGTTTTTTATAATTTAAAAGAAAACAATATCTGGAATTGCCCTATTATGTCCTCAAATAAGTAGTCCAAAATAGTGTAAAATATAATATAATTTATGCATGCACGTATTGTCAGATAACTCAATAAGGTAATTCAATATTAAACAAGCATAAAATTGTTTTGACACAGTTTATAATTAAAGCTTTTTCGTTCCTGAGATTAGCATCCTTTTGCCTTAAAATTCAGACAGGCTTCTTCAATCATTGACATTATTTTGGATGGACAGGAAATTAATGTTTGCCAATTCTGAATTAGTGATCCCTGCACTAATTAGTTTCCAAAACTAAGGTGGTCAATCATCTCAACTCAATATACCACAAAACAATTTGCTGGTTTCTTGCACAGTTTATGAGGACTAAAGAAAATCAGTTGTTAATATCTCTGAAAAGGTGAATTGAAAGGAAATCTTACTTTGATCACTTTTTGATTGATCATTTGTAATTGATTCAAACGTGGCTGTGGGTTAAATCAGATTTATTTTTGCATGGTTGCTTCGAACAAAAAGTAAACAAGCCATCCACCTCTTATCAACTTCTTAAAGCTTGTGTTTCATTTAAGCTGCGGATGTTTGCATTTTAATAACAGGAATGAACGAACACACATTTTTTTTATCCATTTAAATTACAAACGGAGAAGACTGGTTCCATGTGCAAACTCGCATTAATCATAGGTGATATCAGTTTCCTTGGGTTAAGAGATGTTGTTTGCATACATAAGCTCTTGACCAAACAATGTCTGAATTATAATTTATCCAAGTTTCCAGACCAGGTTTAATTAACTTCTTTCATTGTTCATTAAGGCAATGCTTTTGAAAGTGCAATCACACATAAACGCTTTGAAGAGCGCTTTCTATTGGTTAAATACCTGATTCTGTTCGCATTTCCAAGGCAAGTTAACTTTCACTGGGAATATGTTATGTTAATAGACACATTGCTTGCTAAAGTTCACCAAATGCTTAAATTGAATTCCGTCAGATCATTTAAAACAAAAGAAATCACTCTAGCAGAACAGAATTTAAAGGTCGTGGGAACTGCTTATATCTGATCACACGATTCAAAACTTAAAGTGGCTATTTCGTGGTAGAAAACAGCGGTTGTTGACACATTAAACCGTAAAGGGGGCATCTATTCCTGCGTCCAACCGAGCTACGAATTGTAAAGTTCGCGCTCACAGATCTGTAAGGCCCTCTTACAACTTCAAATTGTTCCCAGTGGAAACTTTTATCCTGGCCAGTACGGAGACAATTGAAGAACAATATTATGCTCTCTTGTTAGTGTGGGAATATAGACAGCCATTTGATCTTTGCAGGTATTAAATTTACCCCCGCGAATATATATACATGCTTTTGTAGACGAAGCTAGACAGTGAATGCATTAAGTGTATTGAAACCCTAATAAAACAGAATTTCAATCAATTTCATGCTGCTAAAACTATTGATTTCGATCAGGTCCTTGCAAAATCGAAGTACAAATGCAAAACGTTAAGAGTAAAAATATAAAAATAAAAATGGTAATTGTCTAGAATGGTTGCTGTGTTTCTGTATGCAGGCATAATCTTAGAAAAATAAATAAAACAAACATTTTTATCATGTAAAAATATACCTACTCCTCATTAACTCTAAGAAAACATTCTTTGTTTGAAAGCAATTTCAGGGAAATTTTAAACATTTGTGATGAGCACACTGTCAGTAAAGGAAGGAATTTTCACTGTTTCAATAAGATTGCGTTTCCTAATTGTACTGAAAGGCGAAAAAGGTTTTTGACATCCACGAGGTAATGTCAATTGGAGAAATGCAGCCAGCCAATTCATTAGCATTTATACCAGCTTAGCCTTTGAAACCCAAATAAATGGCGTAAAATTGACCCACGTACTTGCCGAAGAAATATATGCAGTTAATCTGTGAAGATGAATTACAAAAATATTCAAGCGTATGAAACCTCGCTCTGGAAACCTTCACTTATTACGCCAAAGGATTATTAACAGTAAAACTTGTTCGCCGTCCAATTTATTGTTTTTGAAAATACACCTCGCATCACGTATTCGCGAATAAGATTCGTAAAAAGGCATTACTTTATTCTTTAAAGTTTAATGCTTATCGCCAGCTGCTCACATTTTAAATTAGTTACTTTGTCTCATCGTATGAGAAAAGGACGCCGCGGACGATCGTAGCCTGTTTGTTCCAAAAAAAGTAGTAGTCATCGCTAAAAATTGCTCGATCGCATTTCCGAAACTGATATCATATACCGATTTTCACGTCAATTCTTTATTCATGAAGCGTGCATAACTTCAGTGAAAAAAAAAATTTACTGTTGTGGTTTCAAGAATATTGATAAATAAATCGAACCGCTTTCTAAAAGCGAACTCTTTTGACAATACCACAATGAATAATTCTTGCGCGAAACGAGTCAGAAGCCAAGCTCCACACTTTGAGAGAAAGTAAATAGGCATTTAAATTTGATAAACACTTTCTGCTGTCAAAAAAGTGCGAAACCCTTTAAGCCAGCAATTAATGCTCTGTTATTATTAAAATGTACTAGGTCTAAATTAAATTCGTTGTCGGTGAAAGACAACAAGGTCTGATATAGTTGAAAGAAAGGTTAGTTTCCATATTTAAACCTTGTGATCTGCAAAGGCAAGTAAAGCCAATATCAAAACATTATAATGTCACATAAACAAAGATATTCTGCAACACATCTCAAACTTATCTTACCCGTCAGGAAAAAAAGGAAAGCGCTTTTCTTTCGTTAAACAATGTACACGAGTATGATTTGGGACGAAAAACATCTGGCTCGAGTTGTAACAATAAAATATGAACTCGTCCTTCTATAATCATTCTAAAAACACACTTGACAAATCAAGTTCGTTTCTTTTCAATTTTAATATTTCTGTACACTAATTTCGTCCGTCTTCGAGATACAGAGATGCCAAAATTATATATTTACATCATAAACTTTTTCCTTTTAAGTTCTTATTATGTTTTTTCTTTTCTTTGGATATTTTCTATTTGAATTAAGCCTGCACAGTAAACCATGAATGAATGACTAAACCTTGTTTACATCGGCCAATATACCTTGAGGCTTTTTCGATATTTTGAACGTACGTACATTTTTTCAATGTTTTTCTTTCGCATTATTACGATGCTTTCTATGAAGTTCGTGTCCTGGATTTCATTTGGAGTTTAATATATATCTTCTATCCCTGAATTGAATAATATTCCCATCGGAGACCCTTCTTTTCACAGACTCATTTCCGCTGCAAGGCTTTTATGCTAATATTTCAGCTTCCTTTTGGCGCCCAAATAAGCAAAGTCGCTCCAATGAACTACAGCTCTGAATCTTGCTTCGTCGTCAAATCTACACCAGATCGTTCGCTATCGGTCCATTGCGAATGTATTGCAAAGAAATCACATGTTTCCGTGAATATCGTGTACTGTCTTGCGGTACATCTACCGCACACCTGTGGTTTCGCTCTTGAATTATTGATGGTAATTCAAATTCGCTTGAATGGTGGCAGCCGAGCGCGATGAATTCCAAATTGCAATATTCATTTTATCCTAGTATTATTTTCTAGCTACCTTCTTCTACGCGTGTCTCTTCATATGTAGAGCTAGATGGTCCGACCGTGAAAAACATCGATCGCAGTGAATACACTTGAACGGTTTTGCTCCAGTATGTTTTCTGTAATGGCGTGTAAGCTCATCTGATCGAGCGAAACGCCAGTTGCAACCATCCCAGGAACAACGGTATGGCTTTTCGCCCGTATGAGTACGTTGATGAGCTTTGAGATGCGAGCTTTTCGTGTACACTTTTCGGCATCCGCTAAATTGACACCGATGTACACGGCGTTTACTCTCCGAGTCTTTGTCTTTCGGGCTATTTGCTCTTGCAGCTCCGTTTCCTCCTCTCGCGCGAGGTGAACGCGAAATCGGCCTGCTCGTTCGCTGCGGATTCGCGCTACTAAACGCCAAGACTGGCGACTCGGGTGAACTCGGCGGTGTTAGTGGTAAAACTGGCTTAGGAATTTTGCTAATCTCCTCGCAGCCTGTCGGGGTCGGTAATTTGATCTTTAGAGGTTTTACTGGGAGCTCCATTGATGGTTTTGTTTCCGTTGGAGTCTCTGGAAGAACCGTAGGCACGGAGGGAAATGTAGCTATTGAACTGAAATCTATTGGCTTGAGGTCCCAGTCGTCGCCAAATGGAAAATTTGACTCGTCAAAAGGTTGAAGTAAAAATTCATTCCAAGGAGCTGGGTTTCCTAAGTTTGAGTCTTTGCTCTCCAAAGAAGAGGGCTCTGGACAAAGGTAACGATCCATTTCCAGCCTGGTCTGCGAAGGAAAATAAAAAGCTCTTTACTCTGCAGTGCAGCTGAACGAGCGCGAAAATGAAACACACAAGGAATACGAAATGAGGTAAACATGGCTGATGTTCGCATCCAGCGTGGAAAGCTGCAATTTCACAGACGCGTCTAAAACTTTCGTTTTCTCGGCCACATGTTCTGTGCTAAGCTACAAGGACAAAAATCATTCAAAACTCACGTACAAACATACCTGGGCCCAATCGTCTTCGAGCGAGGGAAGCGAATAGAAAAAGCCTGTGTCGTGAACGGTTTGAAGTTCGTGGAAAATTGAAGAGCACGGAAGAGCAGATTGTAGATCCATGTCGTTTGCGAGTAGAGTAAAAGTGATAGGGTGAGCGTCGGATGAAGCGAATGCTACGGGTGACTGAGGCGAAGGAATGCCAGAATAACACAACACTCTCGCTCTTGTCATACGCACTCGCCGACGCTCAAATCAATCGGAAAAATAATGCATGGGACCCAAGGGTGCTTTGCAAAGTGCCTAGTTGAAAATTATCAATTCGCCATGTGTGCTGTGATTGGCACATGGTATCGAATTGCACCAATCAAAATCGACTTTTTGTCAACACTCGCAATTAGTCAAAACAACAGAGCCCAGCTGACCAATGAGCAACAATGGCCGAACAAAGGCCTTATAAGGTTGAGACTATTTTGGGCAATGATATAAAAATCAGCTGTAACGAGCAAAACAATTCTATTGAAAAATTACTTGGAATTTTCTCGCTGAAAATTGCACGTCCGATTGTCGGATGTCGAGTTGTGTAAGCTGTGCTGCCTTTTGTTTAATTTCAGCGCGAAATTACACCTAAATCTATCGTGCTTGCAGCGAAATCTGTGGGATTGTGAGTGTGACAAATCGGGTCGTATTTGTGATGTCAGATACCTCGAAGAAGCTGTGATCTTGACTGTTTTGTTGCGTACGTGCTGAAAACGCATAGCCACACACACCGAAAATCAGGATATTGCGTTAAACAGCACCTGAACGTCATGTTTTCTTTTGATGTTGGTCTTTAATAAACGGTGCGTTTTGTCCTTTTCAGAGTGCGTGACTTCAAAACTTGTTGTTTACAAAATTTGTCCGCGGCACAATAAAAATAGCAAAGTCTAGATGGAAAAACAAACATGTCAAACGTTAAAATAAATTAATCTGTGTTGATTTTATCGTTGTTTTTCCAGCAACAACAGATTTGAAAATTTAGTTCTTGAGTGTTCGATGATCTCGTGCTTTCGAATCTTTCGATGAAAGAAACATCTCGAAGCATTGAAGCGTGATGTTTGTAAACGCGATATCGCACTTGGTCTATATTCAAGTCTACATGCATTCACTACATTTCGGGAATTTCAAAGGACGTAGCATTTATTGATGTTTCTCGTTAGGTGATATTTAAAATTTATGTGAACGATAACAAATTATCTTTTGTTTTTATCGCAAATGAATGAAGCAAGCAAATGTCTCGCTCCACAAGCGACAACTGGTGCAAAAATTGCTTCATTATTCTGTCAATCACTCACATGTCAAAACACAATTTGCGGAAATGCGCGGAAAATCTGAAAACCGACATTCTCGAACGATAAACAATATTTATGTGGTTTTCGCTCGAATTGTCGCACTCGCTCGATTTTGTTTCACTCTGTTTTAGAGATTATTCATTTCGTTTTATAAGATTTATAAGGACAAATACACAAAGTCTAAACTTTATATATTTTGTATTTACTAATATTAACTTTCAAAACTGAACAGTTCCAAAAGTAAACATCGATTAAATTTTGCAAAACAAAATAAGATTTATGCTAACACTAGTAAAAACGTTTTTAACGTTGGTATCGCGATTTTAGCTCGATTTTTATCATGTTTACTTCGACGCACTTGCCGCGAAAAGCTATTTTTAACTCCAAGTTGGCGGTATAAAGTGCATTATGACTCGAGGCGTGAATATTGACACGGTTCAAACTTTAAAGGGCTATGGAAAAACAATGGCTATCACGTTGACAAGAGATAATGCTTGCTCTCTTCAGCAAAATCATCTATCTCTCTTTGGACATTTAGCGTTGCAAGCTGAAGTTTCGTGAGTGAGTTTTGTTTGTCTGGCAAAGTGCTAGCACCTCAGCCTCTTGATTTGCCCAGCGTGTACCATTTAATATGCCCTTACAATTGCAGGGATTTCTTTTATAAAAGTTTGGATGACGGACTACTAAAACAATTTATAAGCGAACCTTTTACTATCTAGAGTGTACGTCTTTTAATTCTTTGGTATTTTAAACGTATTTTGAATTTCTCTCCGCATCGCAGCACAGAGCACTCGGAAGCCCTGGAGTCTGCCTGTCTGCATTTCAAAAGAACAACGAGAGATCAATTGATCCTTGACCAACAAAAGCGCAAATTTCTTGAACTTTGATAAGTTTCGATAAGTTCTCGTATCTCTTGAAAAACTACCAAAGATCGGATTACATGTACGCTATCATCTTTCCACTGGTAGAAGAATATCCGGTATCGTTGACCTAGCCATGACCTCGAGCATACATTGTCTGTTTCATTTATATTTCACTCCTTTCCGTTGGCTTTCAAAGACTTTTAAATGGCTTTCTGTTACTCTCTTTGGAGCGTGGGAAGAATTCAGTTTTTTGTGGTTTTTGCAAAGAAAGAAAACGTAAATGTACCGCGAGGGTCTTTCTTTATTTCGGCTGCGTACTTTGAGAATAATAGAGAGATTAATAACGGCAAGCAACAGACACGAGATTGTCTTTCACTAAATAAATCCCTCAGAAAATTAGGGGAAAAATCACACTTTCACGATAAACACAATTTCGCATACAAACGTCTACAAACAGCAGACACCAGAAGTATAATTTTTCCGTTCGCGGAAAAAAAAAACAAACGTCATGCTTAATCTTTCTTATATCACAGCGAAAAACACGCGAGACGTAATCAATCTGTTATATTTGAATTGCACGTTGGTTTTAGGGCTTTGGAGTGACTCTGCAGTGTAGGATCTTTTTCTGAAATTTTTTCTCTATTTTTTTTTTGAAAAAGTGATAACATTAAGACACTTGTTTTGATACAGAATTGATTTCTCCTCATATAGTACTGTAAGACATTTCATGAAAAGACCGCTATTGTAGTGACAATTTGTGTGTTGACATCAGGACTTTATTTTTCAAGTCCCGGAAATGCCATGATCATAAGTTCACCACTCCAACGTTTCCTAAATATAAACGGTGCTTTTTTCCGTTCCAAATTTTCGATATTGCTTGCTAGTGTGCCCTTAACAAGATTTGTCCATTAAAAAAAGTTCCTCCAGAAGTTTTCCGCTATAGTACACGAGCTGTGATTGGTTAAAAACCTGTTACCGTGAGAGTGTCGGTCTCTACGGAAAATTCCGATTCTTTGATTTAGAAGTGAAACGTTGTAGTACGTGCGCGTATTTGTGGATGGCGATTGCATAGAACTGTTTGCAAATTTGGTTAAATTTAAAATTATTGCAGAAGGTAGTTAAAAAGATTGCACTTTTAAAATCTGAACTGAAAAACCAAATAAGAATTTTACATTTTTTGACCGGCAAACGCAGAGTCTGGTGTGATCTATTTCTTGTTCTCATGGTTTTTTAATAAGGCGCCGTCCACACGTGGTTTTCATTTGAAAGCGGAATTTGCTTTTCCCGTTTTTTGCAATCGCGTTAATTCACACGTCTCATTTTCGAATCGTTTACGCCCGTTCAGACGTATCCGTTTATGCATGAAAACATATTTTTGTACGGGTTAGCTTTGCATCATTCTAAAAATTCTCCTTTTCCTACTCCGGCATCAATCGACAAAATTGTTTCTGCAAGCACTATTACATTCTGGTCTTGCTTTCGAACATCCGAGGTCTTGCTTGCACAGGGAACCCATCCAAAAAGTGCATGTTTGTATGTTTAAAATATAAATAAATGTATGGGAACGTTGAAAGCGTCCTACTATCGAAAGCTTATTTTTTGGTTGAAATAAACGACAAAACCTTCCAAATTGCTCAAATTCACTATTTTGAGCCGAGGAACGACAAAATACAACACCTGAGGTAAGTTCACGTTTATTTCAACCAAAAAAATAAGCGTTACTCTTCGAACATACAAAGACGCACTGCTTGTATGGGTGCCCTGTGTTGCTTGTGGATCGTTCAGTCAATGCTTTGATTTTCAAGACCACACGTAAGAGAAAAGCTTGAACATTTAACCTGAACGAAAATATTAAAATAAGATATGCCACAAGTCTTTTAAAAAGGCAAAGTTCCGTTGTCGGTCAACGTCCACACGGCAACACGGCAACACGAAAAATGGCGTTTTCAAAATTTTCTACTCTGGACCGCGTTGCAGACGGTTGTTTTTGGTCCACCGTCTTCACCGGATACTCGTAGACAGAAGGTTAGTCCGCAAAGAAAAATTTGCGCTTTCAAGCACGTGTAGACGGGCCTAAGACAGATGATTGCATCTTGACCAGAAACAGAGCGTGTTTACTGACGGGTATTCTGTACCTGATCTCCGTAAAACAACATCATGTAAAAGACAGACGTCTGGTGTTTATGAATGAGCAACCCAGCTGTGGAAAAACGACCATGGGGCAGAGAAAATGTTTTAATATTCAAAACATAAATTTTAAAGATCTAAGCGTCCACGTTGTGGTTACATAAATTTCGAATACGATTCAAAATCATGTCAAAAGCCTGTAAATGGAGTCATACAGGTGCACAGCCTTACTCGTTGGCTACTGTCCCTCCCCACTGTATAGCTTTGTGCTGTCCCCTCCCCTACTGAGTGCATGGCTTGCGCCTCTTTAAAATGGGTGCAATATGGCAACCAAACCACTATTTCGATATTTGACTGCAGGAATCGATGTTAAACCTTTCACTTGTGGTTATAACTTGATTCAGAACCCAAACTTGACATTGGCTCTATTGTAACCTTATCGGTTATGTTGTCATTGCATGTTGATTATCACTTCAAATTATTTCCAATTTTACAGCTTATTTTTGGGTCCTTGAATTATTAAGATTGTTTTTTAAATTAATCGGTTCCAGCGCGACGTTCGTTGTCTAAAACCTGACAAAGAGAACGCAAAACACAAAGGGAGTAGACAATGCGATAGAGCTGGCAGATTTCGCCAGTCGGCACCGCAAAAAACATCAGGGTGAACCGTAGTAAACGCGGCAAAACTCGGAGCTACGAAAGTTTCCAACAATAATTGAAAACTTTCGTAACCCCGGGTTTGCCGCGTTTACTTCGTTTCACCCAGAATAACTGTCGCTGGGTCTTCGAGGATGCGCAGAAAACATAGAGGATATTACATGGCCGCGCGGAGATACGAAATTTCTCTTCGAGTGTTGGAAGATATTTCACGAGTGAGCGCAGCGAACGAGTTAAATATGTTTCAACACTCGAAACGAAATTTCGTATCTCCAAGCGGCCGTGTAATATTCTATTTATTATATAACACCAATGAACTTCCAAACCTTTTCTGTTTGCTCCGAAGGGCGCGATTTATTACGTAACCATAGCAATGGTGATATCTTCATATGTGAACCTTCACGTGCGAAGACATCATATTTTCGCGCGAAAGCTCACCTGGTATATCACTGCTGTTTACATACAGGTTTATATAATAACACCTGGTATTTTTGTCTGTTGTTTGCGCGCCGCAAAGCAAAAAAAAATATATTGGCGCGCGCGACTATATCTATCATGTATCAGATCGCCACCTCTCTGAAAATATTCACCGAGAATAGCTGTTTTTATAAATAATGTTCAAGTTTTGAAAGCTCCAGTAGTTAAAAACATTGGCGAGACAATGCCGTGGACAAGTTTTAACCTTAAGTATCGTTTAGTAAAGAATGTCCTAGGTCCCTGTTCCATATTTCCTTAAGACCTGGCAACTGACGAGGAAACGAGTTTCCAGGAACATCCGCAGAGCGTGCACGTTTCCCAGTTTTGCCAGACGGGAAACATTGTTTTGCTTCTGCTACACGGAAGAAACCGTTTCGTGTTTCCGCGCAGCATGGAAACATGTTTCCCAATGTTTCCCATGTTTCCCGATGTTTCCCAGTTTTGCTACGAGCGGCAACATTCGTTGACATTTGTTACTTTGCCGTGCCCTCCGCAGACAATTCGCAAACAATTGTCTGAAATTCCTCCCTCTTGCTTCTTTGCGGTGATCGACACATCTTTTCGTGTTTCCTACCAGTTTTGCCACCCGGGAAACAATTGGAAACATGTTTCCTTGTTTTGCTAGGCCTTTAGTTCCTGTTCCATGTTTGTTGATTGTTGCCTTTTGGGTGTTTAGTATTTTTCTAAAATTAATAGTTACCAAACTTTCAATTTTGAGGTTTCCGGCTCCCAACATTAGTTCATATATATATATCCTTACATTTAACAATTATTCCACGAGGGTGCGTTTGCTATAACCACCTCATATCCAACAAGCGCGAGTGGAATAATTGTTTTATTAAAAACGCCCAAAAAATATTGTACCGAACATTGCGAAAAATGCATTCTTTTACGCGTACACGTACCCTATTTGTAGGTCAATGGTATATGAGCTCATATACCATTGTCTCTAAACCAATCAAAACTCAGGAAATGCAATATACCATAGCTAGTTTTTAATAATATTTCACATATATCCTTCACATCATTTCACTCCACGGGAAAATATGAATTCAATAAATTGACCACGCTCCCAATGCTCAGTTGGTAGCGGAGGTCACGGGTTCGAATCCTGATTTTTTCAGGCTTCTTCTTTCCAATTGCTTAAGTTGGAAATTCACTGCGATGATCATTATTGGAAAGTATTTTAACGAATCCCCCACTCAACTCTCCAAAACAATAACACAATGACGAATGTTAGCTTGTTCTGTTTTGGTCCCTCCTGACAGGCCATTAATCTCCAGACAATAGTCCACCAGCAAATCAACGAACAAAAGATCTGAAAACAACAGTTTCGGGCTTGAATGAAAGTTGATCCAAGGGAATTAGAGATTAAAATAAAGTTTAGAATTTGGTGGAAGGGCCGATTGCCTTAACTTGATAACCTAGTTCGCAGGATCGCTCAAAGATTACCGGTACGGTGGGTTGCGGAATTGCGGATGTTCCGATTGGAGCCCCAGGCGGGTCATTGTGTTGTGTTCGCCTGCGAGACTCAAGTTTCATGTCCTCTCTCCACGTTGGAGTAGAAAAGGGTACCAGCAAAATCTAAGGCGATCTGACCAGAACTGGAGTGTGACCTGCTCCATTGGGACGACAATACCTTGCCACACTTCGCCCGATTTATACCAGAGATCCGTGAGGGATGAATTTGGGCAGAGAACGGTAATTTATCTGATAAAATTCGTCTGCGTATAAATACAGGCAAGCAGACGGATCATCCGTCCAGACCAGACAACTTATTGTGATAGTTCGTCTTGACCCATGAACTATCGTGGATAATCTGTCTAACGATCTACAAGACACACCAATAGTTCGTCCCGTATTTATACAAGACGGATGACCCCGCCTTTCCTCCTTCCCATCATCCATCGCGTCTTGCTAATTTCTCATAGGAGACGACTGGGGGCGAGTCAGTGGAAAAACGTATGCGATCGATCGAGTCCCAATAGTTAAAACGCAAAGCGCTTGCTTTAAGTTCAGGCTTCCAGTGACGTTTTCAGTGTTTCCGGTGACGGGACAAAATGTTGCCAAGGGAGGAAAAAAATTTTCACCCAAGTTTAAAAACAAAAGTTATGAGTTTGCAAAAGAAGTTAGAGAAAACATTGCTAACGTTAGAGACATCGTCCAGCACTTGCTGTGCGCTTTTGCACCAAGCGCGTTGGTTACTTGCACCAAAACAGAAAACATGTTTGAAGCTCATTTAGTTGTCGTTATGGACATTCGTGCGGAGGACTGTGAAAAGTTTCAAATGTGCAAGACATACTTATGTAAGTATTCATTGTGTACATACCTTTTCCCGTTTCGGCCTTTCTTATGGCATCCAGAGACTCACGAAGAAATAGTTTTGACTGCCACTGATTTTGGAGCAAGCGGTTGAGCACCTTGATTGAAACCGGAAATACCTGAACAAAACGCATGCGCAAACGTTTTGCCACGGTGCCATTCTCGTCCCAGAGGCCGCGATCCTTTTGGTCAGCACCAACGAATCGAGACCTCTGGCCACCCCCAGCTTGTGACCATGCGCAGAGTACTCGTTCTGTAGTTTTCAGCCAATCAGAATTGTCAGATTCGACAATGAGTCCGTGATTCGCAGACTTCCGGTTTTGGAGACGGCCAGAGATCTTGATTCTTGGTGCTGACCAAAAGGATCGCGGCCTCTGGGAACTAGAATGCCACGGTGCATCATTCGATGGTGCCCTGGTTCTTTTGGTCACGTAGTCGGCTACTCGTAAGCAAGTACTCTGAGTACGGAATGGCCGCGGTGTTGCTGGGCTTTGGTTTTCTGATTGATGAAGTTGCGCAAGCTTTATAGGCGAATCTTTGTTTACAATTTTTTTTCTCCAAAGCAAAACGGCATCAGTTTCTGATCGAGCGACAAAAATATCAGCTCTGAATATTGCAAAAGCATTACACGTTTAACTGCCCAGAAGAATTTATAACTTCTGTAACGCGTCAAAGGTCAAAATTTTACAGACGTATGGGCTTATTAGCGCTTTTGCCACCCAGATTTTTCACTTTTTGAAAGCCAATATTTCCTTCAGTATTACACCTAAATAGCTAAAACTTTCACCATTACTAAGTTTCATAAGCCATTTAAATGTTTGAAGTCAATTCATATCTAGCATGATCCCTTATCCAAGTCGTATGCTAATAAGGAAAAATGGAAACGATGACGTCAATTTTCGAGCCAATGTCGTATCCAGAGCCCTTGCCGCCCGACCCGAGCATGGAAGTCTGCGATTCACGGAATCCCGGTCGTTCTGAGCAGGCTCGTGTTCGCTCGCCCAACCTGATTGGTTAAAGACCCATGACGGACCAGTGCACATCGCGCGAGTGAACTGTGGTCGCTACCTTTTATGAGAGTCGAAACGTGCCAATCAGAAAATGGCGCCTCGATCCTGCGTTCATCGAAACAATACACGCGCGCAATGGATAGTGGTCCGTTATGGTCTTTAAGAATGGAACAAAAAGCACGATACACCTTCCGTTCTTGGTCTGGTCCGGTTGTCGAGATTGTTTTTGTACATAAAGCGAAGCTTGAAAGGGTACAACCAAAGACGTGAAAAACGACAACACTCAACAGGAGTATGGAAAACTTCTTTTAATTATAGCTATACGAAATTTAGCACTATATTTGCCATGTTGGGGAATCTTTCAGTTCCATCTTTCTACAATCTTACATACTCTGTACATTAAATTTGTCCCGTAAATCGTCAACATTTCCCCAATCCTTAACAAAAAATACGACAATTTTTACAATCGAATCCACGATAACAGCAACCTTAAAACCGCACATCCCGCAAAACACATTCACCGCAGCAGAAAAATTAACTAAATTTCACAATTTTGGACTCTACTTGACTTCACTGGAGGAAGGGAATATTGTCTTTTCCAGAGAAGGGAGGGGATGACTTTTTTTCCACTTTGAAGGCAGAATTTGCCTCGAAAGTCTGGCTTCGTGAAAAGTCGAATCCCAACAGACTCGTATTCGTATTAGCTGAAACTTTCTTTTCACGGAACCAAAAAACGCCTTTCCTTTGCTTTTTCCAAGGAAGGTCGAAAAGAGGATTCACGCGGACAATGGGATCCACGCGGGCCAAGACGGGATCCTCGAGGGCCAAAGCAGGGCCCTGCGGGCATCAATCTGTTTCACCTTGAAAACCAATAACTTTGCACGCATTGCGGGCAGACCTCTGCTGTCACGTGGCTTGGAAGTTGGGTGCCATTGGTCCTTGTCCGGGTGCTTTTTTCTTTTGGGGGGAGGGGTAACGCACTCGCTCACCACGCAAGTCTAGTACGCACGCTCTCGACATCTTCGGCGCTCGACTCACGCACTCTCGCTCGCTCTCTCTGTGGTCGCCGTCACGTGATTAATTCTGCAAGGAAAGAGAAAACAGTTTAGCTCCATTTACTCCAAAAATCCTTTTCCGAGTTTGCCTTCTATCTCCGTTTCAAAACGAGTCTTGGTGCACATGAAAATGGTTCGATTTTCAAGACAAAAGACGTGCTAGTAAAACTCATTTCATATAAAAGGTTGTGCACCAAAGACTCGTCTTGAAAATAGGAAAAATGCATCTCGGAAATGGCCTATCGACTTTTACATACACAAAATCGCCGACCGGTTAGCTCAGTTGGTAGAGCGTCGGACTGCTGTGTGCGAGGTTTCCAGACCGGACCAACACGCAGGGTCAAAGGGAACATGCTGCCTTTGCAATTAGTATATGTAATTATATAGCTACACCAAAATCCATTATTGTCAACAGATGCATTTTTATTAATTTTTGCCAACTGTCCAAATTTAAAATAAATTGGACAGTTTTTGCTCAAACTGTCCAATTTAAGAAAAATCTGGACACCTTCCATAAACAAATCAATTGTCAAGAAAAACTAGTTTGGAGGGCGAAACATTTGCCATGTTCATATATTTTTAGAATCACAGGCCAAGGTAAACTAGATTTATTTGTGGTGTACTATGGTGCATCATGGTGCGGGACAATTCAGCAGAACGCGTTCAGAATGCAGTTTCTGTTGGGCTGCAAGCTACTGATCTGCAATCTCGTCCCCTGAAGCCACAATCCATTTGGTCAGCACCAAGAATCGATCACTCTGGGCTAGACTGAAAGCCCGCCAAAACCAGACGGCCAGATCTGATTGGCTGTTGAAAACATCACTAACCTGTTGTTGTTTGAGCTTGCGCAGTTCCTTGGTTGCCCAAGTGGCGACTTGTTTGGTTTTGTGTGTTTTAGATCGTCTTCCTTCCTGAAGCAATTCATTGATGGCTTGCTTCTCGAGCAATGGGTGAACCTGCGCGCCGAATGCTGAACAAATGTCACTGCAATTTACGAAGATAGGTTAAGGAAGAGTTTCTTAACGCGTGGTAAGTACACCTAAGTTCCTTTTACACGCCATTTAGAATCCTAAAAACTCTATGCCATAAAACATGAACATATGTTTTCGATAGATAAATCTTAACAATTTTCCTTTTTCATTTTGAGCTGACAATAATTGCTTACCCTACAAGACCGCACGCACTTGAGACATTACTCTCAGAGTGATCCTGATCTGTAGCTATGACTTCGATAAAAGTGATAATATGCATAATATGAAGCTGGACGAGTTGTAGATTCGCTGTTGAAACAACAACATAAAAATTCTTTAATTATAGTTTGCAAAACATACAAAGCGTCAGTTGTATATATCTCAGCTAAAACAATCGACAAGAAAGCCTAGAAATTTCAAGCCAAAGTGAGTTAGTCAGGAAGGCAGGCAGTCAGTCAGATAAGGTAGGTAGGTAGGTAATACTTTATTTAAAATTGGCATCAAAAGAGAAACACGCTAGCCCCAAAAACGCTCGGCTGGTTTCCAAGTAGTTAATACAGACAGATAAAAAGCACGGCAGTCAGTCAAGCAGGCAGTAGGCAGGAAGTCAGTCAGTCAGCTCAGTCAGCCAATCCATCAGACTGGTATTTACACTCGACCATCCAGCCAGCTGATCAGTCAATCCATTACACAGGTATTTACATTCAACCAGCCGGTCAGCGGAGCCTGACAGCCAGTCAACCAACCAGCAAGTAAGTAAGTCAGGCATGCAGTCCGTCAGACAGACAGTCAGCCCTGTCTACCTGCCTGTCAACTTTATTTACTCCGAAGCTGCAACACTTTATGCAAATATTTACAAAACAATCCGAAATTTGCCTCGTACACAATTCTGTTCATTATCGACCGAGTACACTGTAGACCGAAAGAGAAACGCAACAACTTTGCTGCACATATTTTTTAGGCTGCATACATAACCAATCACTGAAATGAACGGTAAATGCTCTCAGAATGGCAAAGAAAACTTCAAAGAAATAAAGCAAAATAGAAAAGTACACAACTACACTTACGACTAATGGTTCCTTCCTTGGCATCGCCCTTGAGCCCTTGAATAATTCCAGTGTAAGCTTCTAAACATCCCTCTCTCAGCTCGTTTAAGTAATCCACCATGTCATAATCAGACTAACATTCAGCACAAAAGTTATTTTAGTAATCACATCAATCATCATTTCTCGTAAAAACCTCACCCATCCCACCCCTGCACTAAAGTCACAAGTCACTGAGAAACATGGGCTAGGGTGGGGTGGGTGGGTGGGGATTGATTCCCAGCTATTGTTAAGGGGGAATACCAAACCTCCGCTTTTGACCCAATGGTCAGTGAGCTGGACTCTGTATTGAACAGTACAGGTGTGAAACCTGGCCGGGTCACTGCGTTATGTTCTTGGGAAAGACACTTTAACCTCGTAGTGGGCCCTACTCTCTCCACACAGGTGTATATTAAATAGACACTGGGTAATCCTGCAACAAGCTAGCATTCCATCCAAGGAAGTAGAAACCCCTAGCCAAAATGGGGATATGCTCTGGGCAGCATGAGCTATTTGGCCTAATAGTCTGTTCTCTTTACCTACTGACTGCTCTGAAAACGGACAAAATTATATTGGTGACTGGGAACAAACCACAATGCTAAGGAGTTGAGGGCCAGGGAAGGGGAGGGGGGGGGGGGGGGTTCAGGGATAAAAGATACCATCACATTTTTGTGGAACAGGGATTCGGTTCAAGTTCAAACACGTCACTAGGGCACTGCTCTACAGAATGAGCAGACTTTGCTTACTTTGTCTACTGTCGTAACCGAGGCTTGATTCAGAGTTGCTACAACAGCATTGAAGTAGTTCATGAATTCAGCTCCCACAGCTAAAGCAATATCACCAAATACAGATAGGATGTGAGGTTTGGCACTGCGATGGACAGTCGCATCCTGTTGAATACAGAAGAAAATGAACCTGGTTACTTTATGTTATTTTTATTTTGGGCTCTTTAAGCTCAGTAACATTTAAAGGAGATCTGCCACAGATGAGATTTTTAGAAAAGTGTAGCCCAAACTTTTCAAATTTGTCAATTTCAATCCTTCTCAATCTTCCTCATTCCATGTCGTCCTTGTTTCTTCGCAGTTTATTGCTAAACCTTTGGTGTTTTCTGAGATTTGAAGGCAATTTTAAACAACAACAATGTTTATTTGAACTGCAAATTAACTCAATTACTGATTGAACAATAAATTACAAAATACATACAGTAGCTGGTCACCCTAAATAACTAAGAAGCTAAACTAGTTGAGTGACCACCACATTACCAAAGTTGACATATTTGTGATAACTGAGCCCAGTAAAAGGGACACAGTCACCGTGAATGAAGTCAACTTTGGTAATGTATGAAATTGCCTTCAAATCAAAGAAAACCTTGTAATGTTAGTTTACTAAGGTAGAAAAACACCAAAGATGCACCAAATAAACTAGGAAGAATCAAGGATGGCTTTTAATGAGGAAGATTGAGAAGAATTGTAATTGACAAATTTGAAAAATTTAGGCTAAACTTTTCTAACTGTGTCATCTGTGAGTGAGCTCCTTTAAACAAATCCTACTTCAAAAATACTACAGCATGGCAGATTATAACATAGCTTCCCATGCAGGCGTTAATGTTAAAGTGAAACCCAATCCACTAAAACGACTGCCTGGGAGGCTAAGTATAGTGAAGATGGACTAGGACTAAAACATTTCATAAATCAGAGCAGACAAATTAAAAACATTTCAGGAGGGAGAAGGACGAAAGGGAGGGAGGGAGGCAGTAAGCCGGCAAGGGTGGAAGGAAGGAAGGACAGGGCAGTCAAGGTTCGTACACTTTTTCAGGCCTAAAATTCAAGAACTTTTCAAGGACCTCTTTTTGGCTCAATGTACATGTACAAGAGAAACGAGAGAGCACTGGGAGTGAATATTTTACACCTTTTGGTAGCAATTCGAGACGCTTATACTCTGTTTTACACAAATATTAGCGCATTGCAGTACCTTAAAATGTAAAAGCGCTGATATTTTTCTATTTTGTCAACTAAAATCAAGGACTTTCAAGGATGAAAAACCAATTTCAAGAACTTTCAAGGCCTTGAAATCAGACTCTCAAATTAAAGGGTTTTCAAGGATTTTCAAGATGTGTACGAACCCCGAGGCTTATAAAGCACACGAAAAACCTTCCAAGCGAATGTCTGTGGATAAACCCAATTGTTTGAATGAGCATTTTTTATGTTGCAAATAACAAGATTGAACTAACTCGGTGCTGTACGCAGGTGTCTGGTTGAAACCCTATTGTCATTCCAGTGAAAACGTTAATAAAAGTGGAACATTTTTCTTGCAGTGTTGTGCATGAACACTCTACCTCAAAAGGTAACAAGTTAAACTTCCATGAATAAGGTACTCACCGCCAGGTTTTCCAATAAAATCTGCATAAAAGTTGCACAGTAGGGATTTATCTGCGATCCTAAGGCTCTGGCTACATCTCCAACCAATCCAACAGCAGCAATGCATACCTGCAGTACGAAGAGACATTGTTATATGGTAAGGAAAATCCAAGTTTTCTGATTGGTTCTTTCTTGGTCGGGATTTTGTCAGATGGACAGTTACCATAGAAACCGTCCTAAGCTGCATATTTTTTCTAAAGTTGGATAATTTAAAATTTGCAACTGGAAATGCGGAAAGAAAAAGTATATTAATACTCCAATGGAAAACTGTTTTCAAAATTGTGGTAGCTTTTTCCTTCTGAGTTGTTTGTGGCATCAACCGAGTGCGATATAACAAACTTCTCAATAACCTACTGTAGCTTTCTTGTGTCATACTGGGGAATATTGTACAGACTTCACTGGGCTTGGTCTGCACTGCCACGACCTCAGGCCAATATTGCCAAGTAAAGCCCTCACGCTTGGTTAGTAAGAGGTTAGTATTGTTGGAAAAAGGTAAGTCTCGTGCCTAGTGGCCCATACTGGCCACAGCTTATCCTGGTTTCCATAGCATTAAGCAGCTAGGAATATTTCTACTCCCCCTGGATGGGATGCCAGTCTGTCAGTTTACCGTTATTTTGCTAGTTTTTGCATGTTAATGTCTGGCAATTTTAGGCTTAATTTTTCAAAGTGCATGAACGATGATGTAGCTACTTCAAGCTAGACTACAACATTTTGTAATTTCACAAAAGCTAAATCCGATCGATCTAACTGTTTTTTTTCTAACTGTTCACTCCGAGCATTATTCTGATATGGACCAAAATGGAAGAAAATGTGCAATTTTTAGTAACGGCACTGCTAAGGTCAGACAAAAATCGTTAATGGCATTCACCAACTATGTCTATGGTAGGTTTAAACTACTTTCAAAGCCCTTGGACAAATTTGTCTAAGGGCTTTGTACAATTATTAGTTTTATTAAGTCAAACTCCTTGGTTGTACGTTTTATTTGATTTACATAAAAAAATGTCTTGTTGTAGACTGTAGTCTGTCGCATATTGAATGTACACTAGCACTTTACAGCTCTAGCAACTCAAACGATGCGAGACACTGAAGTATGAATTGCTGATTCCACCTGCCTGCGTGCCACATTACCTGGTATTCACCTCGCTCTTTGAGTGCTTCCATTAAGTATGGCTGGAACACCTCCATGTATTTCAGGAAATTAACCCCAACAACTATGGATGGAGAGAATAAACACACACCTATCAATGCTGCAGGTAGGAGGGGGGGGGGGACATAAGTGGGGGATTTTACAGCAGTCATTGTCCCATAGTAGGGACTCTTCACCATTTTAGGACTTTCTTGCAACATTTTAATGTACTCTTTTTACCACCCACAATTGCCCTGGGGTAGCACTTTTCAAGAGAAAATCTCAGCTTAGTTCAAATGTGGCTGCTTTAAGCTGTTTATGAGCCAAAAGAAACTATGTTGCTGTGCTGTGCCCTATTATTTTGTCATGATAAAACCCTCTAAACCAGAGTAATCATTGTTTTAGCTTTTTATATCATGCAACTGATTTTGTGGGAAAATTAGAAATCACAAAAGCAAGTTGTCCAGATGAATGACAGTTAGTTTATCTTGACCATGATGAACTTCAATATGGACGCGTGGAGTAAGGGTACGATATTTCATTGCAGGCAGCAAATCCTCTGACTGCAGGCATATTTTTACTGGGCTGGTTATTGCATGTTTATTTATTTGCATACCCTCTACAAGTGTTCCTATGGCCATCAGTGCATCTTCCTGGACTCCGCCCACTGATCTGCCACTTAAGTTAAGCATCTGAAGTAACGCTTCCATGATGGGACCAGAAATTTGCAGAGCATCTTGCTCATTGACTTTCCTTAGCACACTCTGTACAAATAACAAGACAGAGAGCATGAAAATGGTTAAGGTAAAGCCTGCTTTCGACAAAGTGGCCCATATGGTGAAGCCTTGTGCCAAAGTGGCCCATACTGCCAAAGCTTATCCCAGTTTCTCTAGCTAGGAATATTTCTTACTCCCTCATGGATGGGATGCTAGTCCATCACACGGTTACCCCCCAGCATTATTTCACTGGTACCCATTTATACACCTGGGTGGAGAGAGGCACTGTGGGAGTAAAGTGTCTTGCCCAAGAACAGAACACAGTGCCCCGGCCAGGGCTAGATCCCCGACCATCTGATCCGTAGTCCAGTGCACAAACCATTAGGCCACTGCGCCTCCCAAAGTCGCCCATATGGCCGACCCTTAACTCTGAGTTCATACAATGAAGCTACTCGGAGAATTTCTACTACCACTTTACGGATGCTGGTCCATTGCAGGGCTAGTAGTAGTTTTAAAAGTAGATTTTCCTGCCAGGCAAGGTGTTACAGTAAAATCAGATAATCTTTTGATAGGAACTCTGCAATGCTGCGAACATCCAGTTTGACTGCAAGTAGCCTGTTGACTAAACATTACTAAGACAAGCATGCAACTGTCCTGGACAAACAAATGTTTTTCTGAAGGGAAGGCAAAATTTGTCCGAGGGTACCTAGAATTTAAGTTTCTTCAAGCCTAGCTCACAGACACAATCATATCATTTAAAGATCGATAAATTAAATTATTGTGAACTAAAATCCCTACCTGAAGTGTTGCACATAAGAGAGACTGCAAGTCATTATACTGGGCTCTGTCTGATACAGATTTCTATAAAACAATGACAACATTTCTAAAAAAATGTCTACCATAATATTAGAAGTTTCAACACCCAGATGTAGATGTAACAAAACTTAAACATCTTTAAAATATTCAAGGACCCTGTGGCAGATGACACATGACATCTTAAAAAGTTCAGCGTAATTTGTTTACATTGATGGATTACAATCCTTCTATCTTCCTCATTGAAAGCCATCCTTCTCATTCAAAGCCATCCTTCTTCTCAGTTTTTCTACCAAGATAAACTAATACCGGCTTTTTTCATTATCAAACAAGACTTCATTTTACAATGACTATGTTGCGGAAATAGGGACATGATGTGTTCCTCAATTAAAAAAAAGACTACCTCTGGTTCTGATACTTCTTGAAATGCTCCGTTTTAGGCCGTCTAAAACCCATCATTGGACTTGGTCATTGATTCAAACAAACTGATCACAGGGTAGTATATTTGCTGCCCAAATGGCCAGTACATAGTACAGTTCAGGAACTCTTTCCCACATAATTATAACATCTTGAAAAGTTAAACTTAATTTTTTTCAAGTTTGTCAGTTACATCCTTCCCAATTCGAGGATATCCTTAAATCTTGTCAGTTTATTGCTCTATGCCTTATGTGTTTTTCTACCTTGATAAACTATGATTCCTTTGAATTAAAGGAGCCACGTCATCATTAATTTTGTGCACTTTGAAAACTTTAGCCCAAATGTTTCAAAATCATCATTTCCAATCCGTTTCAACTTTCTCCATCCTCAGCCATCCATGTTACTTTTTGGTTTAGTATCACTCCTTTGGTGTTTTTTCTTCCCTAGCAAACTATTATTTTTAGGTTTCCTAAATTTTAAGGGTAATTTAGGTTGTTGAAGAAATAACTCAAACAATATCGCAACATAGCTCCTTTAAGTCAATTTTATGCATGACTTTACTCAAGGTCACAAAGTCCCTTTAATTAAGAAAGCCATGCAGCCATGCCTCAAAGAAACTGGCTGGGTCCAGCATGGGTCAAATATCTGACAGTCACTATGAGTTGTGGCTACAAGTCAAAACTTTCTCCATCATCTGGTCAATTTGGCATCAAGTTATAATTTGTTTTTCTCAGCCTACCTCAACCTGTAACACGTGCTGCAACCTCTGAAGAATGACCAACGTTGTTTCTTGTACAACTTTATAACAATCCTGTCAGAAAACAGCACTGTAAAGGTTCGCTGAGAAACCACACTCACAGATTAGCTACACCCCGAATTCAGCCACTCAAACTTTGTAAATACATTTTTTTTGAACGAAATCAAAGGGAATCTAACATGGTCTTTGTTGACAACAATTCCTTCACTGTCCATAATATTCACTGATAAATAAATAAACTATTAATTTTGCAAGACTAAAAACTTTTTAAAGGGATAAAACCAAACATTTTCCACTTAAAGCAATACACCATCAGTGTTTAAAAGGAAACTGTCTGTTTATATTGAAGGTAATTTTTGATGGCAACAGTTTTGAAACAAGACAATGGACCTGTCTGTTCAGCCTTGGATGCCATTGCTGAATAATTAGCTGGGGGGACCTCGGCCCATGTTTGGGTATAGGGGGCCTCTGGAGGGTTTGAAACGCTGACCCCGTTTACGGTAAAAATAACAAACACCTACCCTGTTCTGGAGGAAGGAAAACATATTTGTTTTATAGCGCTAATATCTAGTCCTGAAAATGATATTTTGTTGACTGATGACTGGCTAAATGATTTGAAGTTTGGTTTTGCTTTTGAAATCTTTTTTTTTTTTTCATTTACTGGTCAAAGGGTGCGTATTAACACGGACACACATTATACATGGGTAAATACGGTACTGATCAACATTTCTAATTTCAGATTACTTAAAACTCAACAAAGTCTTGAAGCTGTACCCTGTCTAGGACAGCTCCAGACACTGATAAGGACAGACTCACTTTTAACTATAATATTATACCCTGTTCTGGGCTGAAGGGTCAAAAACCTTACCCCATCCAGTGGCACGTCCCCACACAGGCCATATAGATTAGGCTTTAAATGATCTTGCACTTGTGAAAAGATTGAGCCATGCAAAGAATTGTCCAGTTGAAGGAATTGGTTGCAGTTTCACATAGATGCCAGGCAGGTTCATAAATAAAAGTAGTCATTAAAAAAAGCTGAATTACCTTTGCACTATTTTTGATTAATTCCATTACAGCTTCATAAGCCGAACTTCTAAGATTTGCCGTGTTAGCGTCCTCTCTTAAAAGGAGAAAGAAAAATATGTTGAAATGAAGGGTAGGAAACAAAAACCAGTTGAAGTCATAGCTGGATATGTTGCGGTTCCATTTTTATTTTCCTCTGTTTTAAAAGCCATTGTCATGCATTTGCATAACCTAAATCAAAGAAAAACTGAACCAAGAACAAAATTGAACCACAACAGATACAGTTAAGGTGGCTCGTAGTGGTTTACAGATCCCTGTCTTCTGAATTCTATTGCAGCAACACCAATAATGCTGAAGGGTCACTTTTGGGATACATGTGTGTAGATTTTACCAATGAACAAATTGATGTCCATGTGTCAAAAGTGGTCAAAGTTGTTGATGCAAAACATTGGCATTTGCATGGAAGCCAAAAAGAAAAAGTTTAATATTATGTCACAAATTTTATGACACCATTGCTTTTTAACTAAGAAGAATCTCCACAAATCCATACTACAGATTTTGCATCGAATTGCACCCTATCCATTGGCTTTGGTTTCATCCGAGAAAGATGTAAGTTGTGTTTTTAGTAAGTAAGTTTTCAGCGAGTTTGTGTTCTGGTCACGTGACTTTCCAAATATGGTCACAACTACCAAAAGTGAAAGCATTAACCTCCAATTGAACAAGCGTGGAAAAAAGTTAATCCCACGATTGAAAGGGAACTCAAGATATGATGGTTAAAAGCAACCGTTTTGTAGTTAGGCATCTCCCCACTTAACATACAGTAGACCTTATCTGCTTGGCCATGTGTAACATTTCTTTCTGTTCATATATTTATTTGATAATACTGATGTAAATTAACTCTATAAAAAGTGCACAATAAAGTTGAAGTTGAGCGGTTTGTTTCCCCATTACAGACCATGTGACCACCCCCTAGAGAATGCTTGCTTTCAAATATTGCATGTATGTGAACTAATTATCTGTGGACGGTTACAAGAACAGTTCTCTTGAGAATATCGTGTGGTCTGCAATGGGTAAAACAAACCGCCCAAGCAAATAACGTCTATTATCTACCAAAGCATACCTATTTGTGACAACAAGAAGCTTTTCTAGTATTTTTCCAAAACAGTTTGACAACGCATATGTCTGTGGTTCGTCTTCGTCATCTGATCCTTGGGCAGCATCATACGCAGCTTCTCCTAGCGAGTTGAATGCCTAAAAACAACACTGGTCACACTTAGTTCTTGTTAAGGCAGAATTATGTAGTTCCATGAAATATCCATACCTCACCCACGGAAGGGATTTTTTCTGAAATTGGAAAATTCACTACGGTGATCATTTCTCACTTACATCTACACCTACAATCCACACAAATCATTTCATATACTTTATGTCATTAATACATACCCACGTTCACAACTTACCCAACAGACGTTGGCAGCAACTCGGGGCTCTGCATCAAGCGCAGTTATCAGTGTTTCAACTAGCTGTACAAGGTTATCAAGAACAACTTGTGGTAGTATTTCACATATCCGGCCAAGTGTCCAAGCTACAGAGTCACGTACAACTACAGATTCATCATTCATCAAGGCTATGAGCATTGGTAAAGCCTGCAAAGGAAGTAAATAACCACACCAAAAATATATCGTAAACACTCACAGATAACCCACACCTTGAATTTACAGTGTGCTTCTTTGGAAAAATCTAAATTTGGAGTCCTGTATCCAAAACAGGATTTGTGTTTCTGTACTAAAATCTAAAAATAGATTACTGATCTGAGAAATCCAAACTCAGAGTGCTCTCACCCCAGAGCCATTACAAGTTTGTTTTTCTAAAATAGAGATTGATATGTACTCTCACCCAAGAGCCATCAGGCAAGGCCTATTATTACAAGTTTGTTTTTCTAAAATAGAGATTGATATGTACTGACATGTGTAAGTTAAAAACACATACTTGTTAACAACCCAAGCTGCATACATTGAAAAACCACCATTTTGTGTGTGTGCTAATTATCGGTATGAATAAAATTTTGTGCAGCAAGGATGAACAATGCACCCATCACATCGCAGATGGCACGTCTTGAAATGTTTAGTCTAAATTTTTCAAGTTTGTCAGTTACAATCCTTCTCAATCTTCCTCATTTGAAGCCATCCTTGTTCCTTCTCAGTTTATTGTTGCCTCTTTGGTGTTTTTCTACCTTGGTAAAGTATCATAAAGGCTTCCTTTCATTTGAAGGCAATTTAAAGCCAGGGCAAAACAAGGATGAGAGTTCAAACTCTCACTCCCGTTTGGCCTGAAACTCTCATGCACTTTCCTTAAGGTTGCTGAAGGTTACTTCAAGGAAACTCCCACATCAACAGAAAGGTTATAAAATGTAGAATTCGATAAAATTTCATGGAAAACTGTCAAATCTGCATACGCTATTAATTTGCTGGAACGTCAGTCGGTCATTTTGGAGTTGAGAGCCTCTGCCGCAATTGGAAAGCAAAAGCCAATTTAACAAACATAATTTTATCCAATTCTACATTTTATAACCTTTCTGTTGATATATAGTTTGCAGGGGTTTCCTTGAAAACAGCGCATGTACGATGTATATTCTTTTCTGGAGGACAGTCACACTCGTGAGGGTTTGAAGTAAACTTAACTCTCATGCGCTCTCATTGAATTTGAACATGCTCAAATTTTTCACGAGAGTTGATGAGAGTTTGATCTTGTTTGGCCCGAGTTTGTGATAGTCGATGAGAGCTAACGAAAACTATCACAAGAATCAGCTCTTGTCAACTATCACATGCTCAACTGGCTTGGGCTTTATACCAGCACATTACAAAACTTGACTTCATTTCTGGTAGCTAAGCCACTACAACAAGCTTTGGAAAATAAATGAAATAATCATCTTACCTCTGCAGCATATGGCTGCAAAGCAGAGGGTTCAGGCCCTTCCAGTACAGCACCTAAAATACAGAAAGAATTGGGATCAATCAGACTGGAGCATTTTCAACAGGGAAGCCTTGGAGGGTCTGAAATTGCACCATCCTGGTCGCCAATGCGACTAAAAGAATTGCACTGGCGACCAGAATTTTACAACTTGTCACCAGTGAGCGACTAATTAACTATATTTAAGACTACTTCAACACGATCACGTGCTACACAAATATCTCATAGTCAAGTGTATGTTCAGCCAAAGCGATTACACTGACATACTACGCTCATTTCCATGACAATTCTTTTGAGCAATATCATTGGTCACTGATGTGAAATTGCCAGGTGATGGGGATTGCAAGCCATAGGGGGATTAGGTCGTCAAGGGGCTGGCAAATCACGTTGCAGACCCCTGACTATTATGTGCTACAATCGTTAAACAAAGCAGGGTTGTCAATAAGATTTGAAGTTTGCGGAGATATTTTGAAAGTAGACAGCACTGGGGGCCCTTTTTTAAGTGTTTTTGTAACAAACACTTTTTTCCCACTTATCTCTGCTAAATTGTAGCCGGCGAAAACGTTTAAGTAGCCGCCGATATCGCCGGTCGCCAGCACTTATTGACAACCCTGACGAAGGCAATTTTACTTGACTTGGTATCCCAGGCACTCACCATTCATACAACACAATGCAGTTGTTAATTTAATCAAAAAAAGGCTAAGCACAACAACTACTGGGTCTGTTTGTGTGTTTACCCATGCATTTATGTTACAGGGATTTCAAATTAGGATACTCTTCAATGTGATTTCCAAACTCACCCAAAGCCATAACTGCAGCATCTCTGTATTTCCAATCCTCGCTTTTTATATTTTGCACTACAAAGCCTGTGACGTAAGGTATAACTTCACTTTCACAGCACTGGGCCAATAGCATAAGACAAACACCAGCAGCCTTGCATGTATTCCAATCATCCTCATCATCAAACTCTTCCTGTGAGAAAATGAACAAATTGCTTTTAAAGTTAATTGTACGCAGGGGAATATAATTTACATAGATAACTGAGAGGGACTCCCCTGCAAGCTGGGTGGTTTGGCGAGGGTCTCCAAAGCCCTACCTAAACTGTTCAAATTGTAATTAACAAATTAATAAATGATGATGATGATGACGATTATGGTGGTGGTGATGCAGCTGCTGCTGTGATGATGATGATGATGCTGGTGCTGTTTCTGCACTGCTGCTGTGATTATGATGATGATGATGACAGGGCTCGAAATTAAAAAAATATTCAGGTCGATATTTTGGGACCAGCTGCGAAAATTTAGTCACAAGTTTGAAAAGTTTCGCAAAATGCACATAAGCTATGATTTTGCTATTGCGACAACACAAGCTTAACTTTTATTTCATTTCTGTTAATTAAATGATGGAAAAAATGATGTATGATCAAAAGAAACAGTCGTCAATTGAATCACGTGCCAACATCTTAATCAATCACTGTTCAGAACACTATTTAGTAGATTCTCAAACTTTTAATTCCATTAAAACTAAATTACATTTGTAGACAAGTTAGAAGAGGACTGACTACAAAAAAGGACACAATCTTGGACATCTCTGATCTAAAACTCAATTCAACACTAGTATAAATAATCTTTACCTTTGACACACTTTACCTTTGCAGGCAGTTTGTTAAGCTTTAGCTGTAGCTTAAATTACAGGGTAACATAATTGAGCAAAAGTAGTCAGAGTATTGTTATGAAATGTTTGAATCTTTGGCAAGGAGAAGCGCAAGATGAACCAGACTCGTAGACCCCCACATCCGCCATGTTTGTTGTTTTTGCAAGTTGTAGCGCCCATGTGCGCCAGCGATACATATTTACAAAGAAACCGCTGTAATGGCGTCTGATCGTGCGAATCGCGTATGTAATATCAAGATGAATTGGACTGGATTTTGACCAAAACTTTTCACATTTTCTTTGTAAGCAAGACACAAAAGAATTAAAATTCTTATTTTATCCTCAATTTGGGAGTTTTTAGTCACAAAAGGGAAAAATTTGGTTGCAAATACGACCGTATCGGTCGCAATTTCAAGCCCTGGATGATGATGATGATGGTGATGCCGCGGCTACTGCTGTGCTGCTGATGTGAGGATGATGACAATGACGAACACCAAATAACAAGACCATTAATATTTTTTGTTTGCGTAAAAAACAACACATCCCTTTACTTTCCTGAAACTAACTATAATAGAGTGGTAAAGTGTGATGTCACAAAAATTATGGGATTCTTCAGAAGGTTTATAATGAAGAATGCCAAATGCCAAAAATCAGCGTCGTATGTCCATTTGGGGGTGAAATATTGTCCCCTTTATGCTTCAGTTACTCCATACAAATCCTTGTAAATTTGTAAACGGTTTAGAACAGAGACAGAATAACAAGGATTTATATGGAGGCACTGAAGCATGAAATGGCCAATATCTCACCCACAAATTGAAATAAGATTCTGATTTCTGGCAAGTAGGCATTCTTTATCATGTACTTTCAGAATATCTAGGTAAATCCCATAATTTCATAAATTTAGTTTTTGTGACGTTATCACTTTACCACTCTATAAGAATCTCAATTTATACTGACCTGTCTTGCGAGTGATAGCAACAGTAGAGGTGTTAGATAAGGAAGTGCTCCTTTGGCATAGAACTTGCTTGACTGTTCTGGTTTCCTGTTAGCTTCTGCAGCCTATCAAGAACATTTTAACGATAGCATTAATTTAAGAGCATACAAAGTGATTTTTTAATGCCAAGACCTCAATTAAATGCCAGGAGTGTTTATTCAAACCCAGCAGTTAATCAATAAAATACAAGCACATCATTTCAAGGGAGTTACAAATCTCGAGAAAAAATAGCCTAAATGTTTCAAAATCGTCATTTCCAATCCATTTCAATCTTCACCACGCTTGTTCCTTTTTGGTTTAGTATTACTCCTTTGGTGTTTTTCTTGTCGAAGAACTCAAAATATTGCGATATAGCTCCTTTAACACACAGAATTCTCAGCATGGTTCCAGCCAAGATACTATAGTGTCTCATAGTGCCAGGGGTAACCCTGTGATGGACTAGCATCCCATCCAGGGGGGAGTACAAATACTCCAAGTTGCTTCATGCAAAGGAAATCGGCATAAGCTCTAGCCTGATGGGCCACTGGGGTTGTACATAGACTTAACCTTTTCCTGACTCATTCATGCTAAGTCGCGAAGTTAACAAAACATTTGAGACATAAATCATCTACATACCTCAGCAGCTTCAATTGCTAAGTCCATTTCCTCATCACAAACTGAGGACCAGAACTCGATTCCTTGGAGCGAAACTTCCTCCATTTGAGACTTGATTGCATCAACGGAAATCTACAGGAGAAAACATCTGAAAACTGAGGACAAACTAACGAAAAGCAGGGCTCATTTTGTCTCTGACAGCTGAAAGTTTCTGAAAAATATAACTCCCTGGTTTTCTTCAGTTTTATAGAGAAAATGACGTCATATACTCACTAGTTTATTTTTGCAATGCGTGAACCCAGCTTACTAGTATGCAGCACAGGCTTTTAGAAGCAAGTTGCTGTTCTGCATACCAAATTAGCTGGGTTCACATAGCAAAAAATTAAACTTGTGCGAATATGACATCATTTTCTCGCTCAATCCAGCTCTCTCAATGCAACTCGACTGAAGTCAAATCTGGTAATCACGGACAGTGTAAACAAGAATTTGTCATTCAAAAAAAACGGATTTATTTCGAAAATTGGGGCGCAATAATTGTCATGCTGCATTCTTGCCAAATATAAAATCAAAATCAAAAGAGAACAAGAAAAAATTTTTTCATCACAGTACCACTTTAAACAATATCAACTCGTATTGGCCAACAAATCCCGAGACTGCACAGTATGGACTGGAAATAAACATTTACCTGCTAACACATGCTTGGTAAACTTACTGGAAATAGCGCTCTTCCCATGTAATTCTCCATATGCTGGTAATAGAGTGACATGATCTTCACAAGATTCTGCAAGGCTGCAACTTTGAGCTGTTTCCAAAATAGGAAAAGAGTTACTCTAAGTTGTCATGTCTGGTTATAATTAATATATAGATTTAGCCAAGCTTAAAAGTGGGGCTATTTTTTGCTGGTTTTCAAGAATTTGTGAAAATACTCTAAATAAAAATACTATTATTGATGTTGCTGATGTTACTAAATACGCCTGGCGCTCGCAACTATTCAGGAAAGATTCCATTGCAGAAAAAAAAAATCAACTCCAATTGTAGAAATTCTGCTGAGGACGACCATGAAAAATTGCAATATTGAATAACACCTTTGGTGATGTGAGCTCCCTGGTTAAATAACATTATTATATTATTATTATCCTGTCATAACCCATGACAAATTAGGACTCGAGCCCATGATCCAACGTAAAACCATTACCTGGTCAGGTGAGTCAACTTCTTCAAAGCACACTTTTCACTGGCAGATGAAGTAAAGCTACTGAGAATGGCCTTCAGGCTAGCACACAAAGGTTTGGGCTCACATTTCCCCACACAGCAAGCCAAGAAATCCAGGTAAATCATCGTTCCTGGGAAAACCCGTACCAGCCTCGACCCTTTATCCATGTTTCTCAGTGACTTGACTTGAGTGCAAAAACATGGGTTAGGGGTGGGGTGGCGTGGGTGCGGGTTTGTCAGAAATGATGATTGATCCCAACATCTTTTTCTTTACACCGTGACAACATCACAGTACTGTACTCACTTGCGTCTCATTGCTCTGTGTCGCTTCACAGACAACTTGCATGATGAAGTGTCGCTCTGACTGTTAAAAAAGACAT
This sequence comes from Blastomussa wellsi, assembly GCA_947652115.1. Classification (NCBI taxonomy): domain Eukaryota; kingdom Metazoa; phylum Cnidaria; class Anthozoa; order Scleractinia; family Plerogyridae; genus Blastomussa; species Blastomussa wellsi. The sequence continues at coordinate 5,451,451 of OX393572.1, read as the reverse complement.
AGGGACACGATTTGATTAAACGCACACAAAATGCCAAGCAAGTTGCATAAAATCAGGCAAAATGATTGTGTTCCCAAACATTTACATCCCAGAAAACAAAATTTTTTTTCAAATGGAAACACGATGTTATAGTCAAAAATTCATGAAAACATGGCCTGGCCGCTGAGAACTGTTTCAAGAGGGCAATAACAATGTCAAATTTTGGGCTTCTTTGGCAATAAAGTTCATTAGGAAAACCTACACTTTAGAGGCTGAAACTTCAGTGAGTAGCTAAACTTGATGCAAGATTTTCATTGGTGTTGACAAAAAAAATATGTTTTCTGGAGTGGCCTCCTTTAATTTTAAAGGGTTCCATGATGTTTTGCAGAGAGTATCCAACAGTCATGAAGCCATGCTGGCTTTAATGGAGAATAATTTGTGTCCATGTGAGTTTTCAAGTGATCTAGAAAGAAGAAATATGCAAATGCAGTCCACTTAAGAAATTGATAGTGTCGGCTGTTGTAATCATGGAAGTAAAAACTGACCTAGAGGTCAAATATCATACAGAACAATAAGTCATACCTCTCGTTCAAAATTCTGCTTTGTAAATTCAAGAGAGTTCAAAAGGGCATTTGTTGCTGCAATCCTTATCTGATTGCTGTGAAGAGATTGTAAAAAAGGGAAATTTAATTGGTCACTTTCATCAAGGTACTGTAAAGACCTGGAAAAAGTTATTTATACGCTTTTTGGTGATTTTAGAATGTTGCTTCTCAAGGCATTCGATTATATGTCAACAGTGTACATGATCAGCACATGTTACATGCTACAATGTGGGTCATACATGCTGGGACAATTAGAACAATCCTTGTGCACTTAATGCTAACCCCACCCCCACCCCCACAATGCCTGATAATAATTATTAATAATTCTTATTTATTTACATTATCAATTATTAACTAATATTAGTAATTATTAATAATTAATATTAGTAATTATTATCTATCATCCCACACCTCATGATTAGGATACTAACAGTAGCCAACTACTAGTATTTAGTTTTGGCTAGTAGGTTTTCGATTTCCACTAGCTACTTTGGCTAGTAAACAAAATGAAATTGGCTGAATAGTTTCTGTCTTCCTTGAGCAAGACAAACACTTTCCGCAGAAACAAGGTCAGAATTTCATTGCGCATGTCTCATGTTACGGAGCCATCTAATGGAACTGTTTAATAAGTACAATGCAATTACCAACATGATGTATTCAAGGAGAGTTGCTTGCATTGTGCTTTCAAGTATTGCTAGTAATTCTGCTGTTATTGGACCTAACAAACATCAACGCTGAGCTAGTAAAAACAATTTTTGGCTAGTAACATCTAAGTTGTTACTAGCTACTCGGCTAGAAAGTTGAAAAATTAGTGTTGAGCCCTGGGAAATGTCTCTCAACATTCTTTGGGAGAGGGGGAAACTGGCAACAAGCATTGAAAACCATGCTTTACAAGGAGAGAAGTATTAAAGACTGGTATGAATTAGTTTCAACTTGGTTCCCAGTGCTGTCAATAAGTTTTGAAGTAGACAGCGCCAATGGGAAAGTAGGCGGCAGCCTACGTTGCGACCGCCGAAGGCGCGAGCCTCCTAGGGGGGTCTGGGGGCATGCCCCCCCAGAAAATTTTTAAATTTAGATGCACGGAAATGCTATTTTCAACGGTTTCCTGACAGTATTTGGGCCTAAAGAACAACCAAAATTAAGACTATATTAACCATGTTTTATGTTTATTACAACCGTTCTTTTCCTCAAAATCTCAATCACTGGCTTTTAGAAAAGAGCAAAATGATAAATCTTCAAATGCTGATTAAAAAAATTAAATTTAATGTTTTAAGTTCATTTGGCATATGCGAAAGTCTGGGTTCTAGTCTTGTGAAAATGTCCCAGGCGTTCCACGACTCTTCGATCTGCCGTCGATCTGCTTCGACTTTTCACCGCTTCCACCGAAAGGTTAATACGTTTAAAACTCCAGAAATGTGCCTTTTCTTAGGCTCAGATACTTGATCCCGATGTTTTGCAATTATTTTTGCGGGATCTTTTCATTATTTTGAGCTGGTTTCTTGCTGGATCCTGTTCTGTGAAAATATTGCAGGCCTTCCATGATCCTTCGATCAACTTCCATCGACACGGGAAAGGTAAACACGTTTAAAACTCCTGAAATGCGTCTTTATTTCGACTCAAACGTTTGAGGCAGTTGTGGCACAATTATTTTTGTGGGATTTTTTCCTTATTTTAAGTTTCTTACCAAAATTAACAGTAAAATGAGACTAAAGTAGCCGGCCAAAGATTGGTCAGTAGCCGGCTGTTTCGGCCGGCTACCGGCCCTTATTGACAGCACTGGGTTCCAACTAGTGTACTTTTGCTCCCATTTGTAGCTCTGCTTCTAGAATCCCATTCTCTATCTCCAACAGCAGTTTCCTTCTGCATGTAAAAGGATGCCTGAAATTTTCACTGACCAAAATGGCTAGTGCCTGAAGCCTACTTGCCAAAACATTTTTACTATATGTGTTTAGTTGGTGTCCGTAAGTGATAAGCACTGACATTATTTTCTCCATTTTGCAGCCATCTGTACTATAGCTTCTAATGAAGCCAGTATCAAGCTGCCAAACTAAATACTCACTTGGGTTCTTCCTTTCGCATCCCTGATACAATTGCTGTGAGAATTTTGTGCGACTGATCTACCAGGTGCTCAGGTTCCTAAAAGAAAAACAGAAGAAAGGAGAGAGAAAGGAGAATGGATATTAGCAATTATAATATAGATATGATTCTGTGCACCCACTGATTGGGCTGAAAACACAGAAAAGGCATGTTCTATAGTTTGTCGTCAGCTTTTCTCTAGTGAAAATCACAAGAGATGGCAGAGAACATTTTCTATGAAGAAATTCCAGACAAAATTCTGAGTCAAGCTGTAGAAATTGTCGAAGAAGCTTCTAAGTTCAAGAGGAAAGTATAACAAGTGAAATTGAATTACTTCAGTTTATCGATCCTGCATGTGCTGTTTTTAATTGCAGGGTATAAAATCTATAATTATCATAAAGCAAATAAAGAAGCCCAAGCCTTGACCTTGACCAATTAGGAAGCATTGTTTCTTCACCGCACAATACCGCGTCAGCCTTGTCATGGCGTTTGGTCATGTTTGCATAAGACAAGGTTGAGCTTTCCACAGCACAACGGTGAAATTGCGACACAACCGCACGGTAAAGATGGGGTTTTGCCATCTGCTAATGAACACAAACATCTGCGGCTCTTGTTTTCTATATTTCCCTCATGTTCTCAAATGCTTGTCGTGTTTTATGACAATACGATACATGGCTTATGCTTCTTACTTGTTAAATCACATGTATAAACAGGGGTTACTGTGTTATACGCCTGGCCGTTGCCACGTGGGAAGGTTTTGATTAGTTTTTGACAACTCTTCTACATTTTTTTGACAAGTCTTCTTTTATCAAATGCCCCATCAAACTGCAACTACATGCCATTCGTTTGCAGGTTGAGACTTTGTGAATTCTTTTGCATGGTTTTCACTCATCAGAAACTAAAAAGTTCCCAGACTTTTCACCGACCTTTGAACAATTATCTCTGACCTTAGATAAGGTAAATAACAATAAAAAAATAACAGAAACCGCTGGACAAAACTACTGCTTCTACACACACCACTCGAAAAGTATCAAAATCAATCATTTTACACCATGTTTTTCTCAAAGGAAATAATATTCCCTGACATTTCACTAACTTTAACAAATTCTCCAACTTTTCCATTACTTTAAAAATTTTTGCTTATTTAGTTCACGTGTATGCTTTGTTAGCAATTTAACAGTTTAAATTTATTTTTCGTAGTTTTCCTTATTGCTTTTTCTTGTCAGTAACTGTGCTCACACCGCGGGTGGCTCCCCCTGAAATGTTCTGCAATTGGTATAGGATTTAATGGAGCAAAAACCAATTGTGAAATTACAAGGATTTTAGGCATCCTACTGATGAACGGTTATGACAATTAGATATTTTTACAGGAGCCAACATTGAGATCATGGTCTTTACCCTTTGAATTGTTTTTCCCTGACTTTTCCCTCACCATGGCAACCCTGTTTTGAATGTGAAAGGTGAATTTGTCAGCTCAACATCTCCACCCTTGGCATTTCCAGTGTTTTGATTGGCCAGTTCAAATAAGCCAGCAAAAAGTTGTTCAAATGTTCTTAAGGAGATGTCAAAATTTAAGACTTTCTCAAGTGGCATTGGTTCAGTGCACAGCACTGTAATGTATTATGTAGTTATATCAGATAACAGTGTTAGAATGATAGTAGAATAACCAGATAGTGAGTGGCATAGCCAATCAGAGAACAGCATTTGTGATAAATTCTAGCAGATTTATACTAATACTAATTACTCACAATATCCTGGCAAATGTAGCCAATAGTTTCCAAAGCGTGCTCCTTCAGTGCATCTGTACTACCTTGCTGTACAGTAATGTTTGATAATATGTCCATCACTTCCAGCCATTGCCTTTGTGGGATTTCTGCACAAGCAATTGCCGCTATACACTATAACCATATACTATCATTAGCCAAGTTTGCCTTTGAGCCAGTGAATACAAGGTTAACACCACATACTGACATTGTAAGGTAAGCTAACAGAATTTTAATCATGTTCAGAGCAGTTTTGTGGTGGTCAGCGTTTTCAAAACATTCCATTTCTACTGTCTTCACACCTGGCCAGCACTTTTTCAAATTTATCCATTCTAGACCAGACGGTGTTTTCAAAAAGTTGCGCTTTTACCATCCACACCAACAGGCCTAGCCGGCATTTTCAAATTTATGTACTCTGAAGAGCATTTTCCAAAAACTCAGTTTTTGCCACCACACTTACACACCCAGCCAGCATTTTCCAGTTTATTCACTGTGGATAACATTTTCAAACAGTTCTGTTTTCAATGACTGAAAACACTGTTTTGTTTTAGTGTGGATGAATGGCCAATCCGGTGGTGAGAAGTTGCACTTTTGAAGGATGTCGAAAACAAAGACCCAAAATCGAAGACCTAAGACCGCAGACCCACTGGTCTAAAACGAAGACCCAGTGGTCTAAAACGAAGACCCACTAGTCTAAAACGAAAACCCACTTACTTTCCATTTTTCAGGGAAGGGCAATACAGTACACTGTAAATTGCTCTCATTTCTGTAGTGCATAAATTAAAATATCATCTGAGTGTGCAACAAACTTGACAGTTACGTTATCTCCGTCAGTACAATCAGTGTCAAATTGTGTAACGCAATTAAAATCCAAGAATATTGAAATATACGTTTTATTAACGATTGTGGTATATTTCGTCCTCACCAATATTCTATTTTTCAACTGCATATTGAGCAAATTTTGATGGGGTGACTTCATTACTTTGCTACACTGTCTTTATCATACAACGGCGCAAAGGTCAACTTTGCATGACTCACAAATTTATTCACCACAGACTACAAGGATGATCTCCCTCCAGAATTTGATTTTGACGGAAAAGTTAAATTATCACGCTCAATCTCTCAAATTATCATCCCTACATTGAGAATGTCATCATCACGGCATTTCAAGCTCCCCAAATATTAAAAGAGCAACAATCCACTGTAGTATCGCGAACATAAAATCATTTGATTGTAACGTTCTGCAAGTTATAAAAAGGCTTGGACAAGGTGCCTTTGGTGATGTGTACACCACAGAATATGGATGATGTATGATTTAAGTCACCTCATTGTCATTTGTTCAATATACATTTGAAAAATCTAAATTATAATATTGGTGACGAGTCAGAGGAAATGTACTACACTCGTCACTAAAACGTAAATTTTGATACTCTTGGAATTTGACTGCGTTACACAATTTGACACGTGTTGTACTGACTGAGATAATGTAACTGTCAAGCTTGTCGCGCACTCCGATGACATTTTTTTATTTATGCACTACAGAAATGAGAGCAACTTAGCCAAGTGTATTTTCTTTTCCTGAAAAAAAAAAAGGGTTTAGACCATTGGGTCTTTGTTTTAGACAAGTGGGTCTTTGTTTTAGACCAGCGGGTCTTCATTTTAGACCACTGGGTCTTCGTTTTAGACCAGTGGGCCTTAGTTTTAGACCAGTGGGTCTTCAAATATTTAGACCAGTGGGTCTTTGTTTTAGACTAGTGGGTCTTTGTTTAGACCAGAGGATCTTCGGTTTAGACCAGTGTGTCTTCAGTCTTGGTCTTCTCTACTGGGTCTTTGTAATTGACACATCCACTTTCGAACTTGTCTGGCTTAATTTGGACAAAGGCTGAGAGTGAAGGAATTGATTGCAAGCAAATAAAAAGTTCTCGTTCAAAATAAATAAATCAAGAGACAATACTGACAATTAAATTCAGATCTTGGGGTAAAATTAACAAATTGCAACCAAACTATAAACAAAGAAACTATAAACAAAGTGATGAACTTTTTGTGAACTTTTTAAGGATAAACTTAAACTAAGTGATGTTCTATTTACAGGTAATGTCACGATTATAGCACAAAAAACGTCTCCTTAAACAAAACTGGGCGTTTAATCATACTCGACGTTTGTTCAATACAACTCTAAGGAGTTAATTTAATTTGAAAAAAAACCATTGAGAATAAATATACCTGTGGAGCGATAGCAGGCCTCGCCTTCTCGGTTCCAAGAGTTGCAATGGCCTGCAAAACCGAAACGGGAAGTTTCGATGAAGAGAACCAAACAAGAGGAACACGGCCAATAAAACGTGAAAAACAGAGGTACTTTTAGTTCTTATGGATTTTCCTACCATTTTTTTCACATGAGATTTGACTTCATCCGACAAAGCCGTCCATCGCTGCTGGTATTGAAGCCTGACAGAAGGGTCTTTGGAGGTGAGCTGATTTTTCAGTTGTAATCCGGCCGCCATTCTTGCAACCTGAGACTTGGTTGAATCTGCTAACTCATTCACTAGAGCAACTATAAACTTGGGCTGTCGAGAAAATGGAACCAGCAAAAAAGCTACAGAAACGTCTCATAGAGTAAAAGTATTCGGTGTTGAAAATTGTACATTTGTACAATGGATGACTTCCTATCATGTAGGAATATTACAATTTCAGAAGGAAGTTCTACTGTAAAGGTTTGAACTTACCAGATTTGCTTGAGCAGCTTGTTCCAGATAGGTCTGAGCCGCTTGTATAGCATTTTGATCTACACGATCAAACAAACACGAAATTAACTATTTTGTATTTCGAACTAGTGTACTTGAAACAAACATCATATGTAGGATCACAGCCATGTGCTTCGACTTTGCACGCGTTTTCCAAGCGTTCCTCCCCGAACGATCACTCGCATCGCTTAGCTAATTTACCTGGTGACACCGTGGCTTCGAGGACTTCAGTGAGCTCCATCTTCCTCGAGGATTGCGGGCCGTTTCAGACACTCCCAGCCCAAAATCGACACCACGAACGAGCAAGAAGAAAATTTGAAATGGAAAATGACCAGGGACGTTTTCGCGCCGTCGTGATTGGGGTAACACCTATTTCGATTGGGTCGATACCCCCTATTGAAAGTAAAGCAAAAATGGACAATTCAACTCGACTGGAATAAAATGAGAGAAAATTAATTAGAGGAGAACATTTTAGCAATCAGGGCCTCTTCATTTGAGCCCCGGTGATCGGGATGGCCCCGTTATCGACATCTTAGCCTGTGAACAGGCTGTCCGGGGATCCCCTGTGAGATCAAACGTGCAGTCAAGCAGGATCTTCGTCCACGACGTTTGCAGTCTATTTAGTTTGTCTCCGGCGAGGATGGGGCGAAGAGAAAGTGGGAAGAAAGACAAAGCAGAAGGGGTACAGAGAAAGGCCGGGGAGGGAAGGGGGGCAGGGGAGGAGGGGAGAGCTCCTCCGACTTTTCCTCCACCTAAACCTCCGCCTTTTCACTAGCGGCCAGTCCCACTCCTCCCTTTCAGAGAGGAGCCCCGCGAAACACGTGCATGAACCCACTTCCTTCATACTTTGATTTCCAGATCAAATTTTGAGTATTGCCGTGACAAAACTGTTTTGTTTGGTAAATGGCCTTTTCTAAAGTAGAAGTGAAGCAGTTCGAACATTTCTGGCATAATCAGTGGTTTTCATGTAAAAGTATACTAGCCCACGAGCCAAAAGTAGTCGCTATTGTTTTTTTGCAAAATTGAGCTCCAGATGGCTTCAGTGACATCATGATGGCCCAAGCGACCCAACCGACACCAACCGACCCCAACCGCTCATCCCAACCTCGTTTCCAGTGTCCTCTCCTTCCCGTGCCCTGGAGAAGGAGACGGGAAGGAGAGGCTTCTGGGAACAAGGCTGCACGGTGGCCATATTTCAGGGTCGTAACAAGATTTAGTATCACCCAGCTAGGCAACTAAATGCAAATCCTGTATTTTAATTGTCTACGCTACTAGAGGACTATTACTCGAGTCGCAATCGAGTGTGACGCTTTCTTTCATTCTTGTCCGACCTGTTGGGTGATACAAAAACAATTAGACCCTTCGCCATCAAGGGTCACGGGCCAATAGCCCATTCGCCTCATGGACTATTGGCCGGTGGCTCTTGCGGGCTACGGGTCTAATTGTTAAATAGTTTTCCGTCAGTGATTCCATTTTAATTTTTGGCTCAAAAATTCTGATCCCTGATCCCACAATGTCATTACATCCATCCAGTTCATTTTAATTTACTTCAAAAACATAATAAATCGAAGACGTCCAATAGCCTTAAGGGCGAGCTACACTGTTTCAAGAGATTTGAGGCCCTATTAGGGGTTTTTGGGATACGGGATATTTGGGTAAAAAATTATAGGGGTACGGAATATTGGGGGGAAAAATTAACGGGATACGGGATATTTAAACAAGAGATTCCGGGATATCGAGCATCAACGTTGGAGATACAAACCACCGCAATTAACAGGATACGGGATATTTAGCCCACAAATTTATGGGATACGGGATAGTCAGACCCCCCCCCCCCCCCCTAATGGGGCCTCAGATTTACTTCATTCTTCTTAAGTGAATAAACGAACCAAAAAACAGTCAAAACGGCTCATCCGCGGTGTAAAAACCTGTGAAACTCACGAGTGACGCAAAACAAAGAACGAACAAGACAACAAAGAACTCAAAACAATATGGAACAGAAAAACAATAGCTCAAAAACAAAGAAAAAAGTCACAGGTTTTTACACCGAGGTAATCCCCCAAAAAACGTCTGTTAAGGAGGCTCCTTACCAATACTATGTGTCGCAAAAGGTGACTACGGTAAATCTTTTATTTCAAAATGCGTTAACACAATAGATGTCTAAGTTCATTAGGCTCCTCGAACAGCGCAGTGAACAAGGCAGAAATCCCCCGTGTATTGTGCGTCTGTACATACTATTTTCCCAGGATTTGCCCGGGTGATCGGCCATTGTCATCAAGTTACAGTGAAATCGAAAAGAAGAGTTCTTTTGCAAACAACATATCCAGCGATACATTTGTCTTTCTTTGTTTGTGCGACCACTGCAATTTTCCAGTCATAATTTGGAAATGGGGCGTTCGATCGAATTAGCATATCTGTCTTACTGGGAATACTCAACAGTCTTTCGCGTTTTCTTCAGTTCAAGCCAGTGAGTTGCTCAGGGCGCTTCAGCTTGCATTGTACAAGTAAAGTGTCTCTGCACGCTTCCTTGAAGGTAAGACCATCCCATAAACTAACTTCCAACTGTAACAGTGAATTTGCATTAACAGGATTCTTAAAGTGACGGCTCAATTTTTTGAGTATTTTAAGTTGTATGTTTTGAGTTACGATCAGTATTATTTAATTAAAATCAACTAAGTCGGAATCCTGAATCAACTTGAAAATTTTTGTTATAACAGTTCTCAAGTTCTCGCACTTTTGTTTCCAAAATGTGTTTGGACAAATCATCATTTCTTTCTCTTTAAAGACAAATTTAATTCCTTTCTTTTTCCGTTATTAATTATCTTTAATATTGGTTCATCCTGCTTAAGCATGCAATTTTGAGTTAATTTTGGTGCATGCAGAAAGATTTGCTCCAGGAGGTATCCATGTTATAAGGAAAGATTTATAATTAGAGCATTTGACTTATCGAAGACACATCCAGTGAGCGTTTGCGTTAGAATTTAAGGCGTAGTCAATCGACACACCGAGACTCGATCCCGGCCTCGATACCAAGCTACAGGAATCGAAGATTGATTTATTGTCCATATAGCAATCAGGAAAGCAAACAAATAAGTTTGATTTCGACTGCCACTTATAAAATAACTGAGACACAGCGCGCGCTTTCATTGGTTGATAGCTGTGTTTAGATGAGAGTATGTAAACACGGTTATGATCTTTTAGTTTCGTGCGTTAACTGTCTCGAATTCTCCAAAACGCCCTTGTGTTCAGATGCTTAAATATCGATCGCCGATAGAAATCGATAATGATTGATTGATCGACTATTTTAATCGATTATTTTAATTTTAATTGCTTTTGTCTTTTTAGAGGTTACACCAATCAAAAAACTTGTTTTATAGTGAATCATTCAAGAGTTTTATTTCATTACACGAAAAGCAACTGAGATCGAGAAGTTTTGCGAATGTTTTCTAATTTGTTTCTTTTTTTTTCTATTTATCTTGTGTCCCCATGAAAATGAGTGTGTGGTTTTCCCAGGCTATTTAACAAATAGACGTGAGCTTGTTGTGGTACGTCCTATAATCAGCAATTTTAAAAGTGTTTTATTACATCCTTTTAACTGAAAATAGACGATTTGCTGACTTTCAAATTTGCCACTAAACTTTCCTTCGGCTGAAATCGACACGAATTTATTCAATGAAAAAATTGTTAATCCTTTGAGTCAAATCTGCGAACAATGGTCAAGTTTTGTTAAAATTACTATACCAGTGTACTGAAGCTAAATATAGAGTGACATCATTATGATACCATCCCAAATTGCAAATCCCAACTTGAAAAAGTCAGGCTGACTTTTCAAGTTTTGTCCTTGTGATTTGGAAAAATTGATAAAAACTATTTACGGTCACCCTTTAAACAATTTGTTTGATATCCATCCCTTTGTTTTCTAGAAGCGCTTTGTGTATGAGTGAAAGAACTTATTTTTTAATATTGTGTCCATTTTACTAAAAAAGCCGAAAAATATGCGCTACTGCGCACGGAATTCGTCATGCCACGTCTAGCGCGCGCTGAGGAAAAACAAAGGGCCAGAAGCCGTTTCGTAGCTTTGCTGGTAGTTTACTCTCTTAAATGGTCGTTGACCCCTACTTTTTTTCCATGAACTTATTTTATTTACAATTCTCGGCAGATTGTCAAAAAATGAACAAAAAAACATCAATGTAGGAAGTTTAAAATTTGTTAAGTTTTCTGCCCATAGGATATCGAATCCTGCAATCTTGCGGATTTTTTCTTCAAAGTATCACACCAATTGTATAAATTCACTTTATGGGTCCATTTAAACAACATACGTTCATTTCAAAGATTTATTTGCGATATTTTTGTGCTTACAGACGCTCTAGGCAGACTGGGTATACTGGACAATTTATTTGTCGACATCTGTCAGCCAATTAAAAGCCATTTTAAGGGAATCTAATTAGTACAATTTATGCGGTACGCAGCCACGTTAAATGTTAGTTTACATATCTCCGAATCCGCGCCCGGCTTCTTCCTACACTCAACATCAAACATTGTTCACGCAAATCCGTTATGAATTGACGCACCGAAAGCAAGGGATTCAGGCCGGGCCTACATTGATCCTTGGAAACAAAGAGTTACCCGATGTTCAGTAAGTAATTTAGGCTACAAGTCCAAAAGTTTCTCTTCAGTCTCTTTGCTGATAAATTACAATTTATTGAGAACTAAATTTGCATTTATACTGGCTTAAGTAGTAGTTCAGTTGCTGGCCCTTAGGAGAGATAAATTATAACTGACTCGGAAAATACAAACAAAATCAAACTTTGCATTTTAAGAAATCAATTACCGAATAAACGAGTGGCGGTCTTTTTATAAGCAACTGTGAGTTGATATAGAGGAAAACAGCTTGCGAAAAATAATCTTTAAAAAAAAGAAATAAACAGCTGACTTCATCTATCGTCCAAAACCTAGCCGTTGAAGGCAGGATTTTTTAAATCATGATTGTGAAATCCATTGAACTCTTGCTGTCAACTTGAAACACAACAATTCAAATTCATTCCAGATATCTGCAACATTTTGTCAGTATCATTCTTTTGCGAATGAATAAGTTGCCGCGGCAACCGACAAAATGAATTCATGTTCGAGGGCGTTTTGACAATTGATTAGTTCGCCTGCGAAATGTTTTTTATCTGGTACAGAATAATACTTGGAGCATCGCTCCGTCAATCAAGTCAATTCTTTTAAATAAGCTTCCTACAATCGTCTTTTACAACTCTGTATTTGGAATTAAATGCTGCAGAAATCTTTTCACTTTGGTCATTTTCTTTTATACGTTTTGTTTTCGGTGATCTATTTGTAGTTTTTGACTCGTGTTCATAGTAGAGTCATTGGATTGATTTTATAATAAAAAAGACTAAAAGCATTGAGTCACCGAAAAAATTGTATTATAAGCATTGTAAGCATTGAAATTCCAAATTCAGGCGCGAACGAATCATGTGACGAGCGTAAAAAGAGAACATTCGAGTTTCCGTTTCAGGGGAGGGCTGAGCGACAGCTGAGTAGCCACGCATTTGAGTCAAAAATAGGCACAGGGCCTGGGACAGAATGGATAAATGAGCTGCTCGAATATTCTGCATGAGCATTGTTGAATTTCTGTTGAAAATGTTTTGTGTTAATCCCAGTGCCGTTCCAAGCGAATGAATTGTTTCTGCCGCCGCTTGATCGAAGAAGTTTAAAGATGTTCAAGATGTTCGCAGAATTTTGACGTCAAGAATTTGTTAACAAACAATGTTTCGTATTGCCTCACGCGAAACAAGATTTCGATTTCACGAAAAGCCGGTGCTCGAGCTACTTCAGAAAAACTACAGAATCCCGGCCACTTTGTATCCTTGTGGATGAAACGATCGGCTGTTGTATGAAGCAAGAAATTTTAGATTTAAAACGCACTTTGTTTTATCGCCTAACTGACAGTACTTCATGAATCCAACAGGAAATATGCCAGGCAGGGTAAATGGCAAACGCCGATCCAAATACTTCATCTACGATTTGTCAACTGCTTTGGACGAACTTCGTTTCACTAAGGCATTTGGACCTGGCATTTTGGCAGCGTTATTCTATGGGATTGTTTCGGGATCAATGTCATTTGTCAACAAGGTAAGATAGTACAGTGTTTATTAAGTTTGCATTAGTATATAGTTCAATTTATATTAAAGTTGAAGATGTGAAAAATAAAACAGGAACTTTGTGGAAAATTGACAATTAAGTTAGTAATATTGAACAACAGAATTCAGTCGACCAATACAAGTGACACGTCGCCTCTTGGGAGCAATTTTAGAATACAACGCCAATCATTCACATTACTGTGAACGCTTTAAAGTAATGTGTCAATGTGCAGAAGTGAAACCAGAAAAATGTTAGAAGACAACAAAATGCCATGGATGACAGAAAATTATAGTTAAGTAATGGTTCGCGTAAGAGCTTCTGCGAAAACAATAGGCCTGGTGCAGCAGGAGCCGTTTGAGTTTCCAGGCTTATCCAATTAATTATTTGGCTCTGATTGGCCCTGAAGTCATTAGGCATGTAATTCAAATTGAAAAGTTAAAATTCCAGCTTTCGGGAAAGATTTTTGGCACAAAAATGTACGTGCCTCTACTGTCTCGTATCCTACGCTAGTGTGCAAACTTGCGAGAAAATCGAATGTGCGGAAGCCTAAAAAATAGTTTTTAGCTTCAGAATACCTGGCCACTTATTTGCATGTCATTGAATAAGAATAATGTCCATTGTGTTATTCCTCATTCTACAAAAGGTCCAGACACATGTAAATGAAGTGGCCGGGTATTCTGAAGTTGCTCCTTTTCCTCTTCCTGTTCTTGTTTTTCAAAGCGTCATAATCGCAGAAGCGAAGTACTGTTCATTTGCAGCCACAACAGGCAAATTGTCAAATTATTCCCGAAACCTCTCCTTGATGCCACATATTGTGATTTGCACATGCACATTTAGCGGTAAAACGGCCCATTTGAAGAAAACATGAAAGCCATAAGATGAAAAAAAATGTGGATTGGAAATTATATACACTATTTATACTATATACAATATCTACACTGTTTACAATATCAACAAGCAATGAGATTTTTCGTGAGAAAGCCGTGAAGATCATCAATCAAAGCTGGCGGTTGAGTGGAACTAACTTCAGAAACTTCTGAAAACCCGACTTCCGCATGTTCGAATCTTCCGAAACTTCACCGAGTAATAGAACAATAGATTTTCTTTCATAAAAGGAAAAAACCTCTGCTAAAATCGACTTTCTTCGTCTAACAATGGGGAAAATAAATCTTTTAGCCAATCAAAGAAGCAGAATTTAATTAGTTAATTCAGTTAAAGTGATGCTCTATTGCTCATGCGTTGGGTTTTCCTAATCTCTGTTGACGGCAAATACATTTTGTCCTGAAGCCACACGTCATGGCATAGTAACCTCTCCTTCAAGAATACCTGCTGGGCTGGGGAAACTGGTGAGACTGGCTTACCTTGAGGGAGGGGTACATGAGGCATTTTCCTAGTTTTACTCACCACTCAAATGCATCTTGTCATTATTAGTGGCCCAGCACTGAATGATTAATGCTTGGATAAAGGGAAATCTAATAAGAAATGTCAGTATAATGTGACAAATATGAAACTATCAGCCAGCAAATTTAACGAGAAAAACGTTTTTAGACAATCGCAAAAGAATTTTTTCTCAGGTGTCACATGCATACGTGCGTATATGGACACTACACCCCTGAGCTCTAGTCAGCCAACAGCTAAAAATAAGCCATCTAGTCAGTAAACTGTTAGTAAAAAATGAGCGCTTGATGGTTTCCTTGTGCTTAAAACTTGAAGCCAATTGAAGTATTGGAGGGTAGGTGCCGTAAAGGTAGCGACAGAGGAGAGCAGCAATCTCCTCAGCAGCAAGGAGGTCACCATGGCAACCCTGCCACAGCCCACCTCCAAGGCACCTGTCAACACAACACTGAAGAACCAGTGTGTGGAATGAATACTTACCAAAGACTGTGGGAGGGAGGGAGGGAAACAAAGCGAGCAAGCTAGCAGGCAATGAAGCAAAGCACATGGCAGTGCCCCTGCAAACCTCCCTGGAACCCCCCACATAATATTAATGCAGCCGCTGCATTGGCTTAGTTTTAACCTTGCCTAAATTCCATTTAGCCTCATTTAAAACTTGAAGCCAATTGAAGTATTGGAGGGTAGGTGCCGTAAAGGTAGCGACAGAGGAGAGCAGCAATCTCCTCAGCAGCAAGGAGGTCACCATGGCAACCCTGCCACAGCCCACCTCCCAAGGTATCCTCCAAGCCAGCAGGTGCTTGGAGAAAGGAGGGCCTGTGGCCAGGAGGCCATGGGACCTACTTGTTCCCAAGAATACCCCAAGCACCAATACCCAGCAACCCAATGCCACACAGGGTTGAGCACAGGCTAACGATAAGCAATGCAAACTCACCAACCACCACAGGCAGTGAGACAGGAGATGCAAACTCACCAACCGCCACAGGCAGTGAGACAGGAGAGAAGTTACTTGTGCAAGACTTTGCGCGAGTCCTAATGTAGAGCTTGTATGCATCGCTATTCCAATGCCCCATGGCTTGAATAAGGTGATCTGGGACACCCATACGAGCAGCAACTGTGGCAGCACCAATCCTGAAGCTGTGACTGGAAAATGACCCTTGGATACCAGCAGCTGCAAAAAATTTCTTTTAGCCAACGTGTCAAAAGAGCGCAAAACAGAGGCTAACCATTGGAGAGCAGAGAAAAAGGACAGGGAGACTGGCCACGTTGTGGAAGGTAGTCCAGGATAGCAGATAAGGCGCAAAGTGGAGTATGACCCAATCCAATGTAGAGGCAGCAGCCCTTTTGAAAAGGGTCACTCTTTGAAGCCTTGATGTTGAGTTGTAAGCAGGATGGCATTTCATGAGAATCAACAGCAATGTCACTGACAGTTAAGTGAATGAGAGGGTTGAAGGCTGACAAGGACGGAACAGTAAATTCATAATAGCACAGAAACTCAAAGTAAACCAGTTTGGAGGCGGCCCAAATCATCACAAGATCCTGGTTGGTGAGGGACAGCGACTTGTGAATAATCAGCATATGGTGGTCAGTGATAGGGAATCGACAAGAGCCAGAGGGTCCTTGAGTCCTCTTTATACCTTGCATGACACGTTGCAACTGAAGCAGTCAGAAAGAGGGTCGGAAAATCCAAGATCTATGTGCATGGAACGAACTGCTGACAAGTATATCTTGATGGAGGAAGAGCTGAGCAAGGAGGAATTTAGATGGGTTGCAAACAAGCAAGGAATCCACTTATTTGCTGGGCAAGGCGAGCCATTTGCATACATACAACCAGGTTGAGCACAAAAGTTTTGAAAACGAAGTTGAGCAGATTTGTAAGTTCGGTGCAAGGATGGGGCCAATCCTTGTGACGTCAGAGTGAAGCAATCCTTCTCTAGGGATGAACCATTAATGTATCCCAAAGTTGAGGAGGGATAACTGTAGGATGACAGTTGGCATGAGGGGCCAGTCAACGAAAGGTCTGCCAATGAAAAACGAGATACATGTAAGGCATAAGGGACTGTATTATCAGAACCCACGATGCATTGAGGGAGAATATGTACAGTAATTATGTTTGGCATCTGCCATCAGAAGCGAACACAAGAGACACATGACATCAGGAGCCCTAGAAGTACGAGAATTTAGAGATTCACAGATTCATTGTCACAATGGAAACCACCACTTAGCAAAGCCAGGATGAACCCCACACATGAGCTGAAACAACTATGGGGAAAAGTTCCTGAAACTTGATAGATGAGGATTGAAATGCCAATAACCAGTGTGAGCCGAAAATTGCACTGAACCACAGGGATCCAAAGGCGTCACAAACGCGTCGCAAGAGTTAAGGGAGGAGAGAGGCCGGGATAAACCCAAAAGCAAACGCCATTCCAAGAAGCCAGGTATTGAAGCCACTAGCAAAGATCTTTCTTAAATTCAGAGCTGATACAAATTGGGTGATCATCTCTGCAGAAATTGCGGAGCAGGTTTACCATGCAGCAAGTGAAGGCAAGGACACACCAAACCACTTTTGCTGAATAGTGAAGATGGGCGATAAGGAATTGACGCTTTCGTTTAGTACACTAACGATAAGACGACCATAGATGTAGCAGGTCGAAACTTCATGTAGATCTTCAAAAGAATTTGAAATACAATATTTCAACAGCACTGTAGTATTTTGTCCCGACAGTAAAGCGGCAACGAGAGATGATAAATTCCTTTGAGTGTGTTGTAGCCCATAGAAGTAGTCTATGGGAGCTGTGAAACAAAGGACATGCAACAAAGCTGTGAACCTGTGAATAAACAAGTTGAGCTAAAAGCAAAACAGCGTGAAACAGCCCGATATCCGCCAGAAAGCCGCAGAATTCCTTCCACTGGATGAAAAAAAAATAAACGAAACAAAAAAAAAATAATAAGTCAACGCTCTAAACACTTTCCTTTACTTTAAATCTAAATGAAAATGTGAAGCAATGGAACTAAATCTTAAACAACTCTCAAGACTGAAAGCGGCTAAATAAATACAACTTTTACACACAAAAGTCGCGTCTTTATCAGATAAGCACGTGCAAATATGCCAAATCTGTTCGCTCCAAAAAGCATAAAACTCCGAACCAACGACCGAAACATGAAAGAAACTTGAAACAAACATCGCTTCAAACAAAATTTCACTTATGAAGAAGGCGAGAAATGTACTCAAAATAATCAAAATATCGAAAATTTTACCGCCGAGCAATTCTGCATGCGTAATTAGCTTATTTGGATTCCACCCAGCTTCACACTAAAGCGGAAAGCCCCAATTTTAGCGGACAGCTTTAGCAGTCAGTTTAACTCAATGGCTTTTCCGATCGTTCTAAAAACTTCTATCCAAATTTAATGCAATATTGTACATTACCATTCTATTTTCAAAAGTCTCGAGAAGCCCCACCAACCCCGTGCAGGTCCGTGATTTGCACTCAAAACACATTTCTAAGCGCCATGACATCATGTTTTCACAGCCGTGGAGGACAAGATGGATCCTTCATCAGCAACGTTTTAGCACTCTCTACGCCATACTTTCCTACTGTGGAGCCACTTAAAACCAATCGGTGTCACTTCTTTTCATTTCAAGTGCCAAAGAAAGAACTTTCCACGTTTATAATGGAAAAAACATGACCTTTGAAGTTTGTAAACACATCCCACGTCGCGCCATGATCTTCTTGTACATTTTTAACACACGAGTCAGAGAAGGGAAGCTGGGGTTCCGACTCGGCATCCTTTAAATTGTCAGACAGTAGTTCGGCTAGATGAACAAACTTTCCCGAGACGATTTACGAGACCAACTTGTAAGGAACAGGCGAGAAGCCAAGCCCGATAATGATTGTTGGAAGGAAGGTGTTGAGGATGAACCAAGGATTGTTAAATGGCGGCAAAGGATGTCGGGGATATCGGTGCTGACAACGGAGACGAGCTTAACCTTACGGGCAAACTGAGCAACGAAACGGATGGCAATGCGAAAGTGCTAACAAAGGAAGGAGCAACATTTAGCCTACCTATGCTCTGAGGTTGCACTGAAGCTGGTACTTGAGCGCTGGAGACAACCGCTTGCGAGTTGGAAATCAGCAAGGACAAGAGGAATATTTGTGAGGCCACCGGTAGAGACGAAACCACAGATTGATGTACATTTGCCATGGCAAGAAGCGGTCGAAGAGCATTGACAATGGAAGCGGTTAAGGCCTCCATGGATAAACCAGGGCCAGATGAGGAACCAAATGAAATGTGCGAGTGGAATTCCGAACCAGAACTCGAAGCAGGGAGTGTGACTGGCGGGAAAAATTATCCACATTTGCGTTGGTCGGAGGCCAAAGCCATAGCAGAGCTCAAACTGTTGATCGTGGACCACCTCGGTGGCAAAGAATCGAAGAAAAGACGATGCAAACACTGATACGGAGGCCAAGCAGCAAATGCCAACACTTTCAACAGACAATATCACAAAAAGGCGAGTAACGAGCAAACAAAAGCGAGCAAGCTAGCAGGACATGACGTGACCGTATGCGAGGCCGCCGGTAGAGACGAAACCACAGATAGATTTACATTTGCCGTGGCAAGAAGCAGTTGAAGTGCATTGACAGTGGAAGCGGTTAAGGTCTCCACGGATAAACCAGGGCCAGATGATGAACCAAGTGAAATGTGCGAGTTGAATTCCGAACCAGAACTCGAAGCAGGGATTGTGACATGACTGGCGGGAAATCCCCACATTTGCGATCGTCGGAAGCCAAATCCATAGCAGAGCTCAAACTGTTGTTCGTGGACCGCCTCGATGGCATAAGAAGTGAAGAAAAGACGATACAAACATTCCTACGAAGGCCAAGCAGCAAATGCAAACACTTTCAACAGGCAATATCACAAAAAAAAGGCGAGTAACGAGCAAACAAAGCGAGCAAGCTAGCAGGCAATGAAGCAAAGCACATGGCAGTGCCCCTGCAAACCTCCCTGGAACCCCCCACATAATATTAATGCAGCCGCTGCATTGGCTTAGTTTTAACCTTGCCTAAATTCCATTTAGCCTCATAAAGTAGCCTACGAGTCACCTACGAGTAGTCCCTCTTTTTCCTTTGTCTGTCTAGCATGAAGCTAAAATGAGATCTTTAAGCTTGCGAAGAAGTGATGAGGAAAGCTTGTAGCCACATAATTTCTTGTCTCCTTTTGGTGAGCACCATGAATTGCGACCTCTGGCCACCTCCAAAACCGGGAGTCTATACCTGTCATTTGGAGTCCAGGGGGCAGGGGTTTGTGCACCCCCTCCATCCCTCCCCTAGATCCATTCCCTGGCTTGGGAGTTATGACCAATTAGAGTATATACTTAACTTAAGTAAACTTTCAGAGAGAGAAATGCTCCAGACTTTTACAACAGACCTACTTGGGAATTCATAATTGGGTCAAAATTTCTGACAAAGTCATCTCACAAGCTGTCATGTGTGTGCAGTCTCGTACTGATTGTTACCAATGAATTTTTGGTATCGCACAAATCCACCAGATTTTCCATGGTGTACTGTCAGACATGATGTCATATAAACAGTTTGTCCGAAATTTTGCAGTTTTTGGTTTAGCTTGGCTTGTGGTCTAATAATAGTAGAGAGTGTAGATTAAAGAAAAATGTGGTTGATTTCTTAAACATCCTCTTAAGTACTGTTATTCATGATAAATAATATTATTTAATAACTTTATTTTCTTAATTAATGATCTGAATTGTTTATAATTATTTTTAGGTTGTATTGACATCATACACATTTCACTTTCCTAATGTTCTGATGTTAGCGCAAGTGATTGTGTTGTCGATAGTACTTGAAGCTGGAAGACTATTGGGATATTTCAGTATACCAAAGTACACTTTAGAAAGGTATGCATTGATTTCCAATTTTTTGACGTTAATGTGACTGGTTCTTTGTGTACCTTGTAAACAGTTAATTTACATTGTACAATGTAGAGAATCAATCAATCAATCACATACAGGTCATGTTTAGCTACATGACAAAGGGCTGACACTCTATAAACAAGCTACTTTAGTTGTCTCTCTTACTATAACAGTACTATAGTGATGCAGCTCTCTGGAACAGCCTACCCTGTAATTGTGACAAGATTAAATCCATTATAACCAGTTTTTGAGAGGCTACTGGATGTTGATTTTGTCAGATTATTTAAGAGACACAGAATTCATAGAAATTGCAAAAGCAGGTTTGTGTATTATATAATGTTTAGATAAGATTTTAAATACCTTTAGGCATTTTTGACCATGTACAAATACTTTTGTATGTCACCAATGTACCAATGTATAAAGTTTGGCTCAAAATATCCCAGACATCTTGGATGACTTAATTATAATTGTAACGTAGAATCAGACAATGTTGGGGACTCTCTTTTCTTAAACTAGCTGCAGTTAGGCCTTTAAGCCCCAATATCCACAATCATGCAAATTCTCCTGGGCGATCATGATATTTTCTCATATTAGCAGTTTGGAGATTTTGTATAATTCATCATAATTAATTTTCATAACTTTTTTTCTTAATTACAGTATGTTTGTCACTCTTAGGAATTATTGGTGTAACAGTACATGTATGTAACGGATTGTCATTTAAAAAATTAATATTCCTCTTGGGGTTAAACTACTGATTTTAATGATGATAGTGGTCATTGATTTTTGTTTCTTTTCCCACAGAGGAAAGAAGTTTTTTATTCCATCAATATGTTTTGCTCTTCACACGACTTTGGCTCTGCAAGCTCTTGATTATTTAACCATACCAATGTAAGTCCATTTAAGAGTTCAGTGATGTACAGTAGAACATCATTGTTAGATCAAGTATTCTGGGTTCAAATGCTAGCCAGGGTTCACTGTGTTGTGTTCTTCAGCAAGACATTAGGGAGCTTAAGATGATTTCCGCAGAACATTCGAGCAATAATGGAAAAAATAAAGTTAGCAAAAAAATCTCGTAGCATGGTAATATTTTAACTAAAGGTAAGAAGATCTTATCAAGACTGAAGCTCTCAAGCTGACCCCGCGAGAGAAAATTGAACTTAAAGTTATCCATATTTCAATTAAAAGGGACCTTTCGCGTTAGTTGAAAACACAATAACACATGCTTTGAGCATTCTTACTAGGTTTGACATTAAATTTCTCGAGAATGCGTGGGGATTTAATCGCAGAGACATGAATTACAGTGAGATGTTTTAAATAGTATTCAAAAAGTTACCGTGTTGTGAGTAGATATTTGGTAAATAATTTTTGCACTTATTGCTCGAACATTGAGCGGAATCCGTCTTAAGCAATGATGACGACGATGGCGAGGACGATGCCTAGTTAAAAACAAATTTAAATTTTATGTACAAATCTCACAATTGTCTTGATGTACCGGTATTTGGTGCATCTGTTGCTTTCAAACATAGCTCTTGTAGAAAATATCAGGATGGCATTTATTTTCGAACAGAAAAATGGAAATTTAAGCGTCATGGTTCACGTTCTCCAAATTACACAGAATTTGGTCATTTGACATTGTTGTTTTCCAGAGGACAGTATAGAAATGTACATTCAAATAATTATAATACATGTGCCGAGTTATTATACTGCTCATTAAATCTTTTGCGTAGTGACTTTCTTGTTTACATGGTTTGATCAAGTTCCCTATTTTACTGTCACAGTGACTCTCGCCAGCCAGGTTTACAAAAGAGTAAAGAAGCCTTCCAAGGGGTAAAAGCGACATGCAACTTGACCCTAAATACTGTCAACAATTACAGTGCGACGCGCCTTAGTGTGGCCACCCAACAAACTTTTTTGACAAGTTAGCCAATCAGAGAGCGCGAATTTGTTTGAGTTGTCCCGCCTCCTTGTTAAAAGCATGACAGGTTTCGTGAGAACAGCTTTGAAAATTCCTAGGAGGCGGGACAGCTCAAAGAAATTCGTGCCCTCTGATTGGCTAATTATAACTTGTCAAAAAAGTTTGTTGGGTGGCCACAGTTAGACGCGTCGCGCTGTAAATGGGAATCTGCTAAAATACTGCTAAAATGCAAAAGTGACAAAGTTAACACTAGCTTATAAAAGTATAAATATAGGGTGAAAGTGGTGTAGCATACAGGAAATGTCATTTCAAAGAGCTGAGATTTTCAAAATTTCCTGGGGAACACACCCTCAAATCACCTAGCTGTGCTCACCTTCACCACTCAAAATTTTGTGTCTACTGAGGCTCAACAAAGTCAGGTTACAGGCTGTGAGCCTTTAGTAAAATGGATGTCGGTCGTTTTGCCTACAAGTTGATTCACTTACAAGTCATTTTGCCTACATCAAATGGATTAAAGAACGAGATATATTCATGTAGGGGCTCTCATCTTTCGGCTCATGGATTAAAGAACGAGGTATATTCATGTGTAGCGAGTTTTGAGTTAATTAAAACTTTTTGAACAAGTATCCAGTGTAGGTGAAACGACTTGTAGGCGAATCGACTTGTAGGCAAAACGACCTGCTACCAGTAAAACAGTTTCTTGTAAAATAATAAGCAAAAGTGACAATCATGCACATCACAAAAAAATGATAGTTACTGTGATATTTAAAGCTGTAGGCTAGGTGACATCAGTCTTCAGAAGAATGCAGCATTGTGTGACACAGCTATTCCCTTGGAAGGCGTCATTATACATAGTAACATGACAGCACAACATTCCTTCAATGTGGTATTGAGAGGGTAAAAATAAAATGTGTTATTAATAATTTTGTTTTTAGGTACAATGTTTTAAGAAGACTTCTACCTCTGACAAGTTTGCTGTTTGCTTGTTATATGTTGAGGAAGAAACCATCACTTATGGTTGTCACTGCTGTTGTGTTAGTTGTAGTCGGTTGTATTACTGCAGGTATGCCTTATTACTTTATTTTTTTAATTTTCATGATTAAAGATAAGTGTTGATATTATTTAATAGTTGTCTATATTCTTTCCTAATATCCATCACTAGTTCAACAAGCTTTTCTACTTTTGAGCAAAAAAATGATTGAATTTTTAAAGTACCCTAGTCAGCCACACCTTTGTTATTGTTTACACCTAAAAGTCTCAGTATTAAATTTTATGCGGACATACAACATACAATAACACATACAATAACGATTTCGCTTCATTATGTGCAATTTCCGTAATTTCGATGGCATCGAAAATGGCGGAGGACTAGGGCCAAGCCGCACATTCACAACCTATTATAAAATATATTGATAACCAAGGTGGCCTTCCCTATAAGCTTGGAGGTCTTGTTGCCCTATTGTCTTTGTCTAAATTTATTTTTTCTTTCTTTTTAAGTGGCAAATAAATAATAAATAAATAAATAAAAATCATTTTGTCAGAATCAAGGGCTTGAGACATACAGTGTATATCTGTCATTGATTTCGAAGACTTAAATTTTCTTTTACTTTTCTGTTCTTGGATTGCTTTAAACATAATTACGTTTAGAAAGTGTATTTCTGAGTGAAATGAAATAAAAATGAAATATAAGTTTCTAACCTGCAGGCAAAATAGTTGTGCCTAAGGCATGATAGTTGGCATGTATATTAATTTGTCATGTACTGCAAGAGTGCAATCATTGTTAACCTCAAGATTTGAATGCTTACTTATTCCTGTATGTTCTTCTACTCCCGATTAATTTTTTAGGCATACATGTATACGCATGAATAGAGTAGTTATTCTCCACTGATCACTAGTAAAAAAATTAGTTAAGGTTCAGATTAAAATTTTGTTTTATTCACTTCAACCTTCATGTCACTCCTTTGTTTGGGTCAGTGAAGCATAATTCAAAACTAGCCTATTATGAACAAAATGGCAGATTTTCTTTGCTGGATTTCAAAATGCACCCAAAATGGAAGGGATCATACACCTTATTCCAAAATTGCCGCTGGTTTATGCACATACAAACTGGCCCTTATTGCCTCGTTCAAGATAAAATATTCTTTTCATTTTTGAGCTTAAAAACGAGGCAAGAAGGGCTCATTTGAATGCCAGCAAAAGAATATTAAGATGGTAGCCATTTTGGAATAAGGTGTATGGAGTTAAACTATTACGTACTGAGCCATAATTTAAGGAGAATATTTTGTGGGTTGACACTGGACCTTTAAATCTTTTATAGGTTTTGGAGATCTGGAGTTTTCAGCGCATGCCTACATTTCTGCTTTGATGAGTGTTGTTTGTCAGTCATTTTATCTTACGTACATCCAAAAGACAGGCGTGGAGGATGGACTGTCAACGATCACTGTGCTTCATACAAATGCCATCAACTGCATTCCCATTCTACTTACTTACACACTGTGCAGCAGAGAACTGCTCTCAGCTTTGAGATTTGACGGATTCAACATTGTGAACTTTCAGGTTAGTTGTTTATATTTACAACAGAACTGTTTAATCTGCAAGTAGATAAAGAGGATAGGGGTTTAAACCAATAACCTTCCGTGGTTCGGTATGGATATTTTCTGGATTAACGCATTGCTATTTAAAAATACACTGGCAAGGTTGTTAATCTGCTCAGTCATCATTCGCTCGTAAATACACTGATTGTCTGTCAAGGACAAAAGAAGATAACAGCTTAATTGTTGAAGGAAGGGAGAATTGTTGCTACATGTAGTTTTTAGCTATTTTTCTAAGTAACAAGGGCCAAATTTGAAAAAGTCAGCCTAGCGTTTTCAAGTTGAAAATGTGTTCTGATGGTATCACAATGATACCATTTATTAGGTTCAGTACTGCCTAGCATTATTTTCAACAATTTAAATTGGTTAAACCACTATTTGTAGGTTTCCCTTGGCGTAGATACTGTATGTCTTAAGTCAGTCTTGAAATGATGCTCTTGACAGTACTCCCTTAAAAAAAGTGAAATTATATGTTGTAGGTGTGTAGTGATTGCGAATACTGTACTGCTTTTTTGTTTTGGTTTGCGACACTCAAATGGAAACTATTATAACAATTAATTAACAGATTGGCTTCAAAACACCTAATTATATTTGAGCATGTTTATCACTGTAAGTTAATTGTAGTAAGCTTTATTTTGATGTTTTTTATCTATTGCCAGGCTGCACTTGTTCTTGATGTTGGCATGGGCTGTATCTTGAGTTATTCACTATTTTTATGCACAACAATGAATTCCGCCTTGACAACAAGGTACTTTTATCTATTTTTGTTACATGGCATACACGTATGTAAAATAAATGATTTTTGGCCAGTAACCTTAATTTAAGTGGTGGCTCCTAAAAAAGCTTATTGGTTTGTGGTAACTACAGGAATCATGATGATCAGTCTTTAGCTTGTTGTCCATGGCTAAGTCATCATTGGCGACACCTGACTTTATTTTTTCTACTGAGGTAGTCAAAGGTCCGATAACTTAAATTAACCAATCAGACTGCTCCGTTGGTAGTATTGGACTGGGTATTGTCCCAAATGGATTACAAGAGAGAAAAATAAACTTGACTTGCATGAATTTTTATTGGCATTTAAGAATTCTTTTCTGACAGAAATACCAGATGGGTTTTCAGTCAAGATCCCATTCTTTTGCGATCCCTTGGACCACTGTCTGCTTCTATCTATAGAAATCTTTTTCAGTCATGCAATAAATCCCTTATTAACCAGGCTTGCTCAGGTAGTATGGGAGATTATTGGCACTTAGTCTTTCCTGTACAGTCCTTGGGTCAATATGTTCCCAGTAAAGCCCTTGTGTTTGGTTAACAAGTTTTGAATTTATAATTATATTAATGCAAAACTCTATTTTTAGCCTTGTAGGAGTTGTGAAAGGTGTTTTAACAACCATTATTGGTTTTTATACATTTGGTGGTGTACCTGTCACAGCTCCGACTCTTGTCGGAGTTGTTCTCAATACCCTTGGAGGGGCTTTGTACAGCTACGCTAAATATGTCGAAAACATGGCATCCGGAATACAGAAGCACTTCCACAAACACACTATTAAAGTGAATTCTGATATAGACCTTGGAGAAAAGATGCAAAATGGACTGGTTGAACACAACAACAAGATCAAAAATGACTTTATTCCAGATGCTGTGATCACAGTTAATGAGGTGGCTGTGAATATTGACAATAAGAGAGCCAGCGAGGATGGAAGTGTTAGCTCGTCAGATTCAAGTGTATCAGTAGAATGATTGACAGTTCAACCTTGACACTTCATAGGTTTCCTTACAGTTCCTATGAATCATCAAGTAGACATCTCAGGTACTGTAATAATTAAGTGCTGGCAGTACTGTGAAGGACACAATTTTTGTGGGAGTTTTATTTTGTGGATTGGCAATTTTTTTGTGTTTTGGGGAGCAAATTCTTGTTGGATCAAGATGACATAAATTTCTGCTGGAAGCTAAGTTTTGTTTAAAAATCAACAGAGTCCCTCATTGGACTGAAGGGAGTCCTTTTTTGAAGCATTTTATTCTACGGCAGTTTTTTCGTCAGGGATATTAGTTTTGTGGATTGGAGGCAATCTGTAAAATCCCTAAAAATTGAATCCCACAAAAATTTTCATGCTACATGGTATATATCAAACACTTGAGACATTGTTTTATCAGGATATCTGAACACTGAGAAGCAAGTTGAAAATACAATGCACAACAGGAAAATTTTTGAATAGCTGATTAAACACTTTCTTGAGTGTTGGATATGTCTTTGCAATAAAAAACAGAGAAATAAAATCGTAAAATTTATGTTAAGTAAGACCAAGTATCAAAATCTTCGTCACAGTTCTTTGTTTTAACTTGATGAATTATTAATGAGTTTGAGAAGGACTGTTTACAAACACTATTTTTCTGGGCGTGAAAAGAATGCTTAAAGGAAGAACTGTGAGTGAGGAAGGCATAGAGCTTGAGCAGATGGTGGGTGAAGGCAAGGCAAAAGAAAAAGCGAATGCTTCTGTGGATTAACCATGTTTAATGCACAAATTAATTGTCTAAAGGTGCCTGCGAGGGGACATGATTCAAGGACATGTCGCAGCAACAAAAGCATGTGTTGTTCACATGACATCCCATTCCCTGCAACATTTTGTCCCTGCAACATTTTGTCCCTGCGACATGTCCCACAAAGTTCAACAAGTTGAACTCCGGGGCCTTTTTTTGGGCGGAGACATGTCACAGCAGCAAAATTTGTGTTGTACAGGCTTAAAATTATCAGGACACACTGCAGCATTTACTGGGGACATGTAGCCACTACATTTTGGTGTTTGCATGTCCCCCATGTGTGAACAACACATAATTGTCGTGGCTACGACATGTCCCTGCGTCATGTCCTCTCATGTGTGTAGGCACCATAACAGAGCAGGGTGAGTGAGTGCTATAGAGGTCCATTCCTAAACCTCATAGCATGACTACATCATCCATGAGTTAAAAATGGAATAAAAATTCTCCATCCCCATGTCTCATGCCATTGGTTCTATGCACACTTTCACTTCTTTTGTGCTTCTTTTTATATATTCAACAAATTATACTAGAAATTTATAGGCTGTGAATAGCCTCGTAACAAATTAGAGGAAAATTGTCCACTTGGTGACAAAAAAATCTGTCTTGCAGATGACTATAGAATTTTCAGAATTATTTTTCATTCGGAAAGAAACTTTATCACCAGTTGGAGTCTGTAAATATAATTATTATTTATCACTGGGCATAAAAGCCTTTAAACATGTAGAGAAAGACAAAAGCCTTCTTTTAGTGGGTGTGAAATTTCGAAGTCCAGTTTGTGGAAAATATTTTTACTGAAAATATAATTTTTGGCTGAGTTTACAAGTGCATGGCTGCTATAATACAGGCCATTATCTGTGTTTTGAGCATAGACATGTACATGTCAACACTCTCTTAATAACTAGAAACCTTGGTACGATGCACAAGTGGTGTTGGTCTAGCTGTGTTGTTGTTGTAAACACTCTACAAGCTGGGCACCTCTTCAATACATAGGCGTATGGGCCGGTGGGGTGGGGGAACTGCAGCCCCCCCCCCAAAATTGTGGACAACTCAGATTTTTTGGGCGGCAAGAGAAATTTGGTAAGGCATTTTGGGAGAATTTTTTGGGCAAATGGTTCACCTCCCTCCTGGCAAAAAATTGCCCATACGCTTATGCTTCAAGGTGGCCAGTTGTTAGCCGTCTCTTCTCGTCTTAGAGTTGAGTTGTGCGGCACACATACTGTGCTTTAGGCTGTGCCATGATGGGGATTTTCAAAGAGATTTATTTCAGGACATTGTTACACATTCACAGAAGTATATTTATGTGTAAAAATATGTTATACAATATGAATGTACTCTTCAGTCATGATATTTATAAACTTCACTATGACTTAACAGTTGCAACATGCTACAATAAGTCAACGGATCAATGGCTAAGAACTATTAAACCAAGCCACAGTTCCCGAAAAATTTAAGTCATTTCACTAAATGAATTGGATCATGGTGTTTCTCAGTTAGTCAATTATTGCAGTTAGTAAGTATGTAGGGGTGATAGAATTGTGAATCTTTCGTTTTCAACAATAACTGGGACAATACCCAGTCCAACACTTAGAATATATTAGACTGGCAATGGAGCAATCTGATTGGCTGATTTTAGTTATTGACCCTCTGAGTACCTTTGTTGTATAAGAATAATTCTTAATTAGCAGTGTATTTTTGTCAACGATCTGGTTTGCTCCAGAAATTTACCAAAGAGTCAATCATAAATGAGCAAATTCTTTGCGAAAGTGCTCACATGAATTCATCACCATGAAAACACTTCATATTGCCTAGCAAACTTTACAATTGAAAAGAGACATTGTCAGGTCTCAGATATGAGTCCAAACTTATTTAATTTATCAACAGAGAGCAATAGTTTCAAAACGAGTCTAAGTGCAAATTATTCAAATGAAAATCAGTTTGTTTCGCATGAAAATAGAGATGCAGGTAAAACCATTTTCATATGAATGGTTTCGTACTTAGACTCGACACCGAGGCAAAGGAGAATTCGGAAATAGCCTATTTTATGATGTACCCCACACTAACTAAATTACGAAATTCTGTTTGCGCGGCAAATCATCGATTCAGGACGTTCGCGCTAATTGTTTATGCGCATTGTTACTGCGCACGGGATTCGTCACGCCACGTCATCCATCGAGCGCGCGCGCTGAGAAAAAACAAAGGGCCAGAAGCCGTTTCGTAGCTTTGCTGGTAGTTTTCTCTCTTAAATGGTCGGTGACCCCTACTTTTTTTTCACGAACTGATTTTATTTACAATTCTCGGTAGATTGTCAAAAAATGAACAAAAAAATCAATGTGGGAAGTTTAAAAATTTTAAGGTTTTCTGCCCACAGGACATCGAATCCTGTCATCTTGCGGCTGTTAGGCGAGTGCAAATGTGGTCGCTAAATGCGAATTTTTTCTTTAATGAACCACACCAATTGAATAAATTCACTTTATGGGTCCATTTAAACAACATTTGCCAGAGACACGTTCATTTCAAATATTTATTTGCAATAGTTTTTGTGCTTACAGACACCGTAGCCGTATTCGCTAACGAAGCACGATTTTTCAGATTTAGGGTGTTCTTCTGGGCATGTTATCTCCAAAACAAAGTCGCTGTCTCCCAATTTTTTTTTTACATTTCTGACATCAGATACTCATTATCTTACAGTGGTGAGAGTTTCAGAAAAAAATCAATGGTAGAAAATTTTTGCGCGAACGTCCTTAAATCAACATTGTCATTCTCCTGCTGATGCCATGGGCAATGTCTGGCGACCAGTTGGGAGATTTTCTTTGTTCCTAATTATCAGTGTTTGTACAGCAAGCGTGAGGGCTATGGGCACGTATGTAATCCAGATTATTTTAACTGCTGAATTTGTACTTCGTAAGGAATAAAGAAACAGGTGTTGGAAAAAATTGTTGATTTTTGTTGTGGTAAAGGGAAAAAATAATGTATGAAGTTGACTGAACTGATTGTTGGACGTTTAGAATTTTAACGTGCGGTTTAATACCATTCGATTATCCCTTTTAGCTGGTTTTAGGGTATTAAGCCAGGAAAATAGGTTACTTTTCGTGTTAGTTTTAAAGTTTTGAAGAAAACGAGTTCTGAAGAAAAACGTCCTGAGGAAATACGTTTTACTTGCTAATAGCGGAGCCCCGGCAGCCCGAAGGGCCGCAGAGCGGAGCCCCATACCTATAGAAATAGGCGAACCAAGCACGCATACAAAGCACAAACAGGAGAACCATGCCTTTTCATTTTTCATGGTCAAAAGGGCAAGCGGTACGACTCGCGGGTGCGTTCAAAGTACGTACCAAATGTCGCCCCAAATGTCAATATGGCGGCCATAGTCCAGAGAGTTCGACTTGGTTAACATTTTTAAAGGTTACCATAAGCTTACATCTTTGCCATGTTATGGTCAATTGACAGCTGTCAACGGAAGGTATCCGCTGACCAGTAGCACATGACCAGATCGCGGACTCAGATTTAGGACTCATCGAGGTCACATGTTTTTATAAATGGCCGCTGACCAGGTATAGTCTTTTCATTGATCGCGGGTTCAGGTCCGATTTTTTTGGCTTCTGGCAGGATTTTTTAATTTTTCATAGTCATTCTCAGCGGAAATTCTGCAATTGGAGTTGTCATTTTTAATTATTCTGATTTATTTCAGCTGCGGAATCTTTCATGCATGGGTAGTTGCGCACGCTAGAACTTTTAATGAACGCAATTTCAGTATGCAATTTTATTTCACACTAAAATACGGAGCTCCTCTTTTAGGCTTGGCTAAATCTATATATTATCTTTATTGTCATGCAAATCAAACACATCGAATCAATTCAATTATTTGAAAAGTTACTTCAGACATAGAAACATTTGTTAGAGAAAAACCCTTCAAAGTGATCATGTTTATCGTTGTTAAAAGTATTTGAATTCAGTAACTTTCACATAACAGAACACAGGACACCGCGTTGCACAGGATCCCACTCACTGTTATAAACATAAACAAATCTTTATAACTGACAATTCTAAATTGCTCGCGGGTGCATGGCTAATTTGAAGTAAAGAAAATATCCAATAACTTCGCTTTGTTGATTCGTACTGCATCGCGGGTAGGTAGATGCAAGTGTTCAGGCACCTGTTAAATACCGGTATTAACTGGTGATAAGGTTTCAAAATAACAAGCGCGCGTGCGTCATGGAGAGCACATGGTCCTTTCCGTTTGATCGTGCCCAGATAATCTCTTTTTGACGTGTATTGCTCACGAAATGAAATATGATATGTTTTAGTTCATCGAGAAAAGCGAAGAATTGACACTTTTTCTGTTTCACGGATGGCTTGGTAGTGGGTTTATTTGATATAACTTGACTGGTTACCCTGAAGAATTGTATTTCAAGATTTCAATGTTGAAGATGTCAGACTTGGAATTCCGCTTTGCGATTTTTCTCACTGCGGTAAGTTGGAATACAGTTCATATAATGCCAAACCTTAACATCGTTTGAAAAGATTTCATGGGAAGCAGTGTAATTTCGTTTTAACGGACGCAGTCTGGCGATCAAATTTGTGTTCTTATGAGGCCTGTGTGGTGTTTAGCGATCACAACAAAAGAGGTTTAATGAAGTTTTTGTTTATCAAGCTGTTCGTTTTAACCAAATCATTTCATTAAACGGAAGTCCATAACATACTTTCTTTTACAGGGATTTTATTTCCCTTCGACAGTTCGACATCGAAAATAAATCAAAAGTTTTAGTTTGCAAAGTTCTGAAAAACAAACAGAACCACATGCAAGTACTGCCCAACAGCTTTCATTTAAATGGTCGCAGACCAGGATTTATTCTGCAAACTAATTAAGTCTGATCCACCGATGTGAAAGAATTGATCATTCAATTTATTTAAACGGTTTTGAAGACTGATATTATAACTCGTTAGCGCCCATTACACTACTAGCTGTATAAATGATTTAAACTCCGCTGTGGAGAGAGGTATTTAATATGAGAGTAAAAGTGTCTTGCCACAGAGCGGAACACGGCGGCCCGGATCTCTCAGTAGAGCCCCATCCGACTGACGTTGAGGGCACTTTACCTCTCGGGACTTAAAGGCCCTGAACTGTTCTGCCCTAGATTGCGAGCAGTCTCTCGATATCTCTCGTTTGCTTTAAAGTCAGTGAAAGGGTGCGGTGAAACCGCGAGCTTCGAATAGCACGGGTTTGTATATAATTTTCCCAGCCAATCCTATAAGGCGTCCCGAAGAGCTTCGTGGCGACTCCTGGTGCCGGAAGAAGAGCCAAAACAACGCGCTTTCACAATTTTCGCGTTCGCCCAATTGACTTTAGAGCAAGAGGAGGACTGCTCGAAAAAGGGGTAGTTTTGCTCCACTTTTAGCGGAAATTGGGCCTTTAGAAATTACTCATGTCTATTGTGGGGATAAGAAATCGGTCTTACAACCAAACACCAAAAAGCGATCTCGGCCACTAGAGCTGTTTGCTATTACTCCAATGTCAATCTATCAAAAGCGGTTTTAGTTTCAGGCTCAAAACCAGTCTTTCACATTTTATCAATGCAAGGTTTCATGGCTCACTTTTACGATCGGTAAAAACTGAATTAATTTCTTGGTAAAAATTCTGCAAACTAAAGCTCTTTGGGCCTGAAATGGCTTCGGGACGTTTGAAGAAACGCACGCCAAGTCCTATGTAAGAACTTGGTGCATAGGTAAGAATGTACGGGTATTTTTGCCTAAAAGGTATGTGTGTATATCTCAGCCACATTGTTTCCACTATCGAGTCAAAATTAAAACACTTTGCATTAAAGAAAAAGTGATTTGTGAATATTACATATACATATAAAACTTGATAGAAAAATATAACGACTACATTTTAAATCAAGCTTCCACCAGTAACTTAGAAGAAAAATCCAGTCCAGTTTAATCAGTATGGAGTTGATATTTATTAATAATTGTTTGACATCTGCTCTGCAGGTTCTGTTTGCGTTTGATGTTATGAATGTGAAAGGTAAGTTCATTGTTATTCACCTTAAAAGGGACACTGTCACAGTTTTTTTTCGCTTTTTTAGTGAAACGGAACTAAAATCTTCACTAAGTAGGAATTGAGCCTAGAACACGAAGAGCAAGTTGTAACGAAAATTGTTAGAGGAAGGGGACCGTAATTAGTTCAGTAAACGTTTTCCAAGCCTTAAAGCAAAACGTCAAAAAATCATCCTAGCTTCAAGTTTTCTAGTTGAGACCTAGAGTTGCTGATGGTATCAGAATATTATTATTGAATAAGTTGTAACACTGTCCAAATCAGTGGTCATTACTCTCTCAATATCCGTCAACTGCAGCTGACAGGTAATCTGTGGAATACGTTAAGTAACGTTAATTTGGTCGAAGTCTCTCAGAGCGCCGCATAACGTTTTCTAGCTATAAAATACTCTTCGTTGGCAACTTGTCGAATAATAAAACAATTAGCCAGCTCGGCCTACGGCCTCGTCGGCTAAGTATCAAACGATATTCCGCGTGTTTCGTAGGATAATTGTTAAATATATGATTTTCCCGCGTTTGACAGAAGTTACATGTTTTCGCTTTAATTTCTGATAGAGTCAATGCGTCTGTAATACCCTCTTTGAAAAGCTTTGTAAACTATTCAAGCAACGGCAGTTATGAAGTAGCCGCGAGAATCGTTATTGAGAAAGCCACTTTGTTGCTGTTTTGCAGGTGATATTGCTCCAGACATCGACTATTTAAGTAATTTAGATGGAAACTCAATGTATGACGATCCCACGGAATACCAACGCACCAAACGCTCTTATATACACGATGATGACACTGGGATAAGTGATGACGATAATGATGACGATGATGACATTGGCGACGAAGGATTCTATGATGGAGACGAAGATGATGAAGACACCAGCGACAGTCAGGGAAAGAGTCTCAAAGCTGGTAATTCTAGCTCATCGGTTCTTCACAAGAAAAACGAGATTCGCCAGATGAGAGCTAAACATGTAGAGAAGCAGCAGCCATTGAACATGGATGATGATGATGATGATGATGATGATGATAAGAGTACAGATGAAGCAGGATCGTCTTATGACAGTGAAGGCAGTAGCAATGAAAGTGGAAGTGCCGAGTTCAGGAGCCAAAGTTTGTATGCAAGGTGAAGTTCAATGTCCTTTTCAATAGATAGAATGGATGCCAGCCATGTAACGGACTCTTAAGAAATTAGACAATATAACAGTTAGTGACAGTCAATCCGTCAGTAGGTCCGTAAATAAAAAAACAAATAAATACAATATTTGGAGAGAAAGCCACATCAGCCTCAGTTGGTTTTCATGCGGGTCCTCTATCCAGGTCGAATTGGAATTCAGAAATGTTGGTTTTTAAGGAGGGAGGAAACCGGAGAACCCGGAGAAAAACCCTTGGAGCGAGGAGAGAACCAACAACAAACTCAATCCAAATATGGCACCGGACCGGAATCGAACCCGGGCCACATTAATTGCCGATTGGTGGGAGGCGAGTGCTCACACCACTACGACACCTTCGGTCTGTCAGTCTGTCGGTCTCTTAGTCTGTAAGTCAGTCTGTCAGTCAGTCAGTCAGTCAGTCAGTCAGTCAGTCAGTCAGTTAATCAGTCAGTCAGTCAGTCAGTCGGTCAGACCAGTCAGTCAGTCAGTCAGTCAGTCTTTCAGTCAGTCTGCCAGTCAGTCTGTCAGTCTGTCGGTCTCTTAGTCTGTAAGTCAGTCTGTCAGTCTGTCAGTCTGTCAGTCTGTCAGTCAGTCAGTCAGTCAGTCAGTCAGTTAGTCAGTTAGTCAGTCAGTCAGTCAGTCAGTCAGTCAGTCTGTCAGTCAGTCAGTCGGTCAGTCAGTCAGTCAGTCAGTCAGACAGTCAGTCAGTCTGTCAGTCAGCCAGTCAGCCGGCCAGTCAGTCAGTCAGTCAGTCAGTCTGTAAGAAATCATTCTAATAGGCAAACAATTAGCTCGTCTGTCAGCCAGTAGGTAAGTCGTGATTAATCAGTAAACCAGCAGCGCATTTGTAATTCTGTCAGTCGGCATATCAACCTGCAAACCCTTCAGCCCAGTATCATCCTACCGTCTATAGGCTAACTCTTTAGGTCTTTTGGATACGCTAGTTAATGACTAAATCAAACGCCATTCAGTCAAACAAAAGTCAATCTCTTTTTCAATACTTCTCACATTTAGTTTAGAAGTAGAAAGAGTTGTTTCATCTTAAGTTATACAGTGCAACTGTTTCTTTATAATTTCATTTTCAATCAGACCAAACCCGGCCTTTTACGCTTTATCATATCAGTGTAAGGTTTCATTTTCAAAATCGACAAAAAATAATCTCTGGGAAGCAAATGTCTTACGTTGCGGTGAAATGAAAATGCATCTGTAATTAAAATAAATGCTGTTAACTTAGCAGACAGCATGTTTCTGACAAGGAAGAGAAGTTCAACTCTAGCGAAGATGCTTCAGCAGAAAAAGATGACATAGATGGTAGTAGCGAGATGGACGAGAAAGAGAAACACACTAAAGAGGAAAATGCTGTTGTAAGCGCTCGGCGTACGAAGCCAAGGAACTTGATCAAAATGGTGCTGGAGGAATCTAGGGACGCAGAACGAGACGAGAAGCTGAAACAGGAGAATGATGATGAAAATTCAGGACAAGAATCTGGATCTTCATCTGGCTTCGCCCAAGGGAGTGGCGACATAGGGGCATATTACGCAGAGGAACATCCCACCCCAATGCCACGCCCTAAAAATGCTTCCAAAGTCTTTAATTCCTCTTCCACAAAGGATGCAGCGAAAGAAAACCAGACACTTCACGATGCGGCGCATTTGCATCCCAAACGATTAGAAGCGAATAGTAAAGTGGACGAACTGAACGATCATCCGAATACAAAGTCAGACGTAAGTAAAATTAAAGCTAAAGCGGAGATGAAAAACCAGGATTTGAAATCAAAGCTGCATAAAGATAAAACTAGGGATAAAGAACATTCCGATACTTCTAAGACCGAAATTGAACATACATCTCAAGTCCACAAAGCAGAACCACACAAGAAGAATAGAAAAAAAGCGCCAGTTACAGCTTTCAAAGTGTCACACTTGGCAAAAAAGAGACTTCATAACAAATACGTGACAACCCATGTCACGCATCCACACGTGGTAGAAAGCCATTCAAAAGTCGTTCACAAAATGCCTGCCAGCAAAGGTACAGTATGTCACGCACTATTAGAAATGGTCTTTCTAATCCATTAGACCAACCAAATTTATTATCGGAAATGTACGGTTGTTTTCTGATATATTAGTCAATAAATCCCTTCAGGCGCTGGCGTATTGGAGGATAATGCCGGAGGCTGAAAGTTTGTCCGTAAAATGAACAGCAGCTTCGAGGGCAACTGTGAAATTTTGAAGACAATCTGTTAGCCAAGAACGTTAACCTCCAATATACCAGCAAACTTTAACGCGGCAAAAAAAACCCCTACAATTATAATCACGGCATAATTGCCACTGAGAATGAGACTATGAATTGAATAAAATTAAGTTGGAGCTGAAAGTAAAAGGTGATTAAAAGTTCATATATGAATTATATGAATTATTTCATATGCTCTACGTAAAAAGGTGATTGTTTGTTCGTATTGCACTCCTCTATAAAATCGGGCGGTGGATATTAGGTTGGACGTTACCCGTCTTTCAATTTGAATCACGTGATGTTTTCTGTCCAATGAGAGCGCGCGAAAGTTTCTCGGTGGGTAGTTATTTCTAATAAAAGCTCCTTTCTTTTATTGCGTTTCATATCAGCAGCACAACCAATGTGTCACACGGACAAGATTTTAGGTGGACACTCATTAAAAGGCGGTACTCGAGCTGGCTATTTTGAAACTCTGGGTGAGACTGCGAGCATGCACGCCTGCCTTCAGCGGTGTTGCAGTAAGCACACGTGTGACGCAGCGCTGTTGATTGACGGGCGGTGCTTTGGAGTGGCTTGTTACAGCAAGGAGCTCTGCGAAGCCATTCCAGTACCTCATCCACATTTCGTTTTCTCACAACTTGGGTTTGTCTCAAAGGGGCAAAAAAGAGGAGACATCGAGAAAAACCAAGGTAAGAGACTTGTGCACCTATCAATGTTAAGCCCGAGAGGGGAAGGGGGGGGGGGGTGGGGGGGGGGGTTGGTCGTGTTCTTGGGAAAACACTTTACAACTAAAAACACTGATCTTGTCCCATGGACCTCCTCTGGCGCTCCAATCAAAGATGTCTTCCTCTGGCTCTCCCATCAAAGATGTCTTCCTCTCGCGCTCCAATTGTCCAAGTCAGGTCCGAGTCTTAGATAAATTTAGTCGCCAGAACAAGGCTTCTCGGAACTGGGGGATGGAAGTTCTCTTCGATTAATAAATATTTAAGAGGAAAAGCTGAGTTCTCGTTAAGCGTTCTTAAAATTGTTGTATTTCGGTCACGTGGACTTGATGAGGAAAGAAGCTTTGCTAATTCACCTCTGACTAAGTAACTTTTTCAATAACCCCCATCTTGAATAATTTGGACGAGACCAGAAGCTGGGGGCGATGTAGCAGCTTTCCTAACATATAATGTGATTGGTTTAATACCCTAGCCCTAAACAAAAGACTCAACAATTGAAACAATGACTTTGTCTTGAAAACAATAGAAGCTGCTTACAATAACAAACAAACACGCTCGGTATAGCGATGTTCATTATTACGTCGTCTATTGTCATTAAATTATGTGCCAACGAGTGGTTTATTGGCCGTCGAAACAAAGGGTTCCAGCAAATTTGAATATCAAAAGAAAAGTTTGTAAACAGTGAGTATCGCTATACAGCTGTTCCGAGAAAGTTTGTAGGAAAAAGGACACAAAGTTCGCGCGACAATCCCGAAATGTTATCTGGCAAACTAGGCACTGGGGAACCTAAGTAGTGACGACAGCGGCGTTGAGGACGACTCCTAGCCTGTTTGAACATGAATTTATATTTTACTTACGACTGTTACAATTATCTTGATGTATTCGGTGCATCTATCACTTTCAAACGTAGCTCTTGTAGAAACTGAGGACGGCGTTTATTTTCAAACAGAAAATCACAATCACTTTTCGGAGCTGTCTCGTGCTCCGGCAACTTTTCTCGAAACAGCTAAATAGCGAACATTTTGCGGAGATGACATGGGCTTCGAACAGGAGCCCGAATCAGCGCCCGATTTCCGTTGGAGTTATTCAAAATGATGGCCACGACGTCAAAGTTATGTGAAAAGGTACCACTGGCTAAATTTACATATTTTCATTTCATCATCAATAATGTTACTAAAATTAATGTTACAAACATAAAATATCATCTTTCTGTTGAAGAATTTCACTGTCAGTATGGAAACCTCACACTGCAAAACAATGAACAGTGGAGCGGTGAGTTATGTGGGGGCGTTGTTAGGTGTAAAGATGGCATCGCTACCGTGAAAAAATGCCCGGGTATTCCGCCTAAACCAGACGACTGTGCCAAACCACGCCTACTCGTTAAACACAGGAGCGGGCAGTGCTGCCAAATGAAATGGAAGTGCAAAGGTAATAAGATAAAGTCATTCGTTGGAAAACCTTTATAACAATATATAACATCAACTCTAGGGTTTTATTTTGGAAAGCGCTGGATGATTTTTGCTTGCAGGTTTTTATCGTCGGATGATCAATTTTTATTTTTAAATTTGTATTTGTACTTTTTACTTCATTTATTTTTTTTGGCAGGAGCCATTTGATAACAGTACTACTGCACGTACTGAAGGGTTAGCCTGTGAAAATATTCGTTTATTATTATTATTATTATTATTATTATTATTATTATTATTATTATAATTATTATTATTATAATTATTATTATTATTATTATTATTACTATTACTATCGTTATTATTGTTATTACTGAAGAGGGAGCCATTCATTAGTTCCTGTGTCTTATAGACTCTTAATTTTAATACTGTAATTTTCTTTTATGATAGGAAAGTTCAGACTCGTACCCAGTCGTCACTATTTTGCTCACTATTATTATGGGCGCGCAAAGGCGCTTGGGAAGGAAAGGAAAAAGTGGCTAAAAATGTGACGCGATTACAGTTCGGCCTTCCCTTGATGCACCACGCGCTCTTAAAACAGCGAGAGAAGCGACTGGGTACGAGTCTGAGGAAAGGTTAAGACGATGTAATGATAGCAAACAAACCGCAGTGATAAACATTCCAAAATAACGCATATTTATTCGACTTGACGTTTCGTATGCTAGACTACATACATTTTCAAAAGTAACGGTTAAAATATTTTGACAACTATTTATACTTGAAACGGGGGTCTGGAACCTAGACCGAGAACAAAAGATGATCTACAGCAGAGCAGTAGTAATCTAATAGAACGCTTTTCTTTTGGTCAGCACCAAGAACACAGACTCTGGCCAGGGCCGATCCCGGAAGTCGGCATTTCACGGACTTCCGGCCTTTCTGCGCAGACGCAAAACTTTTTCTTTTAATCTGATTGGCCGATATTCAAAACAATACACCATGCGCATGCTCCAAAAATCGGTCCTGGCCAGAGTCCGTGTTCTCGGTGCTGATCAAAAGAAAAGCGGGCTCTGGGGACGAGATTGATAGTTCATTAACTGTGAAAATAGCAATAGCGAGAAGCGTGGAACGTGAAGCAAGAAGCGAAAAAGGTGCGAGATCTTAATTGGCTTCTCTCTGATGTCTTGTTTCCGCTTGAACATTTTATATTTAGAAGTACCATCGTGTTTAAATACAATTCAACAGTTTGTTTGGTTTTTGGCACTATAGTTTCCGTGTCATTTTTACTTTGGCCACTTCGTTTTTGTTTCCTTTAATTTAGCAAGGCACTGTGTTTTTAACAATCGTCTTATCAAGCATGGCTATAAACTAAGCGATCCACTTTGTACCGGAATTGTCAGCTGTTACAATGGTCACTTAAACATGGAGTACTGCCCTAAAATACCAGACAGGCCAACAGACTGTGCACGTCCCAAGCTGAAGACTATCAATGTACCTGGAAAATGCTGCAAAAAACTTTGGGTTTGTTCAGGTGAATGAGAAAAATTCTTCAGTATTGCCCTTTCTTGGTATTTGCGTCACGACTTTTAAGGCGTTTGACATGGGTTGCTGAAAATAATTTGCCCACGTTTCAAGCAATCCAAGATGTAGGTAAGATTAAAATTAGACACCAAAACCGTTCACTAGGATCCTGGGGTGCGCTTGCCTGGGGGTTCAACTGCCGGTTGGTTTTGCAAATAAATAATTTTCTTTCCTCTGACCCTTCTTTAAACCTCTTACGTTTTCATCTATATTCAGGTGCGTAAGATTGCAAGATGTTCTTCGGAGTCGTAATCATTTTATATTTCTTGCATTTGTCGACAGGCAAAGTCCATCTTAGCGCATGCGTAGGTAAAGAAGCTAAACTGTTTATCAACCAAAAAATTCTACAATCTCCAATTTCAAACCGAAACGTACTTGTAGGTCCTTGTAGACTTTGATGATAATGACTTCGTGCTAGTCCTTATTATAGTCTGAAGTGTCAAACGTCTTCCCGCCCTAATTAGGGCGAGAGAACGTCTGATATTTCAGACTAGTCGTTATTAGGCTTTTACCTTCGACTAAACTCCATAACTAAATACCGAGTTTTATTTCCCTTAGATAAGAGCTGTACATACGACGGCCTCAAGTTATCGCACGGTGAGAAACTAACGGATGCGTCATGCGCAGTCGTCATGGAGTGCAAAAATGGTTTCCTCCAAAGTAAGCAGTGCCCAGGTCCTCCTCCTGTACCTCACACTTGTATCAACCCGCTGCTGAAGGTCAAGCGTGTCCCGGGTGAATGTTGTGAAATGAACTGGACATGTGAAATGAGCTAACTTTCTTCAGGTTGGTATCGAGGGCTCTTAGCTTTGTAGACCCCTGACGACACAAGTGCTCCTCGAATGGCAAATAAGCTTTCCTTGGCAGCAAATCCGGAACTGGCAACCTAGCTAAATGCCTTCGTGCTTGCTTGCTTACGTATTTGTTTACGTTCTTACTTTCTTGTTTGCTTGCGTCATGGCTTTCTTCCCTGCCTTATTGCTTAACATCCTACGTACTTGTTTACTGACTGACTGGCTGACTGACTGGCTGGCTGACTGACTGGCTGGCTGGCTGACTGACTGACTGGCTGGCTGGCTGACTGACTGACTGACTGGCTGACTGAACGAATGGCTAGCTGGCTGGCTGGCTGACTTACTGACTGACTGGCTAGCTGGCTGACTGGCTGACCGACTGACCGACTGGCTAACGGACGCGCTGGTTGACTGACTGACTCACTGTTTACTTACTTGCTTAATATATAGCTTGCTTATTTAGAGAGGCGTATACTGTTACATTGTTAAGCATTGAATATTGAAATAATTTTTCCCTCACCTTAGGATTCACAGTTTTTTCTGAGCCCTAAGGATTGAATGCTCTAGGATCTCCACTGGAATGGAGAACTTCCTTTCATCGATCGACTTTGTTCAACAGAAACAAAAGCCCAGTAATGGCGGCTTCCAAAACTTCTGTTAAGTAATTAGTCATTTTTCGTAATAACTGTGGAAGGCAATTTTAGTGGAGAGAGATTTTTTGTGTTAAACGTTACATAATGTCCTACTCCACCACCTCACCACCCCACCCCCCCCCCCCCTACCCCACACTGCCACCAAAAAGTCGAAACTTGGCTACTAACAAGCGTAGTCACGCTTGGGTTCATTCCTGTATTATTTTTGACTTTACTGTTTCTGTTTTCCTTTTCTGTTCATTGGAGTTCTGATTGAAACGTTTCCGTAGAGCACGTGGTTTTCAATTGTCCCTTAAGGTTGAGCATTATTGTATTGGCTATGCATCACTTCGTGAAGTGATTG
The DNA here is from genome assembly GCA_947652115.1 of Blastomussa wellsi. Lineage (NCBI taxonomy): Eukaryota > Metazoa > Cnidaria > Anthozoa > Scleractinia > Plerogyridae > Blastomussa > Blastomussa wellsi. The sequence continues at coordinate 5,408,872 of OX393572.1, read as the reverse complement.
GTTTAAAAACTTCGTGCCACTTTCACGAACAATCAGAAGCGAAGTAAAAAATATGTTTTCTTTCTGCTCAGTTTGCTTGGGAACGCCTGCGTGACAGGTGCTTAAAAGAGCAAGAGAAGGAAAAGCGAGAAGCGCAAAGAGCGATTGAAACGGTTCTAAGTGGCCGTAAGTTCTCTCCGTTTTGCTTTAAACTCCTTCATGAGAAGTGTTTCGAATACTTATATTACTAAATGGTCTAGAAGTTACTTCCTTTCTTTGCCTTTCTTCCGCTGTCTTTCCAAGGTAATTTACGCAGAAATAGAAAAGTGGAAAGAGGTTGAACAATGTATGAACTTTAAAAAGTGAAAGTGAAACTGAAAGACCCTTTAAGCAATCATTGTTATAAGAATAAAGCGTCATTAAAAGGTAAAGGCGATCTAAAAATAATAATGAATAAATATATAAATAGGTGGTCTTAAAAATATGTGTTTTATCATCATTTGTGTTTAATATATAAATAGATAGATCATCATATAAATGACTTATTGAATAAAAAAAGTAATATATATTTTTAAATGATCACATTGTATTTTTGGAAAGAAAATCAGAATGTTTTGCTGAATGGGTTAGGTTGCTACATTACTTCAACATGAAACCGTAATGGAGTTCAAGGAAATAAATTGGACTTCGTTTTGATATTAAACAACAACAACAACCAGCATCCAGACGTCTAGCGTCACGCTGTTGTGTCCCTTTGGATTGGTTACTTCATTTCTTTGTAATCATTTTAGAAGTTTTCTTACAAACAATTCAATTCAATTCAATGTGTATTTACCACATATTTACATCAGTTTAATTAAAAAGAAATAACAAAACAAAAGATAAGAGAAATAAGTTGTGAGGAGACCTCAAAAAGCCTCAGGGCTTATATTAAGAGGTCCCCTCGTTGATACATAACAGATTCAGATATATGATACCTTGGATTACTTGTCAAGTTGGTTATTTATTTTATTTTTGAGTTTTACATATTTTAATTTTTGAAAAAATCAAGAAACTTTTAAAGCCCACTGAGTTTTCAAGGTAGGCCAGTTGAGCAACTACAGTTTTTAAATAGACCAGAATAGATCGAATTGCGGAGATGTTTTCGTCTTTTGGCGTGGGCAAAAAGAAGATAAATTGAAATGCAATAGATTGATATTCAAAAGTATAAAACCAGCGATTTGGTAGATTTATAGAGATATAAGCTTAAGATTTGTAGTTCGTTCATCAAAATCAGTTTTAAACGTGGCGTAGAAAAGTAAAAAGAGGTTGCACGAGGAAACGCGAATTACATAACATTTTGATAGCATTCTTTGAGAGATAATTGAGTGTTTGTTTTTGCATGCCCCAAAATGTATGCGCCTCGAGTATATGCAAGCAAAACTTCCTTCAGTGAATTAAATAGTCCTCTGTTACAACCAAATGGATTCCATACAAATAAGTTTTTTATGTTCGCAACTCTATATCTTGTCTACATTTGACTATTCATTCAGTCAATTTGAAAATGGTCAAGTTTTTTCTTGCAACAGCTTGCAACATTTTTGTATGTTGTATGATTCTGTACTCATTTTGCCGCGTTCGTGTTGTGCATTGAAATTTTATATGCGTTTTTGCCAGCTCCCTTCCCAAGCTCAAAACTTTGACCCAACATTGTTGCGTCCGTGCTTCTGTGATCAAATTTTTACACCTTGCTTTTTGGAGGGAAACGTGCACTGCTTCATGTGAGATTAAAAATGCCGTTTTCCGTTTTCAAATTTCTGTAGTAGTTCCAGAGATATTCAAGTTTAAGAAATTGGTAAAATATGAAAATTAGGAGACTCATGACGTCATCTACTCAACCCAATTTTATATCAAGTAAAAATATAGGGCTATCTCGGTCAGGTTTCTACAGAGACATTTGAAACTTGGCACAGTAATAGTTCTTCAAGCGACACATCTATGGTTGTAACTTAATCTTGTTTCCATGACAACACACTCTTTTTCAGCCCCCTCGAATCTGTTTTCAGTATTTTAGTGATTTTTAGCTCAGAAAACCAAACCAGGCCAACGAACCTACCTAACACATAGATATGCTTGCGAAATCATGTAGATCCGGAGTCATTGAGAAATATCAAAATTGACGGCCAAAAATGGCCAGAATAGCCCTTAACATTGGGGAGGCCTGGGACCCAGCATATTGCCATGGTAACATAATTGTTAATCACATATAGTACAACTCACCTAGTAGAGTCATGATGCAAAGAATCAAACATCTCTGATACAAACTGGGTGAGATATTCTTACTTCATTTACTTGATTTAAATTTGGTTGAGTCTATGACGTCATCACTTAGCTAATTTGCATGTTTTAAAAACTTAAATATCTCTGTAACGAAAAAAGACATTTCAAAAAAATAAGCCGCAATTTTCTTCTCATGCAAACTACTGTTAAATGCTTTAAAATGGCTTAGTTTGAAGACATCCAAATTTCATAAAAGCATTTAGTGAAAATCTACTTGTATAATGCAAATGCCGCAATCTGATTGGCTGAGGTACTGCGCACTATCAGCCATTATAGTTCATCATTAAATTTTCTCCGATTCTCATTGGTCTAAATTAAACACGTGACGCGATAGTGTTCATCCGCGGAGGGCACTATCAGCGCATAGTGCCCGTCTGAGGAAAATACCCGGATGGATAGTGCCCATCCGTTAATTTTTTTTGTAAACAGGCGGCTATTTAGAGCATTTCTTGTCTGGTTTTGATTAAGTTGGTTTCTTGTCTAGTTTTAATTCGTTTGCTTCAAGTCTTTCGTCCTAAAAAGTTATAAAACAAAATAATCCAAAAGGCTTGCTTTTTCAGTTAATGGGCGCACGAGGAAGAAAATTTAGTGGTAAACAATAACGACAATAGAGTGTTTTTGTCTCGGAACTATCGGTCTGACAGTTGGTTCTTGGAAATTTGATGTTCTTAAAACCAGCATATTTGCCCTCGAAGCTTCGCTTCTCGGAAAAATATTTGTTTTAAGAACATCAAATTTCCGCCGGGCAACTATCAGCCGATAATTCCTCGACAGAAACACTGTTGTTTAAATAGAAATCTCGAGCTCATAATCTAATTATTAATTATTATCCAACAGTGCTTCCAGTACAAATAACGCCCAAAACGGGTAAAAATATCACGCGGTATTTATACTCCAGAGAACCAAATTAATGCGTGTACCTAAGTGCCAACCGTTTTCCTGCGACATGGGAAAACGGAATTCGAACTTCCAGTTTCGTTTTCCGTTTTCCTACAACATTGAAAACGGAATTCGAACTTGTAGTTTCGTTTTTCGTTTTCCCGTGACTTCGTACAACAGAATTCCAATTGTCATTTCCGTTTTTCATCTTTCGTTTTCGGAAGACATTTTAAAAACGGAATTTGATCTTCGATTTTCGTTTTTCGTTTCCGTATTGTTGTCATTTCCGTATTTTACCTGAACCGGAAGAATGTCGGTGTCACAGTGATATGTGTATCCCCGTACTCATATCACTAGTGATAAGTGTATCCCCGTACTCATATCACTCGTGATAGGTGTATCCCCGTACTCATATCACTAGTGATAAGTGTATCCCCGTACTCATATCACTAGTGATAAGTGTATCCCCGTACTCGTATCACTAGTGATACGTGTCTCCCTGGTCGGGCCTTCAAATGCTACAAGGAAAACATAGCAGCTACGAGTGGCAGATGATTTGTGGGTTTATATTTTAAAGTTTTCTTGTTTTCCCAAGATATGTTTTAATGACAATTTCGATTCGATAATATTTGCAGTAGATCGTTTGATGTTTCGTACTGGCCAAGATAGCCTGCGAACAGGCTCTACAATAGCGAAAATTTGGGGAAAATTTGGGCGAGCGAAGGAAGCCGAATTTGCGAGCGAGATCTGCGCTTGGCTCGCTTGGGAGCCTGCTCGCAGGCTATGGCCCAGAAGAAGACTAGCTATTGGCCATTTAGTATATTCTCAGCTCCGACTATTGCATTTCTAGCTTTTTGATTGGCTTAAAAACTCCGACTATGAGCCAAAAGTCGGAGTTTTACGTCACATGGAAAATCTTTCTAAACTTTGAACACTTTCTTCACACTTGAAAACTTCCAAAATCGTCTGTTTACCTTGTATTTGACCTGTTAAATAATTCGAGCTTGGTTTTCGCCACAGGTTGACGACAGATTGTCGTTTGCGTAGCTGTCACTTTCATTCAGCTTTTTGTTATGTAATAATCAGGCGATGGGGGGAGTCGGGGTGCGTGTGACTGGAAGTTGTATGCTCTTTCCGGACGCTTTGTAAAATTGTGGAAATAAAAATCGGCGGCAAAACCCGGTTTGAGAATTTACTAAAACAATTATTCCATTCGCCCTTGTTGGATATGAAGTGATTACAACCAACTAGCGCTACGCGCTCGTTGGTTATTTTATCACTTCATATCCAACAAGGGCGAATGTAATAATTGTTATTTAAGGTTGCCTTTATGCTGGAGAATCAACCAAGGCATGAAATCGATTTGATTTTATTTTACATGTCGGACTCACGAGTGGTGTCTTTACAGTTCTGGCATAGACGATTCAGTTGCAATAAAATGGTTTTTAGTGTCACTACCTTGAATGAAATCACCTGTGTTCACCGATTTCCGTCCTCAAAACCAGTTACATGTAATATGAGTTAACCGTAATTATTTATTTTTTTGGAGGGGAGGGGGGTGGGAGATACACATATCACTGGATGCTACATTAGAGTGGATACACATGTCGCTAGTGATATTTGTACGGGATACACATATCACTGTGACACCGCCTAAACTTCATCCGTGGTTTCCGCAGTTTCCAGGAAACGAAAATTGAAGATCAAATTCCGTTTTAATGCCTTGCGAGAACAAAAGACAACAAACGGAAATCGTGACAAATAGAATTCTGTTGTTTAAAGTCGTAGGAAAATGAAAAACAAAATTCCATCAAATTCCATTTTCAATGTAGAAGAAAAACGGAAAACAAAAATAAAATTTCGAATTCCCTTTTCCGATGGCGTAGGTAAACGAAAAGCAAAATTGGAAGTTCGAATTCCGTTTTCCCAAGTCGTAGGAAAACGGTTGGCACTAAGGAACACGCATTCAAATTCGCCCGCACGGACATAACGTAACAATCTCTTATTAGACGTTTTGTTGTGTAGTATCGCTGAGAATTTTTATTCGTTGTTTGTATTTTTACTCGCACTATACGGGCTCATCAAAATACGGCACAATTGTAAAAATACTCAGTGATACCACAACAAAACAATATCCTTCGGGGAGAGGGAGGGAGAGAGAGAGAGTGAGGATCATAGAGTGGGGTCGGGGAGCGGGGGGGGGGGGGGGGTGCGGACATGGAAAAGATCGAAGACAAAAAATGTTTTTTTATTCTAGCGTAAAATTTTTATTGATACCAATGCCTTTTTACAATTGCTGTTGCTTTGTTGTCACCATTTTCCAGACCTGTTCCAGACCATGTTGCATTTCAGTTCTTTGTGAACATTTACAATTTTATTAGTCAGCATGAAACATTGTCAGTTAAGTTTTTAGAATTTCCTATATTCTTAATCTAACATAAAATTAAATCAGCCCGAAATATATGTAAAAAGCTTTCTGGTAAGTAATTTTTGGCGGTTAAAATGACAAAAGGACTTCTTTTGTATATTGCCCCGCATCTGGGAAATATGTAATACTAAGTATGAAATACAAAAAAATCCGATCACTTTACTAATGATTAATGAGAGTTACTTTCTGTTAAATAACGCTTCAGTCGCTAAAAATAATATATAATATTAAACTTGAAATAATATAAGCTGATATAGTCATGTATTTCTTTGTATTTTCTATTCCTTCTAAACTGCCCCCCTGTATGCATAATATTTGCAAGAGGTTTTGGTAACGAGTTTATAATTCCATCTTATTTTAGCGCGAAAATAATTTGCGTTCCAAATTTGCGTAAGATATCTTTCATGCCGGCACGAGAAACATTCAGTTTTTCCTCGTTATGTTATAGCTAGTAGCGTCTAGAATCTGAGTCATATCTCCAATCTAGACTCTGAATTAGATTTCCAAACAAAACTATAATTTTGCCGATTTGCGCCAAGAAAGACAAAATAGAATCTTCAACCTAGAAGATTGCACTTAAAAGGGCTAAGTGTATCTTGAAAGAAAAAAGCTAAGCTTCTCGTTGACCGTCCTTATTGATTTCCAAAGGCGTAATAAGAAATCTTGAAAGTCAGAAAAATGAGTAAAGATGTCGTGACAGAACTCTTTTAATACATACTCCATGTCAAATGCAGCCATTAATTCGTTGCAGTCTTTCAGCGATAAAATATAATTGTGTAAGCAAAAATTTTTACATCAGTTAGTAATTTAAACCAACACAAAAATAAACCTTTGAAACTTATTTACAATCGTAGCAAAAATAAATTATGTGCAAATTTTGTGCCCTAGCGAAAATATCAATAAGAAAATATTTGATGCGTAGTTGATGCGTCGTAACGTTGTCGCTGCCTTAAACTTTTGATAAATTGCTCATTTATTTCATATTGTAGGCTTTTGTACATGATGCCTTTACGGCATTTAATAAAATCAGGAACCCCGGAACACCCCGAAACACGGAACACCGGAACACCCCGGAACACCAGAATTTTGTTATTTTTATATATTTTTTTAGAAATTTATTGGCATTTTACGGAATGTCTGGTGTTCCGGGTTGTTCCGGGGTGTTCCGATATTCCGGTGTCCTAAGTTTTAGTACATGCCTGTTTTTACCGTGTTTCCTCAGTTAGCTTTGGTACTCCAGATTCTGCCCTAAAATGCCCGAATTTCTCAAATGCTAGGAACCGTGCCTGTTTCATCTTGTTATCACGGTTTTAAACATTTCTTGTTTTGCTACATTCAAACGAAAAGATAATTTTTAATTAGGTTTTTGAGGATGTGTCTATCCAGTCAAGAATTGTTCAAGAGATCGGAACCCTAACAATGGACTATTTTTAGTTTTAACCTTACATTTCAGCAAGTTCCTGCCGAAAATGGTTTTTCAATGGCACAAAGCGAACTAAAAGGCGAGAGTTTCTGGGCATTTACCTTATACGTGGCTTAAAAAAGCTAGCCTTACTTTGTTTTGATGGGAAAACAGTAGAAAACCAGCCAAAAAATGTTACGACAATGTTAAAAAGTAAATCAAAAGATCTATCGGCAGTTACAACGTCACTGTGTTTACTTAAGCTACGGCTCAAAGGAGGGAAATGAAACAAGCGTCGTTTTAGTTGATGTTAGTAAAAATAAGTGTTGAGTTTTTGCAATAGATCATTTTACCGGCATCTCTATGGGCTCTGATAAGCTATTGAAAGATACAAGAGTAAGATTTATTTTTTTAAACTTTCCCTTGTTTCAATGTTCAAAGAATGAAAAACCTGTCGAAATGCCGTACTGATATATTAACTTTCCCTGGGGGGTTATATTTGTTACAAGGAGAGGGTGTTTGTCCAAAGGGAGGAAGGAAAAGTCGACGTTACATAATACCACATGACCGACACAATACTAGTTCGGTGGCCAAGGTAAAAAAAGTTGTGGATCTTAAGAGGCGGAGGAGACGATGGACTTTTTGTTGATAATTTTATGCCCGAGGGTATTTTTAAGAAGAAGGAACTTAACAAAGAAAATACGATATTTTAAAAATGACCAAATAGTCCTCGAGGCTCAAGTGGAATCCCTCAGTTGAAATGCGTTTTCGTCTGTATTATTCCTATTTATTCTCTCAGAATTAATTTAGTTAGAAAGTTAAGATTTCTAGAATTGCCCGTTATCGATTTACCCATTTCCGCTCCTTTGAGCCTTCGTGGCGGCTAAGCGAATAGTGTTCTGTTTTGCGCATGCGCAAAAGCGTTAAAATAAACCGTCACATATTGCAACTACTTACAAGTTATCCAATGGATAAATGATCAATTTAAACCAAACTCGTAACATTGGAATAAATTTCTTGATCCTTCTCATTCAATGAAAATCTAAACTGTCTATCGTTTCGTGTAGTGTCTTATTTACAATGATTTTCTTTATATACTTGCCAGATGAGGTAATTTCCCCACCTGACAGTAAGGAAAACTGTGATATTTAAAGAGAAAAAAGATCTATTTATAAAATTGAAATTATTTTGGTCGATAACAGCGAAAGAGAATTTTCAAACTTAAAAAAGTCACCCGCGAACTTTGTGTTTAATTGGTACGGTGATTTTACGGCTGTCTAGCTCACATGTCAACAAATGTTATTTTAACACCTACCTTTAGATCAATATTGGTACCTGTTTACTACATTTGAGATTGGTGCGCCAGCATTATTTGGCAACCTTCATTCACATGATCCATAACCTTCTGCTTCAAATCACAGACTTGTTGTTTAAGTGCATTTGCAACCGCATTCAATTCAATATTTCTCTCCTTTAGTTCTTTGACTCGTGTCTCCAATCTCGCCTCACGCTCCAGTTTTCTCTTTCGACACTTGGACGAAGCGATTCTGTTCCTCTGCTTTTTTCTCTCGCGTTTAACAATCTCTTGGACTTCCAGATCAATGGGTTGTAGAGCACCATGATCCGAAACCATCTGTGTTTGGTTTTCAAGTTTATAACCAGATAATTCCGGTTTTTCCTGCGCGAGCGCGCTATTATACGACGCAAAAGCCCGTAGGGTCGCCGAGTTTTCCATATTAAAGTCATGATAAGCAGAGTATGGAGCATTTTCAGATGGATACGAATATAAAGTCGTGTAACTCGGCGCACTAGTGGTGGAATAAGGATAAATTGTGCCTCCTTTTACTGGAGCGGAGAAAGCGCTTCCGTTACTCGCAAAGAAATCACTTGCGTCCACGCGTGAAGAGTTTGACGAATAAACAACCCCGACGTCCGCCGAAGAGCGTAGCGTGGACGCGGGCACCGTTGCCAGAAATGATGCATTTCCCACGGTTGTATGGCCCAAAAACGGATCTGTAGACTCCGCAGCGTTGTCCGCTAAATCTATAAGAGAAGACTCTCTAGTGATCTGTCGGTCGTGAAGGTCTTGCAATGCATCAGTGAATCCACGTGAATATGGTTCGTGATCGTGATCCGTGTGAACCGGTGCGTGAACGTTCGTGTTAAAGAGTGAGCTGGGGTTCGGACCGGCCGTGACATTTCCCTGCAAAGACATGATCATTTTTTCCAATTCGGGCGAACCCAGCTTAAGCAAGCCCAGATCGGGCGAGCGGAGGTCCGAAGGCGTTGCATGCTTTTTCAAATCTCCAATTTTTGGGTCCTCTGCCAAAGGTTGTAAATTCAAGTGCAAAGTCGACTTGTCAAAGAGGTACGGCGAAATAATATGCGACGAAATCCCCTCATCTTGATAAAAGGGTGTATCGCTTGCTTCCTCCATCTAAACTACTCTAAGGGCGCCTCGAATTCCTTCCGTCTCCTTCACATTGCAATTTTTATCCAGTTGCTTAAAGAAACTAACATGGATGATTGATTTTTGTTTGGCTTCTCCACCCTCCGGCGGCCGGGGTAAATTTCGGCGGGAGGCAGTTAACCAAACGCCTCGTTCCTGACCAGTGAGTAATGTCATGCCAACCGATTGATGTCATTCATGGGACTCAATCTGGTCTCGTCCTCGATTGTCATGGCGACAGAGACTTTGTTCCTGATTGGCTGCCAGTAATGTTTTGTGTGAAAGTCAATGGCACCACCTGATATTTGGCCATTATGTAATATGACCTAACTCGAACGCGGGAAAGAAGCGGGTGGCAAGCAATGCTCTTCACGCCTTGCCAAAAAAGGGCGCGAATGTTTAAACAGGTTCTGCCACTGTTTCGGAATAGATGCACCCATCGCACGGTTCAGTGGTCACTCTTCAGGCCTTTTAGTAGCATGCCCAGTAGTTGACAAACATAATTAATTCTTTAATTTTTTACGTCGGCTGAAATGCCCCTTGACATTTTACCGAGTTTTAATGTCAAGTTATCTTCGTGTAAAGAACTCGTCGTCACTCTGTATTACGCGCACATGCAATATAGTTTAAATGCTCTTGACTTAAAAGTAATTTGTATATTCCTTATATATATCGCATTTATAACTGAACTCACTAAAAATTATGTTTTTCCTACATAGCTAAACTGATATTTGTCTTTCGTCTGTAGTCGAAAACAGAATAAAGTATCCCTTCTTCGCTGCGTTTTTTAAAAACAACGCAAAAATATAATTCAAGAACGGTCAAAGCTTCAATAAAAGCTGGATATTTCTCATGTATTTTTAAGTGTTTAAACAAACGTTAAATTAAACCTTTAATTAAGCCTACATAGCAATACTGTGAGTCTGATGAAATAAGGGTCTCCCTTCTCGCAAAATTTTAGTCCAATTTCACGGGTCTCGCAGTCTCGTTTTTTTAGCGATTCCGAAGGTCTTGCAGTCTCCAGTCTTTTGCATAGCCATTTTGGGTTCTAAATCTTGGTCTCGTAATCCAAAATCTGAAAACTGAAGTCTCGGCCTTCTCTCAGGAAAAAATGCGAGATAGTTGGCAGCTCTCTAGAACCTCTAATTTCATTGGATCTTAATAGCACGCAGCACTATTGTTTTAGGGCTATGGTCCATTGCTACTGTTGTTTGTTTATCATTTTTTTCAGGCAATACTGTGGGACCTTGTAACGAGCTGCGTACCGCCCCAAAAATGCTAGTCTCTATCTAGCCTGTGAACAGGTCGGGGACGGTCACCGGTCTCCAGAGACTGTTCACAGGCTACGCCGTCTCGCAAGTTGACGCATTTACCATTCGCCACCGCTAGCACATCATGTGGTTCAGTTATTTCATAAAGGCAAAATCAACAGAAAAAAGAATTAATCAAAGCATTTTAGCTTTCAAGCTATGGGTTGGTTTCCAAGTGATTGCCAGCACTCTTTCGTGAGCTAATTCGGGTATTATGCATAATTTTGTCTGTTAAATTGAAATTATATAATAATACATTGGGTACACAATAATTTACCCATACAACGTACCTCATTCGATGCCGCATCATAAACCGCTGTCCACGAGAACAACTTTGCGAAACCGTGTTCCGATTTCCAAATAAAACACAAAAGTAACAAATCCATGAAATCCAAGTTTGGATTTCCTAATTGAAATCCTCCTCGGAGAAGGATTTCGGCAAGGGAAAATCCCGGGAAAATCCGCTTTTGGATTTTGCGTTTTTTTTGGGAAATCGAAATCCGGATTTCAAAATCCAAATCTGGATTTCCCAAACGAATGCACGCACAGTTTAACTGTAGTGCAAATGATTCCCCGATATATTCTTATTTACGTTTGAGACTTATGTAAAGTACGCTGCTTACTAGTAGGTCTCCGTCGGTCGATGTCGACCGTGGATGATGCGCCCTAGTTGACATCTGGTGCCGCGATGGGTCCACGGCCGGAACAGCTTCGGCTATGGCTGATGAGACCAATCCGGGAGCGACAGACTCGGCCACGGTGGATGCAGCTGTTTCTTGAGAACACTGCGCCATCTGCTGCCGTCAGCTGGTGTAAGCTACCAGCTCTCGGTGTTGATGTCCAGAGCTTTCATGTCACGCTTGCAGACCTCTTTATAGCGCAGCTTGGGTCGGCCAACAGGTCGTACGCTGCTTAAACACTTAGTTTCTCGATAACGTGGCCATTGTTATCTAAAAGAGCTAACAACCGAGTAAAAAAGGAAAGAGTCCGCTTCACATCATGCACCATCTGTGCGGTGTATTGATCAAGTTAAATACTATATTAATTTTCCATAAACATTTTAAAATTTCAATTCGTTGTACTACCACTGAATCTTGGACTTTTCGATTTGATGTTTCACTCAATGATTATTGTTTGCTCAGTTCCTACCAGTGCGACAATTGCGAATTGATTTATTTTTAACTTGATAAAATTGAGTTTCTGATCTAAAACAGCGTTAAAATTGACAAGTTAACGCTACGGTACCATTAACCTGGTAACCGCCAACTGGGTTTTTCCTCTAATTTCAGACGTTCCCATATCTATTTCTATTTTTTAAAAAGACTATTCATATAAAAGTACGAAACGTACGGAATACCTTTTTGTTCTATTTTCTTCATTTTAATTTCTAAGAAAAAAAAAAAACAAGTGTTTTAAAGGTTAAATGTAATTCCTACGTCTCATCCGACTTGATAAACGGGAACAGAAGATTTGACAGACCCTTTCACTTCTCTTGTTGAAGAATCTTGCGTCGACTTGTGATCTTTGACTCGTAATTCCAACATTGAAAGATAACATTCAGATCTTTTACTATTATACTTCTCATATTGAGACCTCTTGCACTCTTTTAATGCTTGTATTGAAAAATATAGCCTCATCTAAACATGATGGGTTTTTGGAGAATTCGAGACAGTTATGCAAACCCGAGACGCGGTTAATCGTGTGCGCAGATATTGATCAATATTTACTCCCTCTTGCAGGTCTTTTGCCTGTTACCTTGTGTAAGGAACGGAAAAACATAATACAAATTTTCTGGGAAAACAAAGAAATTATTATAAAAGCATATAGAAACCCTTAAAGGTAGAGCGCTTATTGATTTTTTTGCGTTTACCGTCAACTAGTCTGCGGACACATCGGCGTGTAACCGTGTCGGAATGGCCCATTATGAGCACCACCTCTCCCCACCCCTCGGAAAACGTACCCATCAATAAAGTCGTTTCTACAATCAGAAAGAAATACACAATTAGGGTTTGCAATGTTTATCAGTGAATACCATGTGTTAACAGACTGGGTATCACAGATAAACATTTTTAGCAATATATTTCTTGTTTAGTGTGCATAAGGAACAAATAATCGCGCCAATAAGAAGAAACGAAAAATTTCGCTTTGTATCTTCAAAATACCGGCACCAAATTGTAACTGCCGGAGCAAAGCCTGGGTAACAGGACATCGATAGAACAACACACATTTAGTGATTAATCGGACTGGGCAGCTGAGCGTTTTATAGCGTCTAAAATATAATAGATCTGAAGTTCGTTGGTTTATATTCATCTCCAAATATACTAAACAGTATATCTAAATTTGTCTTATAAAAATGTTTACAGTATATTGAACTCACGTTTTTCTTGCTGTCAGTTCGACACTTCCTCCCTTAACGCTTCACCAATACCTTCACCACCTTCGTCGACTTCTCTTAATTTAAAGGACAACAAATTAGTATGAATAAAAGCAGGGTTCTAAAACATCTTCTGTCCAGTATATGGCTTTAGAGAAGCTACAGGACAAGACTTCTACATTTCCCGGAACCCTCAGTAAGACAATTAGCAAAACGGGTGGCTATGACAGGTTCAGCAAGTACTTGACGTAAAACAATCATTTCTGTGTTGCCTTGGTTACCGGCACCCATCACATTTATAAACAGACAATTGACTTAAATCGCAAGTTCATCTCACTAACATTCTTGGAGATCACGAAATCATTGTGATTTTCACATCGGCTATACGAGCGTCGGGATTGGTTGAGTTTTAAAAAGGGTATATTGTCTCAAGAGGCGTGGCAGACTTTACTTACAAACAAACATTTTTCACAGGCTTTGAAAATCATTTGATGTAAGCTCGACGATAATCCTTACAAAAAGGAAGCCACGATGTTTATGAGGGAGAAACCATAGCAAGACAGTAGCAGGATGGGGAGAAGAATTTTTGAGAAAAATGGAACTGAGGAATTTTCCACGAACTGGACGAAAAGAACGTTTTATAGCAGAGCTTGCCAGTGAGTTGTAAGGTAAGGTTCGGTTTACTTAATGAAACAATTGCATCTTTGATTCTACTTTTCTTAATTTTATATTTATCTTTTTCCTTATTTCAAAATTCGAATATTATATTCTTCGCAATTCAGCATACAAATTCGATTATTTTTATATACTAGTCTGAGACACGATGCCGTGGAACGAAACGAGCCAAAGACAATTGAAATAGTCAGCGAGGGAATTTTGGCGCGAAAAATTTCTGCTTACTTAAACTTCACGAAAGTTAGCAGAAATACCCACCCACACAAAAATTGCGAAGACGATCAATTTTAAGGTTTCTGGTTCTCATAGCATTAAAACGTCATGTTAATTCCTACAGAGCCATAATAATCTCATTTTCTGTTTTCTTTTTCTCCATATATTTTAATTCAGCATCAAAAATTTAAAAATATGGGCGAAAGCTTTGAAAACCCAGAGTGGAAATAAGCTAAAAACCTAAAGCGTGGGGAACCACAAGATGTTTACTTTTACAAAACAAAGTCAACGGTGGTTGGACGAAAAAACTAAGGTATGTTTGAAAATATTGTATTACTGAATTCTGGTAACTTTTGCAAAAAGGACCGTAAATGTGTAGATAACTTGAGGTGATATTGCGTGTGAACAACGCACGATTTTGTCTCTGCTACATGTTGCTGCGACATGTCCCTGCGACATGGTGTATATGGGCACCTTTATTGTAAACCGTCGCTAGTATATGTTATAGACCAATGGGTTTGACGTACAGTTTTTGTTTTACTCCTAATGTCTCCCAGTGGTGTTGTGGAACAATGCTTACAGCTGACGACGGAAATCTAAAAAAATTACTATTTACCGTAGAATTCCGCCCGAAATTGTTTCTTTTTCATGTGTGGACATTGATTAAACAACGTGAAAATTTGGTTCAGGACATTTTTACGGAGGTGAGGTTGAGTGAGGTGTGAAGACTTCTCATGTTTTTTCTTGAAGAAATGCGTTTTGGGCCGATAGAGACATCTTTGACCAATCTTCGTTAAATTTGGAGAGGGAATGCCATGACCTATTACACTAACTTGTCGTGAATAAATACTTTCTCAAATTTTCTCAGCTGAGGAACTCGCTTACGATCACTCTACTGACTACAAGCATTAATTTTTCTAAAGAGTGTCAAAGAGTGTCCTTTATTCTTTAGGTAACGTCCTTTTATAAATCTGACGTAACTTACTGTGACGGACGGATGAAACAGACTAGTTGGATTCAGCTGTGAACGATGGCTCACGACTTGAACTTATAGAAGCCAACAACTGACGTAAAGTTTGAATGACTTGATTCAGTTGACAAACTCGACAGTAAACGATCAACAGAAACCAACTTCTGAGAACTCACAGTTAACGAGACGCAACTGAGCTTGGAACTGAGGAAACGCAGATACGTATAGTACTCACCTATTTCTGACGTGTACTTCGTTAAAGGCAGCAATATGCCCCGGGAGGGGATGGCTGCCGGAGGGACAATTCCTATATTAGGATACACGGGGAGCCCCCGCCCGAAAGGTGTATTGTTTTCAAGTCGGAAGTAAAGGGAAAGAATTTCACGCGTTAAAGTTAAGCATTGAAAGACCATTTAAAATATCTCGAACAGACACGTTATTGGCTGATTAAAAAATGGTAGGGTTTTGGACCTCGGAGCGAAGTCTACCCGTATGAACCTTCGTAGGGACCCCCCCCCCTCCCCTAAGTGGGGAATGGGTATATTCCTGTGTGCCAACCATGAAGAATATCGTTTTGAAATTAAATTGATTCAGGCTGAAATTATTTCAAAACGGTAAAGTGTAAGACCACTCTTTACCACTACTCTTTTCTCCCTGTTCAGAGGGAAACAATATAATTAATTTTGTTTACTTCCTCCTTCGTCCCGGCTCGATAAATATTGTAAATATTGAGACTGAAAGTGAAACAAACATTCAGTGTTGACTGTTTACCGGTTTGTACCGAAGTATGTTTTATATAAACTACTTCTATGGCTGTGCTATACGGCGTGTGTACTGTTTATTGTTATTGTTATCGTCGTTGTGTGTCTTTTTGTACGTTAATTATGTGGTGCAACATTTATGAAAATAAATGTGTGGTTTAACATGCTGGTAACTGTGTTGTGTGTTTAGTATAAAGTCTGTGAATGTGTGTGGGTTGTTGTCTATGTCAAATTTGTCTTTAAACTGTTTGTATTGTTTTCTATGTCTTGTGTCAGTTCTCATGTTTTACTGTATTTGTGTCGAGTGTCATTGTTATCTTATGTTGTTGTTTATATTGTTTTCTATGTCTCGTGCCAGTTGTCATGTTTTTACTGTCTTTGTGTCACATGTCATTGGTATCTTGTGTTTTTATTTATATTGTTTTCGATGTCTCGTGCCAGTTGTCATGTTTTTTATGTCTTTGTGTCGTGTGTCATTGTTATCTCATGTTGTTGTTTATATTGTTTTTGTCTTGTGCCAGTTCTTATGTTTTTACTGTCTTTGTGTCCTGCGTCATTGTTGTCTTGTGTTGTTATTTATATTGTTTTCTATGTCTTGTGTTACTTGTCATGTTGTTACTGTCTTTCTGTGGTGTGTCGTTGTTATCTTGTGTTGTTGTTTATATGTTTTCTTTGTCTCGTGCCAGTTGTAAAGTTTTACTCTCCTTGTGTCCTGTGTCGTTCTTATCTTGTGTTGTTGTTTATATGGTTTTCTATGTCTTGTGTCAATTCTCATGTTTTTACTGTGTTTAGGTCGTGTGCCACTGTTATCTTCTGTTGTTGTTTACATTGTTTTCGATGTCTTGTGTCAATTCTCATGTTTTTACTGTGTTTATGTCGTGTGTCATTGTAATCCTGTTGTTGTTTATATTGTTTTCCATGTCTCGTGTCAATTCTCATGTTTTTACTGTCTTTGTGCCGTGTATCATTTTTGCATTGTGTTGTTGTTTATATTGTTTTCTGTCTTGTGTCAGTTGTCATGTTTTTACTGTCTTTGTGTCGTGTGTCACGGTTATCTTGTCTTATCGTTTTCTGTATCTTGTGTCAGTTCTCGAGTTTTACTGTCTTTGTGTGCTGTGTCATTGCTATCTTGGGTTGTTTTTTATATTGTTTTCTGTCTTGTGTCAGTTCTCATCTTTTTGATGTATTTGTGTCGTGTGTCATTGTTGTCAGTTGTCACGTTTTACTGTCTTTGTGTCGTGTGTCATTGTTGTCTTGCGTTGTACTAACTTGTTGTTTATATTGCTTTCAAGGTCTTGTGTCAATTCTCGTTTTTTGCTGTGTTTGTGTCGTGTGTCCTTGTTATCTTGTGATGTTGTTTATGTTGTTCTCGATGTCTTGTGTCAGTTGTCATGTTTTTACTGTCTTTTTTCGTGTGTCCTTCTTATCTTGTGTTGTTGTTTATGTTCTTCTCCATGTCTTGTGTCAGTTGTCATGTTTTTACTGTCTTTCTTCGTGTGTCCTTGTTATCTTGTGTTTTTGTTTGTATTGTTTTCGATGTCTTGTGTCAGTTCTCATTTTTTGACTGTCTTTGTGTCGTGTGTCATTGTTATCTTGTGTTGTTGTTTATATTGTTTTCGGTGTATTGTGTCAGTTCTCGTTTTTTACTGTCTTTGTGTCTTGTTTCATTGCTATCTTGTGTTTTTGTTTGTATTGTTTTCGATGTCTTGTGTCAGTGCTCGTTTTATTGCTGTGTTTGTGTCAAGTGTCATTGTTATCTTGTGTTGTTTTTAAATTGTTTTCGATGTCTTGTGTCAGTTGTCATGTTTTTACTGTCTTTGTGTCGTGTGTCATTGTTGTCTTGTGTTGTTGTTTATATTGTTTTCTGTCTCGTGCCAGTTGTCATGTTTTTACTGTCTTTGTGCCGTGTGTCATTGTTATCTTGTGTTGTTATTTATATTGTTTTCTGTCTCGTGCCAGTTGTCATGTTTTTACTGTCTTTGTGTCGTGTGTCATTGTTGTCTTGTGTTGTTGTTTATATTGTTTTCTGTCTCGTGCCAGTTGTCATGTTTTTACTGTCTTTGTGTCGTGTGCCATTGTTATCTTGTGTTGTTGTTTATATTGTTTTCTGTCTCGTGCCAGTTTTCATGTTTTTACTGTCTTTGTGTCGTGTGTCATTGTTGTCTTGTGTTGTTGTTTATATTGTTTTCGATGTATTGTGCCAGTTCTCGTTTTATTGCTGTGTTTGTGTCAAGTGTCATTGTTATCTTGTGTTGTCGTTTATATTGTTTTCGATGTCTTGTGTAAATTTTCATGTTGTTACTGTCTTTGTGTCGTGTGTCCTTGGTATCTTGTGTTGTTGTTTATATTGTTTTCTTTGTCGTGTTTCACTGTATTTGTGTCGTGTGGCCCTGTTATCTCGCGGTGCTGTTGACGTCTGTTTTGTGTTACTTTTATTCCGTTATATTTCTTTTTATTCCTATACTTAATACCGACGGAGAAAGCAACAAGATAGTGTGTGGTTTTTATCTACCTTGCTGCCGACGTTTGTACTTACTCTTATGCTTATTGCTCCGTTAAACCCGCCTGTGGGTGCATTTTGATGTATCTTGGTGAATATCCTGATGAATTTTCTGTTGTATTTTAGATGTATGACAGCACAGCATATCTCACATGAAGGACGCTTGACGGATGTTCTACTCCCTTAAGTGATTAATCTTCATCTCCACTTTGTTTGTTGAAGTTTTTGGAACTTTTCATTTCACAGTTTGATACACACTGTACAGCAATCTGTTCATGGAGTTTGCATTTTCATGTAATATCAAGGTTTAAGAACTCCTGTTTGATAATTTTTTGTTGTTAAGTCATCATTGGAATCTCTGTAAACCAATGATGGTCCAGTAAGCTCTAAATAGTAATTAAACAGGTATTGTGATAGGCGGAACCGTCATTTTGTGCTGTTGTGTTTGTGGCGCTTGTATATGATGCATTCCCTTCCAAAGCCGATAGTAAGCCACTTAGAATAATGGTGTTGTGATGACCGGAACAACTTATTGAAGCTATACTGGCAATCCTTTCCAAAAGGTTATCTAATACCCCATTCACACTAATAAAACTTGTTTAGTTAAACCAGGTTAGACAAAATGAAAATAAACACCAGAAGACTGAAAGACTGAATTTTACATAGGATTCAAGTAAGTTCTAATGTGTTCTTTCATTGTTCCAAATTTGAAGTCAACAATCATCAGTTAGTAACTTTTATAAACAAAACAATTTTAAACCGTGTATAACTAAACAGCTTTTGAACGTGTTTAAGCTTTGGTGTGAACCTATTCGCACACAATGTAGGACAAACGAAGTGACGAGCTGGTCATACGTTGATCGTAAACTCATTTGAGCAAAATGTCCGTGTGCGTAAATTTAGCGTTTCTCTTCTTCATTTTGTAGTGTTTCAATTTGCCATGATGAAAAAAAAATGAATGCTGTTTGACTGTATTTGAAAGTCGATAGGCATGGGAAAAATATTATAATTCCAATAAAGCGAAATTACAAAATCTAAAGGATCTTCAGATTGGAGTACGAGTATGAGATAGAGGACGTATTGCTGAACTGAACTTTTTACGGACAACCGGTAGGTGGATCTTGAGCCCCCTTAGATTTCAGCAGGGGCAAGCATGAGACGTAAAGTCGAGTTGAAGGGGGAGGGAGCTAGGGGAGTTGTTCCGGTTGTTGTAGGGTAGGGTAGGGCTATGGGTTTGCGAGGTAAAGGTGTTCAGGTGAAACCTTGCGGGTGCTGCTAGAAGACGTGAGCGCGCGATCGCCGATCTGCGGCGATGAATAGACGACAATCGGAGAACTAATCAGATTCGTGGATTTACAACAGCGAATTGGCTCGGATCGAGTTTAGTTACCGATTTGCTATTTAAACGTGCATCGTTTTTAAAAGTACGATTTGTGATAACACGTTCATTGAAACCATTGATGAATTTCTTTATTCTTTGGTGGCTATATATAGAGAGAAATTCGATTTTTTTTACTCTTAGCCCTGAGTTATAGGTTTATGACTAATCAGTCACCTCCAGGTAATGGTTTACGTGGCAGGCAACCGTCTTCGACGCAAGCCTCTACTAAACAATAAGGCATCGAACAGCTGCGTCGTGCAGTGGGTAGGCGACTTTTAATGTCGCATTCGACGCTTACTTCCTCTGGAAACCCTCTAACTTTGGTGATAAAGCAGCAGTCGAAATCTCTCCCGAATGCATTCTTCTCTGCGTCAAAGTATTTATCGGAGCAGTTGATGACAGGCCTGTTAGAGCATTCATCGTAAGTCAATCTGTCACATTCGTAGCAGAAGATAGCATCTCCTGCCAAAAAAGGAACGCAGTCTACGGTAATTATGCATGTAGTAAAACGAGTTTAAATGCAAATCTATGTAATTTTACTCTATTCTATATTCTATTTACAAGGCTAAAAGGTTAAAAATTGTAAAAAATTAACATGTTGAAACCAAACGTTTTCGGCTGTTTGCCATCATCAGGGTTAAAAAGTGACCGTCCGCGCGTATCCATGCATATATATCTTATGTAATTCCCGATGGGAAAAGTTTGCTTTATTTTATTTCAACTTTTTAACTATTTAAAGCTTTATTTGCATTGAACAGTGCCTTCAATACTACTACTACTACTACTGCTGCTGCTGCTGCTGCTGCTACTACTACTACTGCCACTGATATTGCTACTGTTACTACTACTACTACTACTGCTACTTCATAGTTATTTACGTTTAGCTACTTTTAAATAAGAGTTTAAAAAAATATTACGGCAAAAAAGAATTTTATTTGTATTGTGATGTTAAAAACTGTCATTAAAATATAGCAGAAAAGTCGCGTGTTGTTTGAAATCTCACCATTCATAAACAACCAAGCAAAGGAGGAAAGCGAGAACAGCAGAACAGCGGTCTTCATAACTTGTAGCAGTATCTTCTCAATCGTTGAAAGAAATAATAGCGTCGTTGCTGGGAAAATGAATAATAAAGCCATTTCTATATAAATCGTGTTAATAGATTTGTTGGTGCAAAAGTAATCTAAAATATATGTGGTTGCATATTACGTATGAATGCGCTCAATGGCGCAGGTAACTTAACTAATACTATATTACAAAAAAGTTGAAACTTAAAAACTAACAATAAAATTTACAATATTATTCGGATTATAAGGTGAACGCTTTACAAAACAAAGACGTTTCAAATTTGTCTTTAAAATCAGAAACAGTGTCCTCAGGTTGCATGACTAAAGGAAGAGCGTTCCAAAGTTTTGGCGCCGCATATGTAAATTAAAAAAAGCCATTACCAAGACCTATGGTAGCTGACATAGCTAGGAAGAAGGCTGTCATGAGATCTCTTTATATCATACCGTGAACGTGATTTGACAGTAACTAAAGATTCTATTTGGCTGTTGTTGAAGAACCAAAGAAGTGTTTATCTTATGATTCTCTATTTTAAAATTTTCAGGAAAGACCTCAGGAAGAACTTGACGAAATGCAACATCCATGCATACAACAAGAAACAACTACGGAACATGTCTAAGAATATCAATTAATACAGAAATCGATATATGCATGCAGAGAATGGCAATTTACAACAGAGAGAATGGCATATCGATGGATTGAACAGGAAAATATACGCCGTTTATAGAACGAGACGGTACAATGTATATCAGCTATAACGAAGTTAGTATAGTTTCCAAAAACAAAATAATCGAGCTCACCTTGTTTTAAAGCAATGAACAGAGTTGAGAAATTGGTTGTCGTCTTTTCTGTTGGATGACTGAAATAACGTTCCAAGGGCAATATCAAATCAAGTTATAAAGGCTCCTACATAGCAATAAATTAAAATTTCATTTAGCGCTTTAATTTTAATAATTAAAAGCAATGCAACTTTAATCTTTCCAAGACGAACAATGAAGCATGAACTTTTTAAATAGGCAGCTAATTTTTCATAGAAAGTAACTTTTTGCAGCTAATGAACTGAAAATTTCAAACTCAGAGAAGAGGAGTCAAATTATAACTACTTTTGTTTTTGATGTGATTGAAAATTTTTCTCGTTTCGCTTATTTTACAGTGCGGACACCCACACCGTGAACACTTGACATTTATTTTAACATTTATGATTATCCAATGAGAGCTCTTGAAATGGACCAAAGGATTAGTGTTTTCAGCACCCAAGAAAGCTAATTTTTCTGTTTATATGAATGGCTAACATTGGATAATGGTAAAATAAAATGTGAAAATAAATGTCAAGTGTCCACGGTTCGAGTGTTCTCATTGTTATGGATGTTTTGTCGCTGAAAAATAGTAAATAATATCAAACTCGAAACGGGCAAATTATTTGAACTGTCAACACCGTTCTCGTTAAAATTTTATTTAGAATGACCTGAACAATTAAAGTTTTGCTACTAATATTAACAGACAGTAATTTTGCCAACGATTGCTCGTTCTCTACTTTTTTTATCGTCAAGCTTTTTAATTTCGGGTCTTTCATTTGGAATATTTCAGTAGAAACAAGTCAATGTTTTTCTTGTTTTTCTTTTGCAACTTTCTTACAACCAGTCTAGATGTCGGTCAAGATGGGAAAATCTTAACCGCGGTGAATATCGATTTTAGCCAATCAAATTCGTGAATTCGGTAGTTCCCAGTCCTTGTGAGACACGGCCACATAACAATTTCAAACATTAAATGAGCTTCTTCAAAATTCCGTCTCAATCTTCTCCTTCCGTATCAGTCCTTGTTCTTTTCTGGTTTAGTATCACCTCTTGGTGTTTTCATTCCTTAGTAATATAACAATTTCAAACTCTGAAAAGCGATGAGCTATAACTGGTCTTTAATTGGACAAGCCGACTGAAAAAGCAATAATCTTTGCATGAAAATTTCAGCCGGATTAACCTGTTAGTAAGGAACTTAACAATGAAATGTAAAATTAAAACGTTTAATTCCGAAGTGTTTCACTGTCCACCGATGGCAAAGTTATAAGATGTTGGGTACGAAAACGAGAAATCATAATCTATATTCTGTCAAATTGCCATATCTGAAAATACTTGATTCTTTTAAAACCAGTTTTGCATTTTAATAGCGGCTGGCAAAACTGCAATGCTTAAAACTCATGTCTAGTGACGGTGAAGTAAATTAAATGGCCAAGTGTTACTAATGTCTACACTTTCTGTTTTCCCCTTGAATAACAATGATGCCAATATTCTCGGCTAAAATCAACTGAAGATTATCTGCGATAAAAAGACATCAGACATACTAAAACAAGCCCGTTTTAACCAGAATGAGCGTTCTATTAATATGGCGTAAAGTAATTTTATTGACACGTTTGTGAATTCTACGTACGTGGGTCTTTTCATCAAGGGAGTGTTTTAACACTTTCTTTTTATTGCACTTCCTTACGAATTTGTTTGGACCAATTGTTATTAAAACTGAATAGATGTGATTAAAACACACGATTTCATTCGTTGAAGCCATCGAGGCATGTTTAGAAACATTACTTCTTCGCCAAGCAACGACACGAATTGATCTGCTTTTAAGATTGACAACGAAGTTATCTTTCTCAAGCTTTACTCGACCACAACAAATTAAAGGCACCAAAAGGGGAATTTCCAACAAACACAGTAAAGGACAAAAAGACCCTAAAAAGGTACGTTTTCTTTATTTCATTACAACTTTTTCGAACTAGCTTAGTAGTAAGCCGTATTTAAAACACTCTTTCTCGTTTCTTTAGCGGTCATCTATGCCTGGAGAATTTGACAGAAACACAAAATGTCCCTGATGTGGAATTTCCTTACCTTGACTGGAGTATTATTGCTTTCTTTTAACATTAGTAAGTCTATTTTTCAACATTCTCAACACTCAGAGTCTATTACATAAAGTTTTGGCGTTAAGCCTAACTCCAACAGACATGTCTACCGGTGTAAGTGGAAACCTTACCATGATGGTAAAAATTACTTGTAGTGCACCGAAGCTACAAAATGGATCGATGCTATCGCGAGCTACACACGCACAAGCTTTTTTGATCTCAAAAT
>OX393572.1:5285060-5382560 GCA_947652115.1 Blastomussa wellsi | reverse complement strand
GAGATTGAATCTTGTTCGGAGCCACTGTGTTTAATTGGAAACAATAAAAACGGGGATAAACTTTATTTAGCGAGTTGTATAACTGTGCGATATTTACATCTTATCAAAATAAGTGCGAGGTTCGTACTGGGAAAACATCGGCTTGAGGTCTTCACCTGCCTCGTACCCAGGCGCCTAAAAGTCACGCGCGAAAGGAACTTGGGAAGTCTGTAAATGCAAAGGGACATTGCCCAGTTTCATACCGTGAGATACTGGGTCGAGTGCCGACTTAAAAAATAAACGAAACTGTAAACTTCCGACGAGTTATCCGCTTCCTTGATCCTTTTGTTTTTAAAACAATAAGCTCGTGATGAGTACGCCTTTTACTTCGCAAATGCGGAAGCCATTCTTTTTTTGTAATTTGCCCGCGAAAGTCCGCACTCGACCCAGTAACTCACGGTATGAAACTGGGCAGTGGCCAGACAATGGCCATCTTTGTGCGCTTCATAAGTCGTTCTCAGGCCTTTGCCCCAAAAGATTAGGGACGCGCCTGGGTACAAGGCAGGGTCTTGACATCACAGACAGAAGTGAGGTCCGCACAGAAAAAAAAACCGGTACCGAGCAAGATTGGTTTATAAAAGATTTATTACACAACTGCCAAAAAAATATGGAATAATGGAAAATTTTACACGAAAAAGTAAAGAAGTGCCTGTTATCTTATCATGGCTAAATTAAAGGAACACTAACTGAAATCAGTCAATCAGAACGTTCCATGAAAATGTCTTCTAAGCATTGTATATAGGTAGTTTCTACACCCCGTTTTCAACCATAAAAATCGGGTGATAAATCTGTTATTAACCAGGCTTGCACAGGACTTTCCTGGAAGACGATCGGCACGCGATCATTTCTACGGACCTCCTCCGCGCTGCGCTGGTTCCGCATACCAAGCCCTAGGGACAATATTCTCCGAAAGGCCACATTTGCGCAATCTCCGCCTGCAATGTTTTTCAAGCTTCACACGACGAAATGTAAACAAACCAAAATGAAAATGAGGGGTAAAAAATTACCTTTTTCGTCATTATTAACATCCGATATACATAACAATAATAAAGAGTAGGCGAACCTCGACGATATTCTAAACCGACGTTTCAGCTCATTGCAAACTCCCAAACAAAACGACCCGCAATGGCGGAGTCAAAAACTTCATGTACGCAGTTACCGAAGTGTAACGTATCAACGAATTCAAAACAGAAATGTAAACAAATCCCGAGACTGCGCAGTACGGACTGGAAATGGCCTTTAAGATAAATGCACACAGTGAACCTTACGGAGAAACAAATTCTCGCAGAAATTTACAGGGTTCAACTATATTACATATCGTAACAGACAAGAGCTGCCTTGAAAAAGAGTCTCAAGCAAGCTCTCTATCGTGTCCATATATGAAGGAAACATAATTCTTCATTACCAATATTATCACGCCATTTTTCTGCGGGCGGTACCCCTTTCCCCATCAGGAAGAGGAAAGAAAATAAATTTAAGACCTAACAAAGCCCTCAAGGTCCATCCCGTTAAATGGGCTCAGTCGTCTCAACCCATGCGTTGCTCCTTGGTTGTGTAAAGAGATAGATGCCACACATTAAAAAGGACGGTGAAATTTGTCTGGGAATTTTGAGACCATTGATATATATAAGTGCAAGATTCACACGCGGATTAAATTTTTGAAAAAAAAAAAAGTTTGTCACACATGCACGAAAACCTTTTCATTCAGTAACTTTTTCCACGCAATTCTTACTTTGCGAAATATTCAAACAGCCATAACTATAAATATTTCTATAAATTTTGTCTCGTTTCCTCCTTTTTCCACGCAATTCCACGCAATTCGTTATTTGCGAAATATTCAAACAGTCATAACTGTAAGTATTGCTATAAATTTTTCCTTGTCTTCTCCCCTTTTGCTTTACTGAGTTGACAAGATCACCAGACTGGCTTATTCAAAGACTCAAGTACAGGTCTCCTTCAGGGTAACAGAACCGGCACAGTACTAGTTTTCCATTTAAAACAGTTTGCCTTGAATAGCTTTTAGCACGTAGGAAGAATTAGCAGACATCGATCAAAACACTCCAAATTTTCACACAATTCAGTCTACAGCACTTTAAAAAAGAGGTGTAAAGCAGTGTCTATGGAAACGAAACCGAAAAAATTGAGAAAGAAGAAAGAAAAGGCCATTCATCCTTCTTCAACACACGACAAGTTTTTCATGGGTGAAAAATTTGCCTAAGGAAAAAAGGGTTTGACATTCCTTAATTTTAACGCTACTGTTCAATTCATGCCATGATGCCATGTATTTCAGCTGAATACTAAAGAAACCGAGCCTGTCAGAAAGCTTACAAAACAAAATAAAATCACTAGAAAGGAAAGCAAATGAGTGATAATGAAGAAATATGATGATGGAAGATATGTCGGAATAATATGGAGTTTGAGGAATGCATACTAGATTATGGAATTGTATTGTTCTAATCTACCTGTTTGAAATTCGTGTTCGCTGTGGCGTTGTACCTTGAAACACTGCCTATCTGGGTTGAATCAAATCGGCCAATAGAAACACAGTGAACTGAAAATCCCACTTGTCGTGTAATCTTAGTGCAATTCAGTTTATGTTGCTATTTATTGACAGAAATGACTTTCTGGGGGAACTTCCTGTTTATCTTGGTGTCTTTTCCTTTTTTTCTTCTTGACTTTGTACAGCCGAGAAGGAATGGTAAGTATGAAAAGTTGTTTGATGTTTTCACAATGCTATTAGAGCTAACATTATTTTTAACGCAACGTCCCGATAATAACGCCTGGTTGATCTGCTCAGAGTAGCGACCACAAACGCAACTTGACCTTAGCAATGGATATATCAGAGGGAACAAAGGAGCGTCTCCATTCGAGCCCATTGGCCCATCAGGCCGGAGCATATCCTATTTTCCTTAGCATGAGGCGAATAAAAGTATTTCTACTCCCCCTGGATCGGATGCTAAATTCGCCGGTACCCATATTTTCACGTAACACAGGTCCCCTGGCCAGGGCCCGGGTCTAACGACTTGATCCACTTGAAAGCATTTATTTTCCTCGGCCTGCCTCTTCATTTGAAAATAATAAAACAGGCCAAGAAAACTGCCAAATATTTTCCCGTCCTGCCAGACCTAACTCAGTCAATAAGTAATTTATCGATTTTCTTGCTGTGATGCAGACGCGGCTGCCCGTTTCGCGGGAATTTTAAAAGCCAATGGTAGCCCGTCATTTTCGTGGAAGCCAGTGAAGTGCACGTGAACTTCGGAGTGCGAACAAACTATTCAAACTTCTGCCAAAACTACAGCTAAATCTTCGAGTTTTTTGTTCAGTAGTTTCAAGGGGATTTCAATCCAACCGCTGGTACATCGTTGTAGTAATTCGAACTTTACGACAAAGAAAACGTTTCAAGGCTTGCGAGGAAGGATTTGGAAGCAGTTGAAGACTTTGCTTGTCTTCCTTCATGTCGGGTCATGTCTCGCTGCTCTTCGGCTTCAACTCTTTTCTATATCACTCCGGATTCTAAGTGACAGAACTGGTTAGTTCCTCGACGATTTTGAACACTATAATACGGTTGAGAACTAGTCGAAGAATTCCTTAATTTAGCAATGCGTTTCCTTTAATATCGCAGACGCAACTATTTCTGTCAGTGGCGAATGTGCCACGGCTCATCTCAGCGGGGAAACGGCTTCTAGTGGAAATCTGGTAATTCCTGAATTACGCTGGATGGAGATTCCTTCTGTTGTTAGAATAAGAGAGGGTAAGTGGATGAGGTTTCATACATCGATTAACACTTACACTGGCACCCCGCCTTTACTACGGCCACAAAAGCTACAAAACGTGGACCCCCGAAATTGGACCCCCTTCTGGACCCCATATGGACCCAAATATGAACCCCATATGGGGTCCAGAAAATTAGGGGGTCCAGAAGGGGATCCATATGGGGGTCCAGAAGGGGCTCCATATCGGGTCCAGAAGGGGGTCCAATTGGGGGGGTCCACGTTTTGTACCGACCCCGGATTAACGGGGTTTCACTGCGTCTGTGTATTGCAGACAGAGTGGATGACCGCACGGTCAAAACTTACGGCCAAAACTTTGATAAAGCTCCAAAAACAAAGAAATCTTGTAGAGTTGGTAAAAAGTGTCCCCAGCAATTTATAGTGGCACTTATGTCTAGGATATACTCAAAGGATAGCTCTAAAAAATCAATGGTTTTGAATTTAGAAATTTGAGGATTTCATGTGAAAACGCTGAAAAAGTAGCTAAGAATTGGCTTTATCCTGCTTTATGACGTCATAAATTCACCCCCAAGCTAAATTAAGGGCCCAGTTATATGGTCTCGGGTACCCGAGACAACCCTCCCCCCGAGGCAACTTTATCGAGTGTTTATATGACAAAATATTTGTCGCTGTCGGCTGAATAAAAGTTGACCCTGTTTGATTATTCAAAGTATTTAAATATTCAAGTCGCCAGTTATCCTTCTTCCTTTGAATTTCTTTCGTTCATTCGATCACTGGAGGCCTTGCTGGGTTAAATTATATTTATTTAGTGCAAATTTGTGCTTAAAAACCTAAAATCCGGACATTACGTGATACTCGCCACACCGTGAGTTGTCTCGGGTAGGCGAGCCAAAGTGTTTATATGAGGAAAAGTTGTCCCGCCTGCCAGGGTTACCCTACCTGCCGAGACGAGACAACTCGCCTGCCTGAGGCCCCATTTATATGGTCTCGGGTAGCCGAGACAACTCTCCCCCCGAGTTACCCTGGGCGAGCTAACTTTTCACTAAAATCTTGAAAAATTCCGCCAACCGTTTATATGACCCTACCCGAGTTTTCTCGGGGGGCGAGACAACTCGGGCAGGCGAGTTGTCTCGTCTCGGCAGGTAGGGTAACCCTGGCAGGCAGGACAACTTTTTCTCATATAAACACTTTGGCTCGCCTACCCGGGCCAACTCTTAACGTGCTCAGTGTCACGTACTGTCCGGATTTCAGGTTTTTAAGCAAAAGATTGCACTAAAGAAATAGAATTTAACCCAGTAAGGCCTCCAGTGATCGAATAAACAAAAGAAACTCAAAGGAAGAAGGATAACTGGTGAGTTGAATATTAAAATACTTTATAAATGATCAAACAGGGTCAACTTTAACTCAGCTGACAGGGACAAATTTTTGTCATATAAACGCTCGGTAAAGTTGTCTCGGGAGGGAGGGTTGTCTCGGGTACCCGAGACCATATAACTGAGGCCTGAGTTGTCTCACCCCCCGAGACAACTCGGGTAGGATCATGTAAACGGTTGATAGAATTTTTCAACGTTTTAGTGAAAAGTTAGCTCGCCCAGGGTAACTCGGGGGGAGGGTTGTCTCGGGTAACCGAGACCATATAAATGGGGCCTAAGCCTCGCTTACGCGAGGTGCTACTCTCAACCCTCTGCCATCTCCAATGCAGTTTTCACGTAATATGTCAAACAGGAACACTCCCTATGTCAAATACGAAGGCGAGTGCGTCATCACGAGATCTCGAAACATTAAAAGCTGTTTCACGGTGTTTGGAACCAGTCATAAAGCACGAAGCCCGCGTTTTTGGCATGTCTTCTCAAATGAACAATAAGAAATTATGCAGTGTGAAATTTTTCCCTTTTCCATAAGAACGTGTTTGTATGCATGACCATTAGCGTCCGACTACGAAAGAAGGAGCGGCAAATTTTGGCGAGTCAAGTACGGTATTGCGGGTGAAGAAAGTTATCACCCGTCAACGAAGCTTTAGGGCACGTAGGCGTACACTATTTGTAACTAGTGGCGAATTGCTTGAGCGGTTGGAGCCAGGAGGCCTGTTTAAAGATTACGGCTTACACAAAGTTGCAAAGCTCTCGACTCAGGTATTAAAGAAATTGTTATGCGTGGAGTTTGAATTGTAGCTTAGCTGGAGAAAAACTTCGGGAGAGAAATATCCACCGAGGATCGTCCATGGAATAGTGCATGGTATCCAACTCTATCTGTATTTTAGAAATTGCTGTTATCGTTATTTTCGATTCACAAATTGTGAGATTAAAAAAATCTCATTACATTTGTAAGAATGCAAGTGTTTGATCTGAGATCAAAACCATGGGCGCGATCCATTGGACCAAAAATTACGGTCTGAATTTCCGAAATTTCCACGTGCCGAAAGGAACGGTATTTTCCACTTGACCGAACCGGTCACGTCAAAATGGCGGGTTTGTAGTCCGACTCTTGCTTGTTACTCAACGATTTTACAAGTTAACAGAAAATACCCTGCAGAACAACGAGGGCAGAGTAAAACCAGCGAGCTGCTTCAAAAGGAGAAGTAAACTTACCTTTATTTATAATTATTTTGAGCTCAATCGTTCGAAATATGGACAGAAGAAACAAAAGTTATCGCCACAGACATCGAAACATGTCAAAGAAATAATTTTTAGTCGCGTGAGACGAAGAACAAGCTACGTTGGGTAAAAGCCTCTCGCCGTCAGCAGGGCCGTACCTAGCGGGGGGGGGGGGCAGGGGGGGCAGTTGCCCCCCCTAGGAAAATTAAATGTTGATTTTTTTAACGAAGTGTTTGTTTTTGATGGGATATTTCTTGTAGCCATATTGGTCCAAAATCTCAAAAAAACCGGCTAATTGACTGACAAATATTCCTTCAATGTAAATTCCACATAGTTATTTTAGAAAATCTTTCGCAGCAAAAGCCAGAAAGAGTTTTCTTATGACAATAGCTTGGGCCGTGATATGAACAGGTGAAATGCGTTCAAGAGTAAACGAGTGGGATTGGGACCGAGCGAATGTTGATGAACTACGCCGGGTCGAAGATGAAGAAAATAACAGACTTTTATACCAAGAAATCAGGTAAGTTTGTGGTTCTTTTGTAAAAAATGTTGTTTAAGTTAATTTTATAGCAATAATAACTAATTTCAACTGCCGATAGCATCGAAATACCGTGCAATTAATACAAATCGTTTTTCCATCCCGCCGCCATGTTGAAAACTGGCTGGCAAGAAACTCGTGTCTTTAATAAACTTTCGTATATAATTTAAAACATTTCGCAGATTCAGCCCAATCAAGGCCTGAAGAATCTCCTTCTGCGAGTGATCATAATGGAGGTAGTAATGAAGGTAAGCAGAAAAAATTGTCATTGGACGGAGACACAGACAATACTTATTTATTAGACCTTCACTATGTGAACTGTCATTTAAATTATAAACACAGAAAGAAGCTGTGCTCCTCCTAGCAAGGCAGCAAAAGTCAGCAACGATCAGGCTGTAGCGCCCAGGATCGAAGGTAAATTTTTTATCTTAATTTTATTTATCTGAAAAGCAAACTTTTTAATTATCGACCAGTACTGAGAAAGAGTATTTAAACCGACGTTGTAAGAAGTCTAGTGAATTCCAAACAAACTGACTAGTATTAATGTCGTTCTAATGATTGAAGAAGCTAAGTTGCATAATCTAGTATTTGTAATGGTTACTAAGTAATTAATTTCCTTTTACATAAGTATAAAAATAAGTGTTTCCCTTTTAGGTGGAATAATGATAGAAGGAAACCCCTTGCCCTTTGAAGTTCTGATGGAAATTTTTAAATGGTTTTCAACAGAGGAACGACTTCAGCAACTGGCGCCAGTGTGCAAACTCTTTTATCAAGCCGTCCATATACCAAAATTTTGGAAGATAGTTGACACTAATTCAGAATTCACACTTTCTTCTTTTCATTCTGTTTTTGGGCATGCTGAACATATAACACATCTCGGTTTTCGTTATTCCAAACGACAATTAGGGAGAAATCTTATACAAAATGCTCTGAATAATTGTGTCAACCTTGTCCACTTAGACCTGGCGTACAACAGGTCAATTTTCACTTTGCATTTTATACAAAGCATGCCATTTTTAAGACACCTTGACATAACAAGCTGCCAAAATGTGAAGGAAAGTAGTTTAACACTATCCCTTAAAAACAAGAGAGGACTGCAGGTTTTAAAAATGACAAATTGTTTTCAGATAGAAGGAAATTCACTCGTTTCCTTAATAAGGGGTCTGCCTGACGTAAGGAACGTAGTTGCCAATTGGTGTGGCTCAATAACAGTAGAACAAGCCCGCGATGTTTTGCAGCAGTGCAAACTGCTGGCGTTTTCATTTTCACCATGCTGGGGGCCTCCAAACTTGTGGGAAGAATTTGTACAAGATTTTAAACATATAGAGTTTGGTGAGGATCTGTTAAATCACGTCAAACGAGTAAACCTGCCGGGATTTTTGTATGATGACGAAATAGAATAAATTGAGAATGATTTGTAATAGGTTCTATGAAAAATGGTGTAGTAAGTAGAAGTAAGAAAGTGTTAATAAAAAAGACAAATATATATGACAGCTCTTGTTTTTAATAAAAGGTCAGTCGCTGCTCGCGTTGATTGTTATTTTTATTAATTTAAAAATTGCAGCTGAAGCAAGTCCATGTGTTAGAGATCCCTATGATCCAGTGAATTATACCGGGAAAACTTTATCAGACGACCAGAAGCTTGAGCTTCTTACCGTAAAGTTTAATTTTCCGCACGGATTCAAGTTCCCGACAACAGCCGGAAGGCGTTTCCAACTGTCATGGATGGAGAAGCGGCCATGGCTGCGTTACAGCATTAGAAATGACACAGCTCACTGTATCTATTGTATATGTTTTTCCAACAATACTGGTCCAAATGAATCGCCATTTATTTCAAAAGGCTTCCAAAACTGGAAGAAAGCAGACGATGTGCGCTTTGACGGCCATGCCCGCAGTGAAGAACACCGAATTTCAGAGGAAAAGATGACTAACTTCCTAAAGACACGCCGTCCAGGCAATGACATCAGTGCAAGACTACAAAAACAGTTAGCCGAGCAACAACTTCGTACAATGAAAGGTGTCCTGTCTATTATTGATGTAATAATTGCATTGGGACAGAGGGGCATTCCATTAAGAGGCAATTGGGATACCTCTAAAGGAGAGGAAGATGGAAATTTCTCCTTCTTTGTTGACTGGAAATCCAAATATGATCCAGAACTCAAGGACCATTTGGATCACGCTTCTGGTAATGCTAAGTACACGTCTCCGAAGATTCAGAACGAAATAATTAATTTTTGCGACAGATTGATTAGAAACCGTGTCCGAGCATCAATACCAAAGTATTGGAGTGTAATGGCCGATGAAACACAAGATTGTTCTACAACTGAACAACTCAGTATATGTGTGCGATATCTCAGCAGTGAAAATGAAGTCTGTGAAGAATTCATTGGATTCGTAAAGCTTCAAGAAATGGATGCCCAGACCATTGCAGATACCTTGTTACACGCACTACAAGAATGGGGCTTTAATATGTCCGGCCTGGTTGGCCAAGGATATGATGGAGCAAGCGTCATGAGTTCAAGTAGGAATGGGGTGCAAGCTAAAGTTGCAGAGAAGTACCCCAATGCTACGTACGTTCACTGCAGGTCCCACGTTTTGAACCTTGCAATCTCGAGTGGTTGCAAAGCTGTGCGATCCATTCAGAATCTATTTGATAATGTCAGCAAACTTACGTGGTTTCTAAGTGGCAGCGCCAAAAGGAAAGAAATATTTCTTAAGACTGCCGCGGCCACCGATGACAGTGAACTGTTGAGCGCTCTAGTCGCAAGTGCTGGTGAAGACGAAAAAGATGAATTTGCCAAAACATTAGAAGAAGGAAGCAAGCGACAGACTGTACCGAGATTCTGTGCTACTCGTTGGAGTGCAAAGGTTACTACCCTCTCTGCTCTTCTCGCTAAATATGGCTCTGTACTTCTTGCTCTGGATGAAATTTCGTCATCAAGCAGTGGCGATGCTAAACGTGATGCTTCAGCTTATTCACGTATTCTCCAAGACTCTGAATTCATAGTCGCTTTGACGGTTTCTCAGTTTGTTCTGTCATTTTTGGCCCAAGTTACAAAGTCTCTACAAGCTAAGAGCTGTAACCTTGGCGATGCATACCAAAGTGTAACTCTCGCGAAAGAATGTATTAAATCAGCAAGAGGAGATGAATCCTGGCAGAAGTTGTGGAGACGAATCAGCCAGGTAGCTGACTCTATCAACGTCACCCTGGTAAAGCCTCGTACAACGACTGTTCAGCGTCATCGAGCAAACGCCGGACACAACGATCAGCCATCGGATTACTACAGGATTAATGTGTTCTATCCATTTATAGATCACGTTGTCGGTGAACTTGAAACGAGATTTTCAATCCAGCACGAAGGCCTGATTGCCGCTCAAAACCTACTCCCTTTGTACTTGCCCAAGTTAACTGACAGGCATATCGAGAAGATCAAGGACTACTTCAGCAAGCATCTAGATTTCTCGGAGAAGTCTAATTTTGACGCAGAGCTGGCAAGGTGGAAGATGAAACACGCGATGGAGCCAGAGTCAGAACAAGAGGGTGCAATGCCTGATTGCAGTCCGCAAGAATTTCCCGCCATTCACAAGGTGCTGTCGATCTTTTTAACCACGCCTGTCGGAAGCGTTAGTTGCGAACGCTCCTTCTCAGCCCTACGCCGACTGAAGCTATGGACTCGGTCATCAATGACAGAAGATCGATTAAGTGGCCTTGCTATGCTGTTAATTCATCGCGGAACGGATTTCATTCCCACTCCAACAGAGATCTATGACATGAAGTCAAACTGGAGAGGAATCTAAGAACAGCCTGTAGAGGCAGCGTTTGTATTCTGATACTGAAACCTGCAATTCTAGCTTAGTTCCTTCAAGCCAATCTTTGTTCAAACAAACGAATGCTTTTTTTGAAACTAAACAAGGTGTTGATGCCATAATAAATCATTACAATTTAAAACAAAAAGCATCAGTGTGTGTTTTTTCTTTAAAGGTCTCAGAGGCAACCCTCTGTGTGTTTGTCGGGGGGGGGGGGGGGGCAAAAACTCCAACTTTAGACCCCGTTTGTATACGGGAGATGATTGTGTGGAGCTTGCCCCCCCAGATGAAAAATCCTAGGTACGGCCCTGCCGTCATCATTTGTGACTTCAGGGTCTTGACGAGAGCTCTATCCGGCAGCTTGAGAAACGAAACTGAGTGGAAATGTAAAATGGAACAGAAAATTTCCGGACTTTCCAATTTTCCGGAAAAATGGACAACCCCAAAAGGTTGTCCAAAATTTTCGAAACGAACGTTTAGAAAATGACCGTTCCATTTGATTCTGTACCGGAATTTCCGGAAATTTTGGTCCAATGGATCCGCCCCATGTTTGATCTCAGATCAAAACCTTAAGATTTTGTTCTGGCGTTTCATTGGGTATCAAGATTCACCACATGACCCAAATGGTCAACAATAATTGTCTGCTGAGCTCATGAATAATTAACGACTTTGTGAAGTGATTATAATTTTCATCTTTGTTGCTAATGACATTATTTTCTAGTTTTATTTCCTTGTGGGGGCAAAAAGTGACCACTCGATCAAAAATGGGCTCATTAATTCAGTAAATAGACCAAATTTCCCCCCCACAAGGGACTGGAGGTTGCATTGGCAAAATGTTGTATTCATTCGCAATAAGTTTGTTCTTCGAAAGCGAGGCTTGGTGGTCAAAAAATACAAGTCTGACATGCACAAAGGCTGTTCATCACGAAGACAATTTTTTCTGCTATGTTTCAGGTCATTTCCGTATTCTAGGCCGCAATGTTCACATGCTGTACGTTAAAGAGCAACTTGAACACAAAGGGCTTAGCTTTACGGCTCAGAGGGAGAGGCAACCGCCTGCTGTATCAGTGGAAGTCTTGGCTGACTCTCTGTTTATACAGGTTTGCTAACCAAATACTACACAAACACACAATGAGTTAGAAAATCCTAGGAATTCACTCATAAAGATATGGAAATGCGGAGCAATTGCATCAATGATGCAGTGTTCTTGGTAATTTTAACTTTTACTCGAGATTGGTCAGGGCGTTACCAGTTGCCCGACGCCCCTGCCAAATGAACATTTTATCTTTATAATTTATTCTCCGAGCTTAAAATTTACCATTTTTTATTATTTTTCAACTCCAAAGTTGAGAAAACCACAGGCTCACCGACCTTGTTATTAAAATAAGGTTTTCATTAATTGCTATTGTAAATATTTGTGGAGCCCCAGCGCGCGCGGAGCACAATGGGCCTTAATCACACGGCGGCCATGTTGAATCCCGAGAGATTAAAAACTTTTGTTTTGCCAAGAGTGTGAACTCTTTCCCAAACATTTCAACTCGAGGCTCGGGGTACGAAATCTGTTGTCTATGGCCAATATGGCCGCCACGCGAATAAGGCCCATGGGTAAGAAATTTTGGAAAATTTGAATTGGTAGCGACATGTACGTTCGAGTATCCGTCCGTTCGTCCGACAGTCTCTGGGGGTGGGGGAGGGGAGATTCCGTACCCCAGAAATAGGCCACGCTTATTAAAAGTTAACGCCAGTTTACATCATTTTGCGATCAATTGACAGTCAAGGTATCCGCTAACCATTATCACATGACTATATCGCCGAGACAGGTGTTGAGCTGGTTGAAGTCACGAGTTTTTTTAAAGTTCACCGCTGAACAGTGAATGTTTCCACTGGGTCACAGGCTCAAGTATTTGATAAATTATTAAGAACGTGTCAAAAATGTGGAGCTCCACTTTCAGTTTTGGCTAAAATCTCTATATTTAAGGTTCATAAAATAGGCTTTTATGGCCGCGTATTTGTAATAAAATGAAATAGAAATATTAACGTATTTAAAATGAAACCTGTGCTACAATAAAATAATTTTGTTTCCGTTTAGGGAGATGTGCACATGTTTGGGGTTCGAACCTTAAAACTGTTCGCACGAAAAATAATATCTGTTGGAGAAAGTGAACTGGATGTCTCAGCGCCGAGATGGAATCAACAATACCGGAGTAGAGTTGCGACCGCGAGGAACGGTGAGCCCGGATTTAATGGGATACATGGACCTCGAGGTAAATAACAGCGTCATATCATAGTCAATAAACACTGAACAACAAACAAACAATACCGACAGAAAAAGAAGAGACCCAAAATAGCTTTGAGCTGAAATCCTCGTTTTTATTAATTCCGTTTTTAATTACTTAATCTTTAATTTAAATGTACGTTAACAGAGCGAAATTTGCCGTTTTTTCATTATTGTGGCATAAAAATGGAATAAACATTTTCAGTAACACTTTTACAATAAAATCAATTCTGAAAACAATTACAAATTGATTGAAAAATCGTATTGATATATTACATTATTCCTGGAGAAAATACTAGGCGATATAAGATTTGATTAAAGAGGAAAGGTTTTTTCTTTTCCATTTGAATAAATAGTTTAGATTTTCCAGGAGGTGGTGTACGTAGTGGCTGCTCACTGGGCATCCCATAATATTTACTTGAAACAATAGAATTCAAAATGGACGCCGCGTATCGGTAAAAAGGTCTAAACTCTTTTTTATAAGAACCTTTTTTCTAAGAACAGTTGAGGCTGAAATTAGCCGAAATTTTAAAGACGTATTAAGAACATTCCTCAGGCTCAGAGTCAATTAAGAACGTTTTAATTTTGAACTTTTTTTGCGTTTTTGCCACAAAATCTATTAAACTTATGTTGTGTTGCGAACCACTTTGTTCAATATTTTTTTAAACGCCAAATTTAGCCAGTGTTGTTTGGCGCGAAACAGAACAAGTCGCGCAAGCCGTATGCGACAAGAACTTGATTTCATATCACGGCAAGCAAATGCATGTTGATAGGTTTTTTGATTTTTGAAAATTTAAGAACATTCTGAGAAAGTTTTCAGCCTCAAATCACAAAAAATATAAGAACGTTCAACTCCAAAATAAGACGTTCTTATACAAAGGAAAGATTGTATTAAGCCACATGCCACTTGTAGATACCAGGAGAGTTTGGCACAACTATACATTTTTCAATAATTATTTTATTTCCCTTGATTATTCAGTGGAAATCTACGCTGACGTCATACAGGGCTCGCTACGCGTTATCTCAAATGGCGGGAATGGATTCCGAGGTCAAGATGGTGGAAGAGGATTGGACGCCGCCGATAGCACTTCCCGGGTATAGCTACAATAACCACTGATAATAACCTCCATTTGGTGCGAAATATAATGCGGGCATAATCTGTTCGGCCATGCGCCATGCGAAGAAAGTTGTGAGCATCTACAAAACACCCACAAACAGATAGCGTTCAAAGACCAACCCATCTATGTTTAGCGAATTTATATTAGAATACGGGAAACTCGTCTCGGCAAAATCCCGTATGGCAAAATACCGTGTTGTATGATGAACATATTAAGACAACTTTTTGCAATTTAAAAGCTCACGGAGGAAGTTTAGATCAACCAAAAAATCGCGCATATGCAACAATTTTTTGGCTGGACAATGTTTCTTCTCCTCGGTTTGGGCCTAACCCCTGACTCAGGGTTCAAGCACGCAAATCCAGTGAGAGGTGATAACAATAATAATAATAATAATAATAGTAATAATAATAATAATAATAATAATAATAATAATAATAATAATAATAATAATAATAATAACAACAACAACAACAACAACAACAACAACAGCAATAATAATAATAATAATAATAATAATAATAATAATAATAATAATAATAATAATAATAATAATAATGATAATAATGAACTTTATTTGAGTGTCAACTGCATCTAGCACTGATGCACTAATTGGGGACACTGTTAAGCACAAATGAAATCAAACCAAATTAGATTACATTAAATAAAATCAAATCAAATGTAAATGTTGGTTTTTGAGGAGAGGGGAAAACCGGAGGACCGGGAGAAAAACCTCTCAGAGTAGAGAACCAACAAAATCAACCCACATATGACGCCAGGTCCGGGAATCGAACACGGGCCACACTGCTGGAAAGCGAGCGCTTTTATTTGCCCGATAATTGATTCATTTTCTTGCTTGCTTTTCCCTCTAATTTAACACCTAGAAACCTGATAAAACTGGATCGGATTGCATAAACCAAGAAAGAGAGAGCTGTAATTCATTTCCTCGTGTAGTGGGCGCCAGAGGTGCAGCCGGTGGAAATGGAGGCAACGCCGGGAGATCAGGTACGAAATATGTTCCATCTAAAACGGTCAAGGAAGGCACTACGGCACGTTTAACAGGCCAGTTTATAGAGATTATGCCATGGAAAGTTCGCACAGCGAACGAGTGAGTTTTTGATGCATAGCAACGAGTGAATAAAAATCGTTGAAGCACTTTCCATGGTGTAATGTTTTTAGCGGAACTCCAGCGGCCCCAAGGGCCGCAAAGCGGAGCCCCATAACCATAAGAGAAGGACAATCGTGCATGCATGCATTCAAGTTTTCATGGTCGGCATGGCCAGTTGCATGCATCGCGCCCTACGACGACGACGTCGCACAAAATGGCGGTCATTGGGGGTAGCCATGCCTTGTAAATACCTTATCAGCCTTATCAGCTGTCAAATCGAGGTATCTGCTGACCAGCATCACATGACCAGATCGCGGGCTCAGGTTAGAACTCATCGCGGTAACTTGTCTTTTAAGTTGACCGCTGACCAGGCATTGGTTTTCTTTCTTGATCGCGGGCTCAGGTCCGATTTTTTTTCCTCTGGCAGCATTTTTTTATTTTTTATGGTCATTCTTAGCGGAAATTCTGCAATTGGAGTTGACGTTTTTAATTATTCTTATTTATTTCAGAGAAATTATAAGATCCAGCAAAAACACGGGGCTGCGCTTTTAGGCTTGGCTAAATCTATATATTATTTCATACGCACTGAGATTTTCTACTGAAAGCTGCGCGCTTGTTGCCCTCCATTGTGAAGTACAATCGTTCGTGTCTCTGACTGGACGAACGATGTTTTTCGTTCGCTCAGTGTGTATGAAATAAAAAAGGTGATTCCACCGAAACTGAACTCACAATAGATTCTCATTCAAGCTTTCCCTGTTGGCTAGGGAACTTAAATTTTAAAATAAAAAACAGTTGGGGGTTCCGGTATTCGTTTAGGAGCAGGAAGACCTTGAATATACCCCATAATCCCTTAAATTATCAGCTTTTATGAACGTTTTAATTTGAACCGTTTACTGTACGCAATCTGTGAGAGCACAAAATATTAGGGATAATGCAAAGCAAAGAATTGGGTGCTAACTAAATTCACGTTTTCGCCGATAATTGTTTATTCTGCAATAGAAACTACTCTCTATTTACTGTAAAGAAAGAAGGTGAACGCTGCGTTCAAATTAAGAAAAAATGATAGTTCCCGGAATAGCCCCTTTGCTCATGGTACACATGGTACAAAATAACACCCTGTTGGTGAGCAAGCTGCGCGCTGGGACATCCAAAACAAAGCGACTTCATGTCCCAGAGCGTAGCTTGCTCACCAGCAGGGTGTTATTTTGTACCATGTGACTGGGTCGTGCAAAGGGTCTATTTGTCTCTTTTGCAAGAGAAGCCTTATGGAAAAGCCACCATTCTGCTTATGCGCGCGCTAATAGGCCACATTCACGGGTTGGTACTTTATAATATCGACCTACCGGAAGGTTTTCTTGTGCGAGACTTCTTACATTGCCATACATGAGGTATAAATCACACTTACCTTTTATTTTTACCCCAAGAAGTCTCGATCCCGGGACGATGGATTATCAAGCGGGAATCATCCCCACTACACCACCGAAACCAGCTGCCAAATTTCCAATCTTCTAGGCTACAAGACCCTACCCAATTTAATATAAAGGCTAACCGCAAGCAACGTAAAGCTAATTTAGGCTAACCGTAGTGCTATGTAGGCCAACCGAAGTGCTCTCGGCTCTCAGGATTGGCGGAGAAAATGATAAACAACAGTAACAATGGACCCTAGCCCTAAAACAATAAAGCTTCGTGCTAACAAGATCCAATGAAATTAGAGGTTCTGAAGGGCTTCGTGACAACTGAGAAGGGTAACCGGAGTTCTATGTAGGCTAACCGAAGCAAATAGTAGGCTAACCGGAGTGCTATATAGCCAGAGTGCTACCCAGGCTAACCGAGGGCTAGTACTCACTGTTATACTATGTGGTATAATTCATCACCAGGCGTCCACCTCCGGTAGGTCATATTATATTGTTCTGACCATACTGTATTCACGATAGCCACCATGATGGTTTTCATATTGTAATGCAAATTAGCCACATTGTCTGCCAGGGGGCAAACATTAAAATGATACCGTTTCTCGGAAAATCGGACGGTCTAAATAGTGAGGTACTGTAATAGCCCGCGTATAAGAACCTGGGTTTTAAGAACCTGTTAGGCTAAAATTTTCATTTTAAGCCCCCTCCACATGAGAACCTATTAAGGCTAAAATTTTAAGTTAGGTTCTTGTCAGTGGGGTTGCTGTAAAAGTGTACAGGTAGAAACTGCTGAATTAAGATCATCCATTTAAAAGTAACGTGACATAACTTTTTTTTCTTTTAAGCTTAAGTACAATGTTGTATGTCTATTGTGTTTGCCATTCAAATAATTCCCCAAGTATTTGCAATGATGCGCAATGCAAGTCTGAGGAATCACACGGGTAGGCTAGCTTTCTCTGTCAAATAGTGTCTGATTCCTCAAATAATATGCACATCACCAACTATGCGACCCGTAAAATATCCATTTACCGCTTGCTGATATACGAGTCGTACGAGTCGTACCATTAAGTTTAGACCGGTCTCCAACACTAGACTCTCGCTAAGGATATGCACTTCGCCAGCTGTACTAACGATAAATTGTTTCACCAGTTACACGAATCGAACCAATCGTATCTCTCATTGATACGACTCGTTCGGGTCGTACCACTTTTTTAGACTGCGCAGTCTCACTAATAATATGCCCTTCATCAACTTTACGACTAGTAAACTATTAACAGAAGTTATTGATTAAGACTTCCGTTCCATCATAAACCTTTGTTGAACCACTCGCACGACTCGTAAAGATCGTGTCGAGCCGTTGACGGATCGTATCAATTCGAGAGTATTGAATATGGATGGCACTGTCCCTTAACAACAAATTCAAACTGGTAAAAGTAATTTCGAGCGAAACTGTAAGTGAAAATGTACTCTTCAAACGTTTGTTACAGCAAATTTCAATCAGATAATCATGCAACGAACTTGTATTGAAAAGAAAAACTGAGCAACAGAGCATTTTCATTTTGCGCAGGTGATGGTGGAAATTCTGGGATACAAAGAGTTTTTGTGAATTCTGTGGAGGGAAATGTGCAGCTGAGGACATGCAGAGGAACCGGAGCACCGGCCGCTTCAAACGGCCAAGGAGGAGAAGGTAAATTGAAATAGATCCCATACAGGGATTGATCACTGGAGATATTTTTCCGCACACCATTGGTGAAACATATACCTCCAGTGCCCAATCCCCACACGGCATGTAAAAGGTCTACTTAAAGTGCTACTAAGATGTAAAAATGTTGTTCTTGTTCTCAGTCTTTCGATTCCGATATTATATTTGGCAAAAATGCACCATGCCAATTATCGCGCCTCAATTTTCAAAATAAGTCCGTTTTGTAACGACGATTTCTTTTCTAAACACTCCGCCATTACCAATTCGGCTTCATTCGAGTTGCATTGAGAGAGCTGGATCGAGAGAGAAAATGGCGTCATCAACTTTCATTTTGTGAACCAGCTGATGAGTATGCAGCATACCAAATTAGCTGGGTTCACACAGTAAAAAATTAAACTTGTGAGAAGATGATTTTCTCTCTCGATCCAGCTCTCTCAATGCAACTCGACTGAAGCCGAATCTGGTAATGGCGGACAGTTTAAACAAGAAA
Organism: Blastomussa wellsi; assembly: GCA_947652115.1. Classification (NCBI taxonomy): domain Eukaryota; kingdom Metazoa; phylum Cnidaria; class Anthozoa; order Scleractinia; family Plerogyridae; genus Blastomussa; species Blastomussa wellsi. The sequence goes on along the minus strand of OX393572.1, from coordinate 5,363,749 downwards.
TCGTCGTTCAAAAAATAAATAAATAAATAAATAAATGGAGTGCTCATCATCTCGGTTGAACAAAACTAGAGGGGGTAAGTTTCTAAAGAAACTGTGGTGCTGCGTATATAATTTGGTTTTATCAACTGGGTTGATAATGTCAATTGGCCACCGTAAAGACATTCAAGAGCTGACGTTTCGAGCGTTAGCCCTTCGTCGAAGCGAATCAAACGAACAAAACTAATCTTCTTCAGGTGCTGAAAAGGCCAAATTAAAATGTTTTTAAAACCGGTTACAATTAGCCACCCACGCAAACTTCTTTAGGGCGTCGCGTGACGAAGCCCTAAGGGCGTAAGCGCATGAGGCTACTTCCAGCCTGATAAAGGCACCCCTTTTGTGCGGACCCTCCCCGCATGTAATGAGAAATAAGTAGTATCCCCAGGGGATTTCGACATGCTATGCAACCAGGCCTTACACGTACAGTCATTAGGACTGCTATGAATTTATTCGGGCTTTCGATTGCTTAAAAAGCCAAGGTGGCGAGTGGTTAAGTTGTGCTGTTTACCAACTTCTAGACCGACTGAAAACGGTTGAAATGCGATAACCTCGTTTCTAATGTCACATGTGGCTCCAGTTAATGCTTTACTGGCCTTTCTTTATCTTTTAAAGCGACCAGCCTGGAGTGGACTGGATATTTTACTTACCCTCGGATTTTATAGAGTAGCTTTATTTAACAATTAGATTGTGAGCTCGAGATTTCTGTCGCCTAATAGTTGTTGAGGGCGAAGCCCGAAAGAACTATCACCTGGCAGAAATAGAGAGCTCACAATCTTATAGGCCATTTCCGAGATGCTGCTGTTTTCCTCTGTTTCAAGACGAATGCACAACCTTTCCTATGAAAATGAGTTTTACTCGGACTACTCGCACGTCTTTCCACTTGAAAATCAAACTCATTTTCAGATTTTCAGGTTGTGCGCCAAGACTTCAAAATGGCTTGTTGTGTTTGGTGTAAATGTTTAGGAATGCTGACTGATCCCAGTACTCGACAACGAGGCAAAAATCATACCCAATCCCGCTTCAAATACCTATATACATTACTAGCAAAAAATTTCGGACGATTTTGATTTCGGACAATAAAATAGTGTCCGAAAATAAAACCGTCCGAAATTTTCAAGCGTCCGAAATTTTAAGCGTCCGAAATTTTTACAGTATAGTATAAGACTTTAAAAGTACTTTCTGGGCGACGGCATCACATATCATCAAGCCACATTAAGCTTCAAAGCCCTTAGTTCCCTTTCTGGACCGAACTCTATAGTTGACACACTGCTTGAGGCATAAGCTTGATTATTTTCTCGTTGGTGTATCTGGCTGTAAAACTTTATTTATTACAATTTATTTATTACAATTTAATGGCTAAAAAAAAAGAATATATCTACAATGAGCCATAAGGATGGTCTGCAAAAGAGACTGGGTCCCCATGCTAGGCAGACCACCTCATCGAACATTACATTATAAACTAACCTAAAAGATAAAAATTCCCTAACCCCCCTTTTAAAACTCGAAAAAAAGACTACATTAAACTAACCTAGAAGATAAAAATTCCCTAACCCCCCTTTTAAAACTTGAAACACTTGGTGCACTGCGGGTTAAAAATGGCAGAGAGTTCCACATATCCACGATACGATTAAAAAAGCTAAATTTATAAACGTCTATTCGTGCAAACTGTTTTCCTTGAAGGTACAGTAAAACTATCATTTTCAAAGATTTTATTTCAGTCTAATTCATGTTTTTTAGTCCTAAATTTACTTTAGGTATGTTTCAGCGCAGTGTCCGAAATTTTTGTCCGAAAATTGTCCGAAATGAGGGAAAAAGTGTCCGAAAATTAAACTTCTGAAATAAAACGTCCGAAATTTTAACGTCCGAAATTTTTTGCAAGTAATGTCTAGCCTAGATATGGGAGGAGCCCTCGGAGTGACATTGTTTAACAACTTGTAGGTGGTCTTGGCGGTGAAGGAGCTAAAGGCAGAAACTGTCATTGGGTTGCACCTGGTAGGGCTTCGCAGGCTTTGATTGTCCATTCTATTCGAACTTGTCAAGATGAAGGTGCAACAGAGAAAGGAGCGAGAGGTCCCAGGGGAGCCCCGGGACGTCCCGGAACAAGTAGGTCCAGTGAAAAGTTATTGATATGACAGCAATTCACATACACATTATTCCGCTGATGAATGCACATATAACTTGACCTTTTTAGCCTCATTAGTGACTAAAAATTCTTTTGAATGTGTGCCTGTTTCGTTTGACATTTTTTCAAGTTCATTAATAATTAATCAGGTTAAAACTAAGGAAATCAGAACGGTGACCGTGGTTTGGAAACGAGATCATAATTAGCATAGATTTTTTACGATTTTTATTTCAAATTATCACGCAGCAATTTTCAAAACTACTTAAATTGTTAGGTCCATTGACACCACGAACAAACTGATGTAATTTCGGCGATTTGCGCAGTAAGCTATCGTTAGGTAATAATCTGGGTAATAATGATGTATTGAACGCAGATTTCTTCCAAAACTGGGTCAGAATTTGGAGACCTGGGTGGCACATACCCAACGAAAACCTACCTGTGTCCCCCTCCCCCACGAAGGGTATGCGCTCGGCTTGGTGTATGATGAGCCCTCTCCCACGTTTTAAAATGCTCCGCCACCTCTGCATATAGCCAAGGACGCTTACAAGCGGAAAGGCTTATAGCTGGCATTTTACAGCAACACATCATCAGGAAGTGGAAACATATAACCTTTTCGTTTGGCAGCTCCCAACAGACCTGGTTCCCCAGGAACTGTTAGCAGCTCATCTATTCAATCCAGGGAAATACATGCTACTAGCAAACGAAACTTCCCCATGGCTCTATTAAAACTCATAAGACGACAAGCAGAAGACATGCTTTGGGCTGATAACACAGATGAGGGAAGACAAGTCTTGAGCTTCATTAAGGCAATCACGTCAGAAAGGGAGGATGCCAGAGAAATGTTCAAAGGTGACGCCAATTTACTTCAATTCCACTGAACCTCTGTCCCGATCCTTTCTCCTGTAACAAAAAATATTTTATTTTTGAAATTCCACTGTACCTTCACCTTTGATGAATAACTTTAATGTAGGAAAGTTAAAAATAATAGCTTACTAAGGAACTGAGATGAGACATGATACTAAACCAAAGAGGAAAAATGATGGTTATAAGGGTGCAGCGGATTGGGGCGGACTACAAGCGGCAAATGTAAAAAAATTAAAAATGCACAAGCCACGAAGTACCCCTTAGTTTAAAGCTTAGACATTGTATTAAAATTATAACAAATGTAATATGTTAAAATTAGTGAGAATAATGATCAAGCGAAAATCCAATTGAAATTTGTAGAGGCCAGAAGAAGACTAGGCCTTCTGCTGACACCAGGATTTGACATGTTTGGAAAGAATGAGTTGTTTGCTCCAAGAATCAAATGGGAGGCATTAAAGAGGATCGTTGAAGGCATGAGGGAAGTTGCTCAAAGATATGAAGAATCTTACAACAGTCTCAGTGCGACAATTGAAACAGAAAGAAACTTTGAACAGGTTTGATGAAAACTTAATGTTTTCTTCAGTCTTGGATTTGTGGAAGACGGTTTGTGGAAGACGGTTTGTAACCCCCGCCGGGGGCCGTCACTCTATTTTGTTTTGTGGGCACTTCCCTTTGACCTTGGCTCTGTCCAGGCGCATAAATGTAGGCGTAAGCATAAATGGCTTTCGGCGAACTATTGGGCTGGACAACCTGTCTAAAATAATGGTACAATAAGTGGGATGGCGGTGCCATTACGAAACCAGCGACCGACTATGTAGCATCCTTCCAGAAGAAGTAACAATAATAACAGTAACAATAACAACAATCTATATTTGACTCACAACATAATTACAGAGCTAAAAATGTATACTTAAGAGGAGAAAATTATTTAGGGAAAATCAACAATACAAGTAATTGTGAAATTGGAGTCTAGGGGCTAAAAGAACCGTAAGGTTTTCGCGTTAGCCCGTAGTAAGTTTTTATAGTTCATTTAAATAAGAAACGAGAGCAGCAAGGGTAAAAACAAGAAAAACACGGACCTAGTAAATCATGCTTAATGGTGTTGTAGTTCGAGAGACAGAGCCGTTCTTACAGTAAAAGGTTTTACTTCTTTGGGGAAAGAAAATGTGCTGAGACCTTTCAGGTTATGAGGAAAATCATGCCACTGATCTACTGCCTGGTTGGAGAACATCTGTTTTCCAACGTTGGTTCGAAGACGAGCAGCTAATACTGCTGGCTGAACCGGAAAAGCTCCGGTAGTGTGGACCAGTTTTGCTCGATACGACTTTTTCTTTGCAACCAAGTACACTACTGGGTTGTTCATTTTATGCCGGCGCGAGAAGTGCAACGATTGACTATAGTTCTAACATGGAGGCAGTTGCAGCCCTGGGGGGGGGACTATATAGGTATGTGCAGCGGGATAGGGTATGGTTTTTTGAGGCTCTCGTTCTTTAAATAGAGTGTAATTTTTGCTTATTTTGGCATTCTTCGCGATGTGACCCTAAGACAGGGTACCTAAATTGTATCATTTGGCTATTTTGCAATTTGCAGGGCTTAAACAACACACTAAACGAAAAAGAAAACGTCACGGAACGACAAAAAATTGACCCGTTTACACCGTTCTTAGTTTGAAAAGGGTGCCATTTTTCGAGTTTGGTCCTCAAAAATATAGGTATCAAATTCCATTCACTTTACTTAGAACCTTCGCGGCACACACCTATCCAAAATTTAAGTGAGTACCCCTCCCCCCGGGAGTTACAGTTGAGCCTCTCCACGCCGGGGCAGAATTAACTGACGACGAGGCGACCATAGCTTTAATAAAGATTCCGCGAAACTATGTCTAACAGTCTGTCTAACAGCTTTTTTGTTGTAGCTTGCCATGCGAGTGTCTGCAGTTGCTGGAACACAAGTTAGAGCAGAGAAGGAGCGTTTGATCGAGTCCCGACATATTGCAGTAAGCGAAAAACGGCTCTATGTCAAGGTAAGGCTTCGAAAGGTTCTCTCCAATTTCAAACAACTGCCAACCTCAAACCAGCTCTTGGTTTTACATTATTGCCAATTTTTCATCCAATCAGAAGCAAGACTAAAACTAATCGTCATTTTTCCCGCGCTTTGAATCGGCTTTATGTATTCGCCTGGAATTTTGATTGGTTCACTGGATTGTCCTCAGTGATTGTTTTTATGACTCTCAATAGACCAATTCTGCTGACCTGTTTACATCCTTGTTGCTACCCAATTCATTTGGGAGTTTGTTTTCGTTGATACTCGCATGCACTCATTTGCGCGTGACAGACTGCACAATTGTTACCTCCCAAATGTATCGTCTCAATATCGTCACATGATCTGAATTGCTTCGCAACAAGGATGTAAACACGTTAGCCGAAAAGGTCTATAGGCGATTTGTATGATGGCGTCACTTGAGTACTGACAACTACCACAATCCGTTTGTTTTATGTCTTTTTCTTGCTAATTAGGACAATTATTATTTAAAACCAACTGAGAGTACAAATTTAAATAATAAAGGAAAACGAAATGAATTCTGGTGGCTGTGGTCAGATGACGACATCGTGCAAATGTGCTATTAAGGCTACGTCTACACTGACGGGACAGGACCGGAACCGTTCCGAACCGACCTACAAAACAACAGGTCCAGTTTTGGATCTGTTTGGATCCGTTCCGGACCGGTTCCAGAACGGTCCTGTGTCCCGTGCGCCATCCCTGGGGAGAAGGGTTGGCGCAGTGGTGAGAGCGCTCGCCTCCCACCATTGTGGCCTGGGTTCGATTCGCGGACCCGGCGTCATGTGGGTTGAGTTTCTTGTTGGTTCTCGTCCTTGCTCCGAGAGGTTTTTCTCCGGGTACTCCGGTTTTCCCCTCTCCTCAAAAACCAACATTTCCAAATTCCAATTCGATCTGGATTATACAGGGCTCCGTTGATACCAGTGCTGCGACTGAAGGGGTCACCCTGTCTAAATATCTATTATTATTATTATAAACAGAAAGCCTATCCGGTTCGGACCGGATCCATTTGGAACCGTTTGGAACCGATACCGTGTAAACATGGCCTAAAACTTATCTAACTGCAGTATATAGTACATTATTGTTCAATCGATATGCTCAGATGACGTTTTTGTGGCTCCTTTTAAACAGGCTATTGGGGAATTGGAGAACGGCATGGATAGTATAATAGAGAACATACAGAGCATTCTTCCGGATGTGGTGGAAACTGCAAGGTTCAATGCTGATGATCTGATGGCCGTGCTTCAGTCACTATGTGGATTCGCTAGTTCAGCAGTTACTAAGGATCCCCTTGGTCTTGTTGATGTAGCTCTTGGTGTTTCTACCTTGTCGGAGAGATATTGTCCCATAGATTCGCTTGAGACAAATATCGAGAAGTTACGAAAATGGTTAACATTCGGCCAAAGCTATCAGGCGCTTGAAGATTCGAGTGAACTTGATTTTGATCGTGTCGATGTTACGGCCATACCTGAGGTGATGAAGGTAGGCGACATTTAAAGAAATCAGAGATAGGACTTGCAAAATTGTAGATGCACTGTTTTATTACCCACCTCCACTTAGTAGGGTACAGATCACGCACGAGACAAGTTCAAGTATATCAGGGTAATAGTAATCTTTAATTCAGAAGGAAGTATTGGAAATCTAATTCTCAAACTCATCAATAATTCATCACGTTAAAACAAAGGAAATCAGAACCGTAACCGTGGTTTGGAAATGTGATCTTAATTAGCATAGATTTTTACGATTTTATTTCATCGTTTCCTCCGTAGTTTTAGTTTCGTTTGAGAAGATATATCAAAAACTCGAGACAGTGTTTCATCACATTTCCAAACAACTCGAAGTTCGTCAAAAATACTCCGCTGCGCGCCGTATTTTTCACTCTCTTCTCGGTGTTTGGAAATGTGATGAAACACATTCTCTCGTGTTTGATATAAAGTGATAAACATGTTCTGAACTCGCGAAAGAGACCAAACATATTCGTCATTTGCCCTTCAGGGAGGCCAAAAAAGAAGCGACAGACTGCAACACTCGTAAAAATATTACATGTTTAAGAAAAATGACGAAATCTTTGGCCGGACATCGTGGTATGTGAACTTACCACAGCGAGGTTCGAGCAAAATGACCGAGAGCTAAAAGTTTTCCAGTCTCGTGCGACCTAACTAAAATGTTTTTGCGCGTGATACAATCTGTTATGGACGTTTTGAACTTTTCTTGGTGAACCAATGTTCTGGAATCTACTTTTTTGTGGAGCGGCTCACATCAATGCGTGCAGCCTGGCCCTGCACACGTCAGCACGTGGTTACCAACCTCAGCCCGGGTTCTGCTAGGGCTGCAACGATACAATTCTCTACTTGCGCAAATCCCATAATACACCTCTTTTACCCCCCAAAATTTTGCATAATCATTGTTTGCAATTTCTCCTGGGACATGAAGATGTGTAATTATAGTAATTATCATCCGATTCACTTTTTCCTTCTTTTTCATTGGCGCAGAGACTACCACGTGACTTACCAATAACTGCCTACGAATAATGGTTTGCTCGTGCGCATTACCGTCCAACAGTGCTTTTTGCTGTGAATAATAATCTGCTCATGTATTCGCCACTTACAAATGATGCTATTTCTCTCAGCCTCGTCCAATAGCTGCTAATTCTTTGCTTATTCGTTCACACCAGCAAGCTGGTTTAACTTTCTATTTTAGGCAAATCTTGAGATGAACAAAGAGGGTTTAACAAGAGAACTTGTCTGTCTATTAGAGGTCCAGTCTAGACCCCAGGACGCTGCAGAGCTAACAAAGTTAATAGAGAACTTCTTCATCAGTGGCGCAGCTCGTATAGACCTGATAGCAAAAATTGTGGACCTCGACAACGACATGGGAGGACTGAATTTCGATATTCCGTTATTGGAAGAGACGGAGGACGCATTAACTACCTTGACTGACCCAACAGGTATCAGGGTTATGCGAGATTCTAAAACGTCAATAAATCAGGCTTTTTATTGCCAATGCAAATTTGTATGGCAATTTCTAGGCAAAGGTATAGTCAAAGACATAGGCAAAGATATAGAAAAAGACATAGGAATAGCTATAGACAAAGAGATAGGCATAGATATAGACAAAGACATAGGCATAGATATAGACAAAGATATAGGCATAGATATAGACAAAGATATAGGCAGAGATATAGACAAAGATATAGGCATAGATATAGACAAAGTCATTGGTATAGATATAGACAAAGACATAGGCATAGATATAGACAAAGATATAGGCATAGATATAGACAAATATATAGGCATAGATATAGACAAAGATATAGGCATAGATATAGACAAAGTCATTGGTATAGATATAGACAAAGACATAGGCATAGATATAGACAAAGATATAGGCATAGATATAGACAAAGATATAGGCATAGATATAGACAAAGATATAGGCATAGATATAGACAAAGATATAGGCATAGATATAGACAAAGTCATTGGTATAGATATAGACAAAGACATAGGCATAGATATAGACAAAGATATAGGCATAGATATAGACAAAGATATAGGCATAGATATAGCCAAAGATATAGGCATAGATATAGACAAAGATATAGGCATAGATATAGACAAAGTCATTGGTATAGATATAGACAAAGATATAGGCATAGATATAGCCAAAGATATAGGCATAGATATAGACAAAGATATAGGCATAGATATAGACAAAGTCATTGGTATAGATATAGACAAAGACATAGGCATAGATATAGACAAAGATATAGGCATAGATATAGACAAAGATATAGGCATAGATATAGACAAAGTCATTGGTATAGATATAGACAAAGACATAGGCATAGATATAGACAAAGATATAGGCATAGATATAGACAAAGTCATTGGCATAGATATAGACAAAGATATAGGCATAGATATAGACAAAGATATAGGCATAGATATAGACAACGACATAGGCATAGATATAGACAAAGAGATAGGCATAGATATAGACAAAGAGATAGGCATAGATATAGACAAAGAGATAGGCATAGATATAGACAAAGATATAGGCATAGATATAGACAAAGATATAGGCATAGATATAGACAAAGATATAGGCATAGATATAGACAAAGATATAGGCATAGATATAGACAAAGTCATTGGTATAGATATAGACAAAGTCATTGGTATAGATACAGACAAAGATATAGGCATAGATATAGACAAAGGGATAGGCATAGATATAGACAAAGATATAGGCATAGATATAGACAAAGATATAGGCATAGATATAGACAAAGACATAGGCATAGATATAGACAACGACATAGGCATAGATATAGGCATAGATATAGACAAAGATATAGGCATAGATATAGACAACGACATAGGCCTAGATATAGACAAAGATATAGGCATAGATATAGACAACGACATAGGCCTAGATATAGACAAAGATATAGGCATAGATATAGACAAAGAGATAGGCATAGATATAGACAAAGACATAGGCAAAGCTATAAACTAAGACGTAATCGTAGATATAGTCATCGACATAGGCATAGATATAGAAAAAGACATAGACATAGTCACAGACAACGACATATAGACATGACCAGACGAAGACGGGGTAATTACCGGCGTAATGAGCATAAGCATAGAGATAGTCATTTGCATAGGCATAGCAAAAGAAATAGGTGTAAACATGGGCAAGGCAAAAGTATGGGCACATGTAAAGGTGTAGGTATAATGAAGGCACAAACAAAAGTAAAGGTACGCAATTATAATGATTTGCAAGGTTATGAGTGTATGAAATGGTATGAAATAAGCATATAGACAGATATATTGACATATAGGCATGGGTAAAGGAAGAGGCATAGACAAAGACATAGGAATAGACATAGGTATTGACATGGAGGCATAGGTATTGGCATATGGAATGGTGAGGACAGTTGAAGCATCATGCCTTAACGGACTTAACGGGGCCGAAGTGGATGGATACGTGGGTTTAGGACACATGGATGGAAAAGTGACAAGCAAAGACATCTGAAGAACGAATTCTTTTTATGATGTACTTGGAAGAAAACATCGCGGGACATAAGCCTGAGAATAAGAACAATAAAATTATTATTATTATTATTGTTGTTTTGTTTTCTCGCGAGGAAGTAAAAAAGAACGAATGTTTTCGCTTTGTGCTTGTGCGTGTTCTTAGTTTTGTGCTGTTTGTGTGGACCAGATTTACTCGGTAACGATAACTGACACGTAATTATGCCAGGAATTTTGTATCCATCTCGAATTATTAAGCGCTTTTAGTCTCGCCAATTCAAAATGAAATTTAGCACGTGTTTATTATTTTGTTTCTTACTTCAATATCGCTGTGTTTTGCAGATACACCCGAAACGAATGAATTGCGATCAGTCTTCATGGAAAATCTCCTTGGGATTTACCAAGAACTGGAAGGGTCTTTCATGAAGGAAGTGTACGGTTTATACAAAGCGTTTAGATTCCGAACACTTTGGGAAACGGAGAATCCTCTTCCACAATTCCAAAGAGTAGCAAGTGAAGGGGCGCGTGGAAGAAAACTCCACGGAATAATCGGCTTGACAAATGTACTGAGAAACATTCAAAACATGGAAAACAGAGCCGTTAAGTGTTTCACTAACAACATTTACACCACTGATATTCAGAGGTGGAGCTTCAGTCAACAGACCAACCCAACGGTAAGTCAACTCTTAATCGGGCCAAATTGTTTTTTAAAGCCGATATCCTTCTCGTCCCCATAGCCCTTTTCGTTTCCGGCTGGGCCTTGGCACGAAAAACGAAGGGCTCTGGGGACATAGGATTTCAAGTCCTAGATTCTAGGACTTACGGACTTCATGTATTTAGTGTTGATGTTTTTACATGTTGTGTGTTCGCGACCGGCAAACATTTTGACTTCCGTTTAAGATTTCTTTGTTCTCAAATAGCCAATAAAAAAGTTCTGTTTTTTTTTTAAAGTCATATGTCCCCAGAGTCCTTCGTTTTTCGTGCCAAGGCCCAGCTGGCTAAGAGAAACGAAAAGGGCTTTGGGGACGAGAATGGGTCGATATTACTTACAACTAAGAATTTTAGTAACAATGGGCCTTAATCACACGGCGGCCATGTTGAGTCCCGAGGAATTGAAAACTTTTGTTTTGCCACGCGGGAACTCGTTCCCAAACATTTCAACTCGAGGCTTGGGGTACAAAATCTATTGTCTATGGCCAATATGGCCGCCACGCGAATAAGGCCCATGTTTGGAAAAACTTGTATCAACATTGTTCGGTGTTACTTCTGAACCATTTGAAAATATACCACAAAGAAATTTACTAGTAACACGCGCTGCTTTTCATGAAATAATTCCTGTCTCTCCTTAAAATATTAACAAGAAATTATATGAAACATAGATTGTTTCCTCGCCCTTCCTGTAATCAGTTGGAGAGTTTACATTCTAATAAAATTACCTCATTTCAATTTAAAATTATTATATACTATTGGACGTAAACTGGTGTATTTAAAAACAAAAAGGAATGAATAATCGCAGCAACGTAAATAAACTTTGCGATGCCAATTCATCTACGTTCACTTTACAATCGCGCCATAAAGCCTCAGAGAGCTTGTTTTGTAGGTGTAACCGATGCCTGAAAATCACTGCAAGAAATGCGAGAAGAGGACGACTATCAGCGTAGATTTTGCGTGTTTTCCCTTTAACAAAGCCTTTATATTGAAATGTACTCGAAATGAAAAGCACTCTACTTAAATTTTATCCATGTTTCTTTTCAGATATTTAATGAAATTCATATTAAAGGTTCTACCACGTTTAATATTGACGTCACTAACAGCTGCACCTCCTGTTTCAACATACGGCTCGTGAAGGTGATACAAAATGTACTGCCTCTTCTATTGAAATGAAAGCTGTCGAGCAGTACTTTGGTGTGGTGCGCACTGTTTAATATATATTGGCTCTTATTTTTGATTCTGTAGATAAAAACCCTGGTTAATTTATGACCGTTAAAATGAAAGAGAGTGAGCAGTACGTTCATTTGGTGTTGTTTTATAATACCGTTTAGGATGGATCTTAGTTTTGATTCTGTAGATTAAACTTGTGTGCGACCATTCAAATGAAAGCTAGTAAGCCGTACGTTCATGTGGTGGGGTTTAGAATGCTGTATAGGATGGATCTTATTTTTGATTCTGTAGAATGATTGACCATTCAAATGAAAGCTAGTGAGGAGCATAAATCGAATTAAGGGTTAACATGTTTTGTTTCTGCAGTTGTATGTCGAGTTAACTGGTGAAGAGGCTCAACCCTCCAATGTTCCCCTGACAGTTCATCTTCAAGTCCGCCATCTTAGCGCTTCGTTTTTCCGCCAAGGAAATGGAACGATAAAAGAATACCGGCAGCCACTTGGTTCCTTTAGGAAGATGAAATTCAGACGATCTGCCATCAGCAACAAGACAAAGTGTGGTCACGAAGAAAGGAGGGGATACAGTAAGCATTCCAGATATTAGCTGTCTAGTCTTTGTTGCTACAACAAGATATCGGCCAAAATCAGTTAAAGTTAACCCAAGTGTCGTAGTATTACCCAGAGGAGTCGCCAGCCACTTTTCCATTTAATCCCGTGTTGCCCAAAATGGCTACCACCTAATATTCTTTTGTTGGTATTCAATTTAGCCCTTCTTGCCTTCTTAGCCGGCTGGGCCTTGGCACGATAGGATTTTCAAAAGAATATTTTATCTTGAACGAGGCAACAAGGACAAATGTTTGGCTCATCCTCGGTGTAAGAATTTTTAATACTCACGAGTGACGTAAAACAAAGAACGAACAAGACAACCAAGAACCTCGAAACAATATAGAAACAGAAACAATAGCTCAGAAACAAAGAAAAAAGTCACAGGTTCTTACGCCGAGGAAAGCCCCAATTTGTATGTGCATCAGTGGCTATTTTGGAATAAGGTGTACAGTATGTTGAAATATTTCCGGACACTTTTTGCATAAACCGTAATATCTTATCTCAAAACAAAGCAAACAAGCTGAAATTCAGCCACAAGTTAGCTTCCACGTCTAGTAAGTAGGTCGTAAAGTTTCATCACCTGAAACTCTTTGGATCCTTCGTAATTTTGGAAAGAGTTCGTCGAATTGGATGCCCTATTTCCGGACGATCGTTACGAGATAAATACTCCGCTTTTCTTGGGGACATTCTTCTCCCTTGTGGCAAATATATCTTACAAAAGTTCAAGATTAACTTTAAGATTACTTTTTGTCCGAAATTAAAAGCTGTTTGTTTCGATTATTTAGCGAAGAAGTCATGAATGTTTTGAAACCGGCCAACAGACCGACATATTTGATTTGTATCACGGTAAGACGAGTAAGAGACTGGCAACTGATTTATTAGATACTAGACTGGACTTGGAAAACAACATTCAAGTATTTTTTTCCAAATAATTATTTCAGGTGCGTTGAAATTATGAAAGGGAGTTATAAAAACGCTTGTCTTTCAACAACTCTTCGATAAGATTGCATTTAAAACAGGAACTAGTTTGCTATCGTTAGGTGTCCGGAAATAGGAACACCTCACCAAAAATGCAAGTAAACTCTTTTCTAGTCAAGTTCGAAGATGCGAAACTGAAAACAGAACATTCTTATATGCTGTCAAACCTAGTCCTTTAAGCTGGACTGATGTCCAAAAAATGTTTAATCTCTATCGTATTTTGGGAGAACAGACCGCTTAACTGTAAACAGGTAATTCGACGCGCGCTAAAAATCGCATTTAAGAAGAAACAAAATTTACCTACCTCAACTGAAAGCTAATGTTCTCGCCTAAACGGAGCGTGGCTTGGCCACGAACGTATCAAACCAAAGCTGAAGGGTCGATAAGTCTTTGGAACGTATCGATCGGATTTGTTTTATTGTTTCAACGAAATAAGGAATCGTTAAGTCGAAGTGTCCGGAAATAGGGCAACATACTGTATAGGTATTTACTTCTGTCACTGCAACGTACCAATAAAACGTTGCGGTTAGGTAATTGATTCACTGTGTTTGAACCCAAAACAAAAGATGTGCGTTGTCATGGACTTTCCTACATAAACATTGGCCTCTTCGTTTGCTCCTTTGATGTTTTCCGGGCTTCATTATTTACTATAAAAACAAATTACTCCTATAACAGAAAACTCCATATTTTGTGTAACTCCGAACGACGACCGCTGGCAACCTATGTGTACTGATGCAGTCAGCCAAAGAGCCTGGGATGACAGCTTGTTAGGAGAGGAGGAGTGCAGAAGCCCGTTTGGCACGTATGAACTGGTTATACCGGTTGACGAGCGACTGAGCTGTGATGATCCTGGGATAATAAACAAGAACTGCCGGGACTTGGACGTATGTAACACATTCTTGCTTGTAGGATGCTTTCTGTTAGGGCTATTTTTAAATTCTCTACCGAATAGCACTGGCTAAAACAAATACTCCTGAGAACTTTACAGTGCTCAACGGTTTCCAGCACTTAGCTATCCACCACTTTTACGTTGCTGGGTTAGAGCTACCACTTCCAGAATTTATTTACCCATGACTGGGTATCTGTTCGATACAATAGGTCATTTTACAGTTCTGAGCTTAGTTACCAAGCCTTTGAATTAAAGTGAAGCTGAAGGCGACCTTGTGTTGATACAAAACCTCTTGCTTTTGATATATAAATGCTTATGTTCTTATGTTAACTAGTTTGTGGTCTTTATCATGACAAGGTCGCCCCAAACCTCACTTTCTTACAGAGGCCTGGTTACCTTTCACAGAATTGTAAAATGGTCTATTATTGTAATTTCAACTGAATTAACAGTGGTAGTATCGACCCTTCAACTTATAAGACCTAGGAACTGTTGTCCGCCATCATAAAGTTAAGTGGGTGGAATGACTTGATCTGGGCAGGAAGTCATGAATCCAAATTACGTTCGGTCTGAGAACAGCGCTGTGTTTGATTAGCTGAAAATAGGAAACACCTTCGCTGATTGGCTGGCGGATACATGAGAGGTAACAACACTGCAAAACCAGAGTTAAAATATTAAATTATTTATCGCAATTAAATAATAACCTCAGACGGTTTGCGCTTACCCGTATAGAGACCTTAAGATCGAGGTTTTTCGGCATTTCCCCCGAACCACGAACGTCAAGAAGTCACGTAACTAGTGCCTTGGCGTCAGGTTTGCGGTTTGAGGTTCACGTTTGTACGACTAGACCGCGCTCTAGAGGTAAGTGATTTACCGAAAGGTTTTTTGCACCCTAAAATATCACACTCCCACGATTGAGAGGAAATACTACTTTTTACAATTATTTCGCCTATTAATTATAGAATTCTTTTTCAAAGAAACGTAATTTTGAAGACGAATTTTCAGCTAAAATAGAAGTGAACGAACAAATGAAAACATACATGACAGCCGCCTATTTCACCAGTGCTACCACAAATATGGCCTACCAAATATGGGCAAACGGCTAACGTGATACCGCAAAACGCGGTATGACGTTTGTGGTAAGATGGCCAAACCTCGATCTTAAAAGTAGTAATGTCGGCTAGACCCGACCATTTTTGACAGGTACTGTCATGTAAATGAGTTCTATTGTTCTCGTGAGTTTGACGTATCCATGGCAACCATGTAGGTAGTGTCATACAAATAAATTTTATAGTAGATATGAGTTTGACATATTCATGGGAACCGCGTAAAATGATTGACAGGTACTGTCATGGTAATCGAGTGGCAAGTGTTACATAGCCTACCTCTCCGCGTGGGCGTGTCTCTGAGGTTTCGCGCGGCCATTTTGTTGCTTCGCACTCGACGGGCTAAGAAAAAAAGGGACTGCTCGTAGTCTAGTAAAATGGTGTCACGCAGAAAAAAAATCGCTTCAACAAATTTGAAAAATGAAAATGTTGTATTTTAAATGACGTCAAAAGCTCCGCCCCTTTTGTCTTGTCAACTTTTCTAATGAGATGCATCCATCTGTGAAGCATAAAAATTCATATTTGCCACGCAAATAAAAATCACGCAAACTTCGTTTTAAAAACAAAGATTGCATTCTCAAACAAATCCCTTTCCCTAAAATTAATCAGAATGCCACTCGCTTTGATTCGCTAATGGATGGTATACCTCTTATCCCTTCCCCATACAATTAATCAGAATGTCGCACGCTTCGATACGTTAATGAATGGTATATTGTACTGAGAGGCAAATGGTCAGGAAGGGTATCCCCCACCCCTGACATGTGCCAGTTCTTGGTTCCTGGGAACGATTCTCCCGGCTCTTATAAATAGCTGATTCAAATGGATTAAAAATAAAGAAATGAAAAGCACAAGACATGATATTTTGCTCAACAATTTTTATTGATTGACATTTAATACTTTCGATCAAGTGCACAATTGTTCTGTTGATCAATCCATCGTTTTATTTTCAACGGGCTTATTTCCATCCGTTACAGTAACATCTCGGTTCACTTCTAAGTCCCTTGATCCTGTGTCCTCTTCCGGACTCGTGTCCACATGCATTTGGTCAGGCGCGGCACTCTGTCATAGTATTCAGTCTTTGATATTTCCTTTATGCTCTTTGCATAATAGCGTCGCCAATATTTGTTGATCCGCTCCCTGTTGCTTTGACAGTATTTTCTTTGATAACTCCTGATGCGTTCCCTGTTCTTTTGGCAATATGTTCTCTTGGCTCTGCTGATTTCTTCACGCTTTGTTTTAAGACAGGCTTTGATCATCTCCGCGTTCTCTGTACGCCATCATTTTTGTCGAGCCAGGACTCGCTTCTTGTTTTCTGAATGTATTTTATGGAAGGCACTCTTACACACGACTTTTCTATCACCCTCTGATAATTGATTGGAGCAATCTATCTTGAGCAGTTGAGTGCTGTCTTGTAAATAACGAGAAAAACCCCTACAATCACACTTTCTTACAGCCATGTAGACAAATCACATGGAGTTTTCAGCCACTTCTTCTTTTCCTTCGTCATCGCCATCTGGCTCGTCAGAGAGTACCTTTCTTGTCATTTTTCTGTTTAACAGGAATTCCGTTTTTCTGCTGCTCTGACTCAGCCACTTATTCGAAATCCATGTTGTTTTCGTCAATAAGTCGTGGAAGAGTGCTCATGACTTTACGGTGTAGTGCATCGCGTTTGATATGGTGGGTCCATAAGAGATGCTGTAAGTAGGTCCTTCGTAGCTTCCTTCTAATTAAAGGTAATACAGGACATTGAAAGCAGCATTCTCGGCGTAATCTTGGGTTTTACCCACATCGTGAAACCGTTTGACTTCACTGATGTATTTTTCTTCCACATCTTCCCTCACTTTCCTACGTAACGGAAGCCATGGATCATAGTCTGGATCCTTGTCCTCTTCGGAGCTGCTACTATTCTCCTCCTCTTCATCCTGTTCCTCTTCAGCCTCCTCTTCGGGCTCCTCTTTCTCGTCTACATTTTCTTCATTACTTCCACCTTCTTCTTCTGTGTCGAAAATATCTGGTGAACGATCACCCATGGTCTCGTCAACCTTCAACCAAGACAGCGTGCTTCAAATGAACTGGT
This sequence comes from Blastomussa wellsi, assembly GCA_947652115.1. Classification (NCBI taxonomy): domain Eukaryota; kingdom Metazoa; phylum Cnidaria; class Anthozoa; order Scleractinia; family Plerogyridae; genus Blastomussa; species Blastomussa wellsi. The sequence continues at coordinate 5,346,100 of OX393572.1, read as the reverse complement.
GAATTGAAGCATTGATTGATATACTTCAAAAATCCTCTCTGATTCTTCGATACCAACGCGGGTATCCTTCGTGCGTCATGAGGTGGCTAAACACGCGTTTCCTGTCGTCGCTGGCAGGATGTAAATCGAAGAACGTGTATCCAAACGGATAGACTGTCATAATTTCTGACCAGTAGATGGGAAATGCTCTGAAGCAGCAAATTCCTAATGCCTAATTTATCTCGTGGGTTCTTGAACGCCACGATGTAATGGCGTTCCTCGAGATACTCTTGGCGTGATTTTTATTTGCGTGGCAAATATGAATTTTTATGCTTCACAGTTGGATGCATCTCATTAGAAAAGTCGACAAGACAAAAGGGGCGGAGCTTTTGATTGATGGCGTCATTTGAAATACAACATTTTTAAATTTTTTTCTACGTGACACCATTTTGCGAGGCTGTGTGACACTTGTCACTCGATTGCCATGACAGTACCTGTCAATCATTTTACATGGCTGCCATGAATATGTCAAACTCATATTTACCATAGAATTTCTTTGCATGACAATACCTACATGGTTGCCATGGACACGTCAAACTCACGAGAACAATACATGACAATACCTGTCAAAAATGGTCGGGTCTAGCCGACATTACTACTCTTAAAATGTACGTTTCTTTTTAATGTTTTCTTCAGCTCACCAAGTTTACCAGCATGAACGTGTGGGCCCAGTTTTACTACTGGTCAGAGGTTTATCCCACCGGACCGGATGACCGCACTTGTCTAAGCCCTGTGCCCCCAGGAGTGATTTAGTTACAACATTCCATTCGAAACAAATTCCTTCTGTGATTGCACTCATGTAAAAAAACGACACTCTGAAAAAACAATAGCCATATGTAGGCTGATGCGTTCTGCACATGACACTAATAAACATGATAAAATTCATCGTCTTCCAGTGGAATTTTAACTTATTGCTGAAGGCTTATTTGTATGATCAGGAAGTTATTTTGTGCGAATGCTCTTAGCAATTACGTAAATATTTTCCATGGGCACACAACGACCTTTTACGGTGCTGTTGTTTTAGTATCCTTCTTAGCCGTTATTTTGGGATCCCAAAACGGGCCTTTGTCGGCTTTACAGGAATTTGGGCTCGTCTTCGGGGTAAGAACCTGTTAATCTCACCAGTGACATAAACAAAGAATGAACAAGGCAACAGAGAACCTCGAAACAATACAGAATAGAGAAACAATAGCTCAAAAACAAAGAAAAAAGGGCACTGGTTCTTACACCGAGGTAAACCCGGAATTTGAGTTTGACTCGTAAGCGAATTCTGGTAAATGAAACACGGAATCCTTTTTACATCCTCATTTACATAAGCAAGGACCAAACTTACTGCCTATGGCATTTTAGAACGGTGTCTGTGCAATAATAAAACTGAATCCCTGCAAGAGAAAGCGAAATCCCAAAACTTTCACTTTCGGGCCACGGAGAAAATAAGACAAAAAAGCGAGGTTTTCGTCAATGACCAAAGTACAGGCAACAAAACTGACTATTAATCTGATCCGTCCTTACAAAATATAAAAGCCACAAAAAATACACGAGTTCCAATAATGAACAGCAGGGAGAGAAAAGACTAAAAGATATATTCAGGAAGAAGTGCTATGATCGTTTTCATTTAGTGATTTCGCAGCTTTGTCTTTCATATCGTAGCTGATGTGCTACTTGCACAGGGATTCCGGATTTTCGCGATGAAATTGTTCGCTGTTAATGCGTCCTTGAGTGGCTTCACTAAGACAAACTCTGAGGGCGAATTTTTGGTTAACTTCTTAACAGTTATAGCTGAAGAGTATGCAGAGAAGGAAACATCGAATAATAGCTCGGCTAAACGCATACAAATCATAAATGTCTAAATCTCCGAAAACAAAATAGTCAGTCTTTTTTAATTCCAATATCATTGCAAAAGTAGCGCCACATCTGGCTAAAGTATCTTTTAAGAGTTTCAGTTACACTCAGAATTGAAGCACTTCGAGCTAAGCTCTTCTACTTGGATTTGAGCCCACAATATGACAGGAACCACTTCCTGTTCTTATGGCACACATAGCCGAAACCATCTCCGATTTCCTGTCATTGCTTTAGCTTCGTCATAATATTGTATGCTTTGATGGGGCTGCTATCCTCGCGCACAGTGTGCCAGAGCCCTGTACATATAAATCGACCGGCATGACTCATTTCCGCCTCAAAACCTGTACAACGTACCAATTTGGACTTCGGGAGGCACCCATAGAAGTGAAAGTGACCCAGATTTAACTGTGTTTTGTTGTAACTAAGAAAAATGAAGAGTGGAAAAGGCATTATACTCATTTCCGAGTTCTCTTTTACCTAAGTGTGAAACCACTCGTATGAAAATGTGTTTTGTCTGCATTTTCATTCTCATACAAAACAAGCTAGTTTCCATGTGAATAGTTTTTCATATAGACTCGTTTTGAAACAGTGGAAAAGGGAACTCGGAAATGGCCTATTGTCTGTAGTGAAATTTTTGGCAGAAAAAGTGAAAACAACTTAACCATCATTGCAAAATTCCGTGGCAGTTTCCTCTGTCGCTACTTGCTAGAGGTCCTTAAATTGTGGTAGCGAAAATATTTTACTACGCGAGGTAAAATTCCAAAAAATAAGTCCTGGGCTCATATTTGTTCAACGTCCCTTGTACATGGAAATATTTTCAAGGAAGGCTATACGTGGGGGCTATTTCCGGATGAAAATGTGTATTTAAAATCTTTGGGTTTCTATTTGGACGGTATTGCGTTGCTAAGAGATCCGCCATTAGAAACGTGAAAGGAGGGGGAGTGAGCAGTCTAAAAACAAAAAAATAATTCCTTCAAAACAAAAATTTAATGAAAAATCCTGCATTGCAAAGGAACCAGAAAAATAACCTACATGGGTTGAAAAAATGATATACCTTTCCATAAAGTCCTACCCCACCCCCTTTCATCTTTTTGACAACTTTCTGACAACGTTTTGCTGGCAACTGAATGAGAGAGAGATGTTAAAAGAAGTCAAAAACTGATCAAAACTTTGCAAGGTGGAAACTCTTAGGCGCCTTCCACTGTAACTAAACATAACAACATGAAACACAAAATAGAGCCTCTAACAATGTAAAATACAAAACAGATCCTATAAATAAAAGTATGAACTCATGGAATTATATTTGGGAGAGTTTATTACAGGATGGATTTCATGGATAGTGCATCCACCGTCGGGCCAGACTTTGTAAAGCATCTGTCTGTCTGTCTGTCTGTCTGTCTGCGTGTCTACGTGTCTGTCTGTCTGTCTGTCTACGTATATATCTGTCTGTCTACGTGTGTGTATGTCTGTCTGTCTGCGTGTCTGTCTGTCTGTCTACGTGTGTGTCTGTCTGTCTACGTGTGTGTATGTCTGTCTGTCTGCGTGTGTGTCTGTCTGTCTGCGTGTGTGTGTCTGTCTGTCTGCGTGTCATGTGCTGTTGGTAGGAGCCGTAGGATGTTATTCTGCCATAGTGAGTGAGTATATTTTTATTTATCATCAACGAAAACTAAGGTTTACAGTAATAGTATAATTTTATTATGCAGCGCTTTGCAACACCTTGGGCGAATCTTGGCAAACTACATACCTATTTCCCAGGTTATTTGTTACTGAATGTACAGATGAGGAATAACAATAATGACAATTTGTTGAACATTAAAATTACTCGAATTCATGTGACTGCTGTCTTACAAGTCGTAGTGCTCTATCAGTGCAGGGAAAACATAGCAATGCTCATGCACCGGAAAATGAAAATTCATATAAAATGTACTATTTCCGCATTTAACAAATTAATGACATTTTGATTGTTGATATTAGGCGTTCACAGTACAATCACATGACTGAAATGATGAATCGGTTTCAGATGCATGTATCGATCGTAACAACAGTTGTTTCCAATTTTCAGGATTCTACTGGAGAGATGAAGATATCAGTTGGGCATGTTGTAGCAACATGAAACGTTGGTACACTTCGCTCGGTAGCCAACATGTACGGTCTTGGGAGTGAGAGGGTTAAATTACAAATGTGAAAGTCTTGCAAATACAGAAAAGGATGATCTTTATATTGTTAAGGCATTTCTCCATCATCTTTGGAGGCCTAGCGAGACCCCACTGGCGAGCTCACCGCATAAGCAGCTGCAATTCCTCTACGGAATCTACGCATAACTTTCCGCCACCAAACTTTGGAAAATTTCTGTATCTCATTCGCTTGGGCCACAAAAAGCCAAACCGGGCCATAAAAGGTGCACACCCCCGTTTTACTCGTTTGCAAATCGACCTACATGACGGAACTTCAACTTTGGAGCTCGGTTGGCACGTGGGAGCATACATCGAGCAGAGAAAGAACTTTAGGTCTGACGAACAGTTGACCACCACTAGCGGTTGCAATTGATGAACCTCAAGCGCCGCTTCTTCTTATGTGTCGTGGCTGAACATGTTTGGCATGTGCGTTAAATTGTAGCCAATTCCTCGACACATGGATATCGTTATTTTTTCGCATTTCCTTCCGTTACTTGCTTTCACAGTAGCAATTAATTCCGTTGGTCGTACTGCTGTTGTCGCCTGATTAGTTGCACTACCAACGCATAACCTGTCGCCGTAGTCTATAGGGAAATTTCTGCATGCGTACGCATAAGAGGTGCACAACCTTTTCTTACTCGATTGCACATCGACCTACATGGGAGAACGTCATCTTTTACGTTCGGTTGGCACTTTGGGAAGTATATGGAGCAGAGAAAGAACTTCAGCTCTGGCGAACACTTGATCTGAACTAGCGGCCAAAATTGAGGAACTTCAAGCGCCGCTTCTTCTTGTGTGGTGTGGTAGAACATGTTTGGTACATAAGTCATGTTATAGCCAATACTTTGGCACATAGGGATCTTGATTTTTTCGCATTTCGTCCCTTTATACTTGACTTCTTGGTAACAATTACTTCCGTCGTATGATTATTTACATCTCTGTCACTACCAAGACACAACCTGTCGCCCACATCTTTTGGAAAACTGTCGCATTTCATTCGCTCCGGCCACGCAAACCCATACCATTCAACAGCTTTATCCAATTAACCTTTCCCTGTTGGCAGCCGTGTCTCTTCGATCACTTTGGCAAAATCGGGAAGATTTACGAGGCACGTTTCCCTTTCGTAAACAAGGGATGCCATTTTAGCGACACTTGGAATATTTTTGGCTATCATCCAATTTTTCCCACAGAAACGAAAGGAAAATTGTACGTCAATGACCGGATTCGAACCCTGAACCTCTGCATGCCTACATTCTCATCTCAACACTACACTACCAGGCTGATCCGCCAAATTTCTCGCAAAATTTAATTATCTACTTGACTTTACTATTGCCCTAGCCAACAAATAAAAGCTAACCGCAAGCAAACCATTATTAAAGCAATTTGAGTGTTTATTAGTCTGTCACCAAATTATAACCAGTTTCTACCTTAGTCCAGGCCTAAACTAGAGCAGATGTAGAATCGTCCATTCCGAAAAGCTTGGTTACCAATTATGGCATCGACCGTTAAAAATGGCATCGCTTGTTTACGAAAGGGAATTTAGCTTCCCACGCAGCCTCCCAATGGGCATCGACGAGACTGCTAGCAGAGATGATAGGATGGGGTTCATAGCAGTTAATTGGTCAAAACAGCATCAGAAATTAACTACCAGCTCGGAAATAAAGTGGTAGTTAAGATTTGAGGTCTGCTGAGAAATGGGTTGAAATTTTACCTGATAACTTAGAATTCGCCGAAAATATAAATGATAACTGAGATTCCAATACCCGTATCTAGAATTAACCTCAGTCAACATGGTCAATATTTCCGGAGAAATGGTCACAAAAGGCAATATCCGACCGCCGTGGATTATTAATGCAGTCACACCACATGCATAATGTAATTTTGAGATTACTCTAATAAAAACCGGATTTAGTTCCGCGTACAACTGAGATATACATCAAATATATTTCCAGAAACTTGCCTTACATTTACACCAAAGTCTCGGTTGAGATACGTTTTTATCTAAATCTATTTTTTATTTATTCGTTAAGACAGTCGTGCGCGGTCATTGTAAAATTGCATACGCATTTCCGGTTAAAGACCCAGAAACAATCCGTTCGCCACAGTAAAGTTCACTAACTTCAATTTTTTGCGTGGTTAACGGAGCCATATGGCTTGTCCAAGAAAAAAACTGGGTATAGAGTGAAAGGAAAACAACCTTTGAGAACAGTTATGGCATCAGTCGAATCACAAGTGTCACGGGTAAGTGTGGTATGTACTTGATACGTAGAAGGAAATAAATAGTATTCAACGAGTCTTCCCTAATGTTAGATTGAAAGTTATGCGCTTTTATACTGTAAACTTACACGTTCCAGATAGTGGGATGTTATTCAACCCGTGGAACAACAACTCGCAACTTATTAGGGCTAAATAGTCAAAACTAAACAGACCCTAAACTAAACAATGAAATTAGTGTCTAAAGCGGACCTGATTGTGTTGTTACTATCATTCCCTGGTTTGTAAAGTTCTTTAAGCTGTTGCCCAGTTGTGCGGTCCCTTGTCCTGCTTTGAAAACAAATCCATTTGCTTTGCTTTCGTTTGGCCACGAACAAAATAGCAGATTTTCTATATATTATGACTGATTTGGTGATGATGTTGTTCAGAGGGAAAAGTCCCGAAACTTTTGTTTGCGTTGCAAGTTTACATTCAAATTAAATGAAGTCATTTCAAGGTCTGGTGAACCTTGCGGAAAAATCAGCCAAGATCAACGAGCGTGGCGCCACATGGAACTGGTGTATAACAAAGTTCATAAACAAGGTTATAATTTTCATTTAGGAGCACGTTTCTGTTGGCTACGGACTTTACAGACTTAACAATTTCACTTTGCACTTTGTACCGACGTTGCACCGTGATTTGTGTGTGTCGCTTGTCTGATCAAGGGACTTGTTTCTTTTACAACCTCTTTACCAAAATGGCTTGTGAGACTGTTAGGACGCATCTCTAAAGAATTGAATTCAAGGTCCTTACAAATTTCGCAATCTTAAATTTTGTAATTTTTCAAGTTAAATTTGGAGATTTTTTGGACAACTTTTGAGACCTTTTGAAGTCCAATGACCTTGCTGAGAATGCATGACGTCATTATTATCACTTGATTTCCTCAAAAGGGAATATAATTAGATGCTTTGGACGTATGAGTATGATCTCTAGTGGATACCTGGGGGTGGTTACACTCATTTCCTCCTCCTAGACTTACAAAATGATAGAAGAAACAAACCCAGGCTAAATGACATAGACATACAAACGAAGAAAAGTGTAAAAGGTTTCACACAATCACAGGAGTGCTCGATACAAATTCATGCAGAGCATGAACATAACTATTTCACTTGGTCGCACACTTAGCGATAGCAACCGGGTGCGTGATTTGATAAGCAGAGCCTACAAGACGCGCCAGCTAGTTTACAGGTGCGTGAAAGAGAACAAAATAAGAATGTACATTTGGGAATAAATATTAAACTAAACTAGCTAAATGTGGTTGAAAATCCTCAGAGCTCGGATTCTTACAACTGCACGCCATCCTATCTTTTTAATCTTTTAGCTATAAAGCAAGGCAACTTAATAAATTGTTTTATATATCCGAGTTTAAGGTGAGTTTAATTTCTCTTACAGGGTCACTCGCTATGGAGTATTCACGAGAACAACTAAGCTACTTTCGAATATGTTACGTCGCGTTCAACTTAGTTCCAGAAGGACTGAGGGAGATCTTTAGAAAAGAATGGAATTCCCGATACAAAGCACCTTTGTATGGCGAATGGCAAGAAACGCCCCAAAACGGCCTTGATTTCTACAACAACGAGGGAAAAAAAAGTCGTTCCAAAAATGGCCGATATCTGGCGACAATACGGAATGGCAACACGGCAGAGTGGGACTGTAGTTGTTTGTTCTTCGCGATTCTGTTCTCAGATAGCATTGGCACAACCCTTAGTACAGCAATCAGCAAAGATGTCGATGATCTTCGACAGGTCCGAAATGAAATTGCGCACATTTGCGAGGCCGAGATCAAAGATGCCGATTTTCAGAATTACGTAGGAAGAGTGTTGCACTCATTTAATTCTTTGGGTCTTCCTATCGATGATATTGAAGATGTCAAAAACCAAACAAGTTTCCCAACGGCAGAGGTAGAACACTTGAAGAAACAAGTTGATCATTTCAAAACCAAATGGGACCAAATAAAGGAAGAAAACGCCACTCTTTCTCAAGAAGTTAACTCCAAGCTTGAGTCGTTCTGTTCTCTGACATTTTCACCACCACCGCATGAAATCATCAGGCGTTCCAAAGACATTGAAAGGATTACAGAGAAAATGGAAGAGCTTTACGATGGCAATGTTGAAGCAGTTAGTACGATTTATTTGTCGGGGAATCCTGGATGTGGCAAAAGCCAACTTGCTTGCCAAATTGGACAGGAGTTCTTTAGCACAAGATCGCTTTGTGAAAACTTGACGTTTGTTGCCACCCTGAATGCAGAAAACATCGAAACACTTGCAGACTCTTATCTCACTCTTGGGAAACATCTAGGAATCACAGAATACACTTTGACTGTCCTTGAAACCTCTAAACGAGAGAAGCCGAGTGAAACAATTCAGCATCTCAAGCGCCTGATTTTTCCAAAAATTCAAAATTTTTCTACGTGGTTGATTATTGCTGATAACGTGCTTGCGTTAAATTTAGTCCGCGGGTGTCTGCCTCATACTGCGAGTACAGAATGGGGCCACGGTATCCTGCTCATTACCACCCAAGATAGCACTTCAATCCCCCCTGATTCGTCTCACACGTACCATGAGTCATTCAGTAAAGGAATGCAGCCACATGATGCAGTAAAGTTGTTGTATCAAGTGTCGCAAAGTGCTGGTCACGTTAAAGCAGGGGAAGTTGCTAAATTTCTTGAGTATCAGCCACTGGCTTTAGCAGCTGCAGGTTACTATGTCAAAACTGTTGTAGAGAATGGGTCCCCAAACTTTGGCTGGACAGAGTATCTAAAGGAAGGCCATCGAGAAGTGAGTGATCGCCTTCTTGCGAGTCAGAATTTGAGTTATTCAAAAACAATGACCACTGCCGTACGAATGGCTTTAGAAAGAGCTGTGGAAACCGATAAAGTTTTTCACCACTTGTTTTCCTTTCTTTCTATTTGCTCGTCTGAATTACTGCCACTTGAAGCTGCTGTAAAATTCGTCAAAGCTCGAACGACGGGTCTACCAGAAGAGTTAATAAAGGCAGGAATTTTAAGATCTTCTTTAATTCTCATCTCAGCCGAAGAAGAGGAAACAGTCACATGTTTGTGTTTGCACAACATTGTGCACGAAGTGCTTAAACAAGGAACGATTTGTAATCTTGACTCAGGAGAGAGAAGCCAGAACGTGGCAACAGCAATAAGGATTTTTGAATCATGCCTTCAATCAGAACATGACAATATCGAAAGAAGAGGAAAAACCTGTGCTCTTTTACGCAAACTGACGTCTCATTGCAAAGCTTTGCTTGCGGAAATGAGTTCAGCGTCGCCAGACGATATCTTCCAAGAGGAGATGATGCCCTTCATAACTGTTCACAAAGTGATTCAGTGGCTCTGCTCTTTTGCCAAGGCCTGTAATAAAATTTCTGATTTGCCACAAGCGAAAGAACTCTTTTACAAGGCGTTAGCGATTCAGAGAAAGATTTTTGGCGAAGATCATGCTGATGTAGCAACAAGTTATAATGACTTGGGAGCGGTGTACATGGACATTGGAGAATATAATCACGCCAAAGAACTCCACGCGAAGGCATTGAAGATTCGCAAGAAGATTTTCGGTGAACAGCATGAACATGTAGCAATAAGTTATAGCAACTTGGGAGAGGTGTACAGAAACATTGGAGAATACAATGAAGCCAAAGAACTGTACGTAAAAGCACTGATGATTAACACCAATATTTTCGGTGAAGAGCATGCTGACGTAGCTGCAAGTTATAGCAACTTGGGACTGGCATACGCGGATATTGGCAACTACCGTGAAGCCAAAGAACTCCACGTGAAGGCACTTATGATTCGCAAAACGATTTACGGCGAAGAGCACGCTGATGTAGCGACCATTTACAACAACTTGGGAGCAGTGTACACGAGCATTGGAGAAAGCAATCAAGCCAAAGAACTCCACGAGAAGGCACTAATGATTCGCAAAAAGATTTTCGGTGAAGAGCATGCGGATGTGGCAACAAGCTATAACAACCTGGGACTAGTGTACCTTGACATTGGAGAATACAGTCAAGCCAAAGAGCTCCTCGAAAAGGCTTTGGAAATTTGTAAAAAGATTTTCGGAGACATGCACGCGCATGTTGCAACCTGTTACAGCAACTTGGGACAATTGTACGCGAAAGTTGGAGAATATAACCATGCCAAAGACATCCTCCACAAAGCCCTGATGATTTATAAAAGCGTCTTCGGCGAGCAAAACACTCATGTAGCGACAAGCTATAAAGACCTAGGAGAAGTGCACTGTGACAATGGAGAATACCTGAAAGCCAAAGAGCACTACGAGAAAGCACTGATGATTTCTAAAAAGATTTTCGGCGCAGAGCAAGACGATGTAGCAACAATTTATCACACTTTGGGAGCCATTTACGATAAAATGGGAAATTACAGTCAAGCCGACGAACTATACCAGATGGCGGCGGTGATTAAGAGAAAAAAATTCGTTGCCGAGACGGCTGCCGCTACAACCGGTTCAAAGAACATTTCTGAACCATTTAGACTTTGTTGTTGTGTTCTCTGTTGATTTCTAATCATATGGAGGCGTATTTGGACTATATACTGTCCCGGGGGAGGTATATTTGACCCCAGTTTGGGATAAGGGGTGCAGCTGTGGGTTTGAAACCCTGCCCCTGCTTAGGACAAAAATAATGTTGAACATCTACCCTGTTTGGGACAAAGGAAAAATTTCTTTTTGTGCTATAGCGCTATTATCTAGTCTTAAAAATGATCTTATATTGACTGATGACCGGCTAAATAAATACTGCTGCACGTTTCTTTAAACTCGACGAAAGTCTGGAAGTCATACTCTGTCTAAGATGGCTCCAGCCTGCCCCACTGTCCACGCGAAGTCTGGGAAGGAGTAATTCTCGGCGAGTGCTCTTTGGTGGCGTCACCACTCATGATAGACTCCAGACTCCTCTGAGCCGAGAACGCCAAGGGACTAGGCTGGACTGAGAGGTAAAACATCATATCTTATCCAGCGGCACGTCCCCTTATAGCCCAGTACCCCCCTCTCCCCCGGAAAACAGTCCACAGTTGCTGAACCAGATCAACGAGAATGTTTTCCAATCCCATTTAGAATCAAGCTAACGAACTTCTTACAAGTTAAAGTATCTTGAACTGATGAAGTTTACCTTTACATATGGATAATCAAAGACTCAGATCTAATTCTGGGAAGTTGTTTTGTTAGGAATACATAAATACCTGTTAGGAGAAACTTGTTGATATCTTCGATTCAATAGCATTAACCTCGAGCCACATCTTTCCTGGAATCCAAAGGAACTCAAAGGACAAAAGGAATAATGGCCTTCTTTAATTTTACAATGTAATTATTTTACAGTTATTTTTCATAGCTCTTAGGCTCACTATTCTCTCCCTTCAATCAATTCAGGCCGTCGGCCCGATCTGAGAATTGTTTTTATTTGTAAAAATTGTATGGTTAACCTAAACTACAGGAAAAGATGTCTTCTTCAAATGTCCAATGTATATGCTTTACACGAGAAAATACTTCTTCAGTGCAATCTGCAATATAGCCATGACGGCTGAAGAAATTGCAAGTTACACGATGGGTGTCATGCTTGTGCAACGTTTTCGACGCGCAGCACTACAAAAATATAATCTTCAGTTGAAATGATCCACTTGTGAAGGAAGCCCTGTTAGTCTCATTTTAACGTATTTTCGTTGTAAACTGCGATCGACATGTCACATGTAGCAATTTGTCTCGCAAGAGAGGATATTTCTATTTTTCGTGCAACTCGTAGCGCATCATCAGAGGATTTTGTTGTATTGCAACTTGAAAAATAGTGAAGTCAAAACTAGGACAGTTTTTCTGATCACTGTTTAAATCTCCCAACCCATGAAGGCAATCCAAACGACAACACGTTGCGGGAAAATGGATAGGGGGTGAAGTGCATTTTCAAGATTACATAGGGTCATAGAGGTCTGGCTTTCGGCAACAAGAAGACCCAATTGACAACAACAATAGCAAGTTAAAAGCTTGATAAGAGAGATCCCAACGCTCCCGCTGCGCCTTGGGAGAACTCAATCTCCCTCGTCCTCACCAGGGGCATCTTCATCAACACAGGCTTCACATTGTCACTGTGGGAACAAAGTTACCCTGGGGCCGAGATAGCTGTCCATGTAAGTCTACAGAGAAAGTGGCACTACATTCCCAAACAATGTTTATTTACGACAAAGAAATCAGACTGAAACATGGTGTTCAAAAGCTATTAAAGAGATTATTCTGCAATATTCGTAACTAAATAAATCTCGCTTCTGAGGAAACTTGGTTTGCAGTAATTTTTTTCTCGTTGCGGCGGAGTTCCATGTATATAACAATATTGAAGTAAACTATTGCGGGGATCGAGATTTGCAGTATAACAGAAGGTAACCAAAATAGAGAGATTAAGCATGACGCTATACGGCAAACGGCAAACGCGAGCCTGCCTTTCATTTTGTTACCTTTTTATCTAATTCTCAAATAAATCTCTCAGAAAAATAGGGAAAAATTCACTTGTTCACAACATTCCGCGCACAAACGCATGACGGCCAACCACAGAAGTTGAATTTTTGCAGTTCGCGGGAAAAACATACGTCATGCTTAATCTCTCTAATAAGCGTTGTCTCTGTCTTCCTAAGGTACTTAATGGGAAGAGTAATCACAACAACCCACGCCACAGCAGCGGCCGTAATGATACGACGTTCAGTGACCAGATTCTGATATGCAAAGGTGTATTTTATGGCTATATAACGCTCCGCACTCATTAGGAATAGATGAAGTAGCGATGCTAACACACATCTTATACTAATGGCCATTGTCATGTTGGCTAGAATGCAAAACGGTTTTCTTGACACACGAACTATCGTGGAATATCCGTCTAACGAACTAAAAGAAACATCCCAAAGTTCGTCCCGTATTTATACTAGACGGATGATCGGTCTGGACTTATGATCCGTCCCTAGTATAAATTGGACCAAGATGAAATTTTATCCAAATTCAGTTTCAACGTGAAACAGGTAGAACGCTACTGTGGTGCCAGGGCAATGCGACACCGCGGAGAAACTCATGGCGCAAGCGCATGACGTCACGATTCTCGATGTGGTCATCGTCAGCAAGTGAAGCCATGATGCATCAATGACAGAAATTTAGTCCAAACGAGCGAACTTACGATGCTGATAGCAAAAATTGGAAGCAAAATTATGAAGCTGGAAATTGAGAGGTAACTAAACATAAAACAAAGCAGCTCTAGTATGAATCTTAAACTTAAATATTCAGGTGTTTCCTTAAAAATTGCCAAAATGCTCACACTATCGTTTTTCCGCAGTGTCGGTAATGCCCGGTCATGAATTAGCCTTTTACACAATTGCTGGTTTCGAGTTTTGGAAGACTGGCGAAACTCTTCTGCTAACCTTTCAACTCTCCGGACTCACTGAGTCATTGGTCAGTCATTGAAATCAAAACAAATGTACGTCACAGTCAATTTTACTTTTTATTCAGTCTCAGACTGCTTGTTGTATACACGAAATGTGATAAATTGGCTAATACAAAAAAAAAACAACAACAACTTTGTCACTATTGCCACCAGGCAAATGCTTGGTCATAAATGTCTTTTACTCAGCTGCCAGTTCTGGATTTTCGAAGACTGACGAAACTCTGCTATTAGTCGTAGTGAATGGTGAAAAGCAGCGCAAGATGATGTACCACGCATCGAGATAAAACTTGCCTCCACTTGGAACTTTTTTCTTTTCCATCAGAACTCTAAACCGAGAACAGAAAAGAAACAAATTGAAAAATGATAGAAATCTAACTTAAAGTGCATATGAAGCGAAATATTTTTAATGTATATTTCTAAAGTTTAACATGTCGAAGGAAGAATCTAAAAGTTTGAGAGAACAAATTGACGATTTTATAAGCCTTGAAAGTTACCTCTCCAAAAATGTCCGCCAATTTGCGCGGTCAAAATACCAGATCGTGACGTCACGTTGGTTGCATCTCAGATCAAGAGATGAGGCGGACAGTGAGAAAACTAGGCGTTGAGGACTTACAACCTTATCCCATTGCGTTTGAACGGTTAACAAAAGGCTATTCGTTTCGATACGGCTAGTTATTCGAAACGTTTTCGCGTGAGAGGTTCTACTCAGCGCTTACTCAAAACGGCCCTTTGACACCAAAGTGACGTCACATTAAGGATTTCACAAAAGAAACTCGATCCAGGCTACGGACACTTTTATGCCAGAAAAACCGCATTTTATAGCCCTCAAAATCGCTCAAATCTTTATTGAGTGTAATTTTTCTACTTGCAGTAGTTTTCTATACATGTAGGGGAACTGAAAACGGTACAGAGAAAATTCGCCTCATTTGCATTTTAAATAGTTATTAGTATACATTATGGCCATGTCCATGAAACTAGCGAATTCACAAATTTGATTGACTAAAATCGATATTGACCACAGTCAAGATTTTCCCGTCTATACCGGCATCTAGATCGGTTACATTTTGGGGTCAAAAAAAAAAACAGGAACACATTGTCCCCGGCCACTTTTCGCATTTTGGACGGCCACTTTTCGAATCCTGACTAAAAGACGCTGGCAGTAAGCACATTATCAACCTAGTTCATGTAAATGGCCTTAGCTCACCAAGAGTTCTCCAAAGCTCAATTGGTTAGAGCACCCAACTGGTATTCTGGGATGTGATGGATTCAAATCCTGTTGGGGTCTCAGATTTTTTTCTTTGTCCACATTCTCATCTCCAGAGCCGCTTGTCCATCTCTACCAGTTAGGCCTGTGCAAACAAGCGGCTCTGGGCTAGAATCCAACAAAGGGAGTCGAATCAAATCAACAGTTTGAAACTATCTGACAACAGCTGGATTTTAAAACGGTTGATTTGATTTGGCTTCCTTTATTAGATTTCAGCCAATCAAATCATGTGTCCCCAGAGTGACTTGTTCCTCGTGCACAGGCCAAGCCGACTAAGAAGGACAAGCGGTTCTGGGGACGAGAATGCTTTGTCTCACGCTAGTGTAATAATCAATATTTAATCTTTCTCGATTATTATACCAAAGGCAAGGTAACTTACAACCTGGCCACTGATGTTTCTTGTCACAGAGTGGAACGTAGATAACGCCCATGAGATTCTTTTTCACAATCTGGCCATCCTCTAGTTTGTCATGTTGCTCAAGGACCTGATTTCTGCCCTCCGCACCAACAGGGCAAATAAGACGACCGCCTGGTTTCAGCTGCTCTAGAAGCTAAAGGAAAAGTACACTTCATTAAAAAAATTGTCTTTGCCTTTTAATGCGATATTCTACAACAACAAAAGGTGGGTGGACAGCCGAGTTCGTATTGTTAACACTTATCCACTGGCTAGTCGTTAATCAGGTTGAGGCAGTGTGAAGTGTCTTGCCCAAGAACACAACACACTGAACCTGATGCTCAACCCAGACACTCAATGATCCAGAGTACATGCTGATGAGACTGTTTTCAGGGTATTTGCAAGTGTTGAGAATTTCAATACATCTAAGTGTTTTCGCAACTGAAATTATCTTGTTATGTCATTCCTCCCAAACCAACTAAAGTTATGTACTCAGATATTTTTTGGTGTGCAAAAAATGCAGACTGCAAACTTGCAGACAGGCAGAAATTTTTACCACTTTTGAAAGCTAACTGGAAGGAGGCTAACCCAAGTGCTGTTCAGGCCAGCCGGTGTGCTATTCAGGCTAACCGGAGTGATATTTAGGCTAACCTAAGTGCCAGTCTTCAGGTACGTAAGCACACTGCATAATTTGTCTCACACCCGATATTCTTTCACTTTATCACAAACTCTGACAGAGAAAATACTGTACTGTACAAACACAAAAATCTTTCTGTACAGAAAGCTAGTTTTTGTCACATTTTACAACTGCATGTAAAGTTTTTCAGCTATGAATTGAATGTAAGGTCCATTCTGTAACATACATTTTACTTGCTACTCACAGCTGGTGGCAAATCGGCAGCAGCAGCTCCTACATGGATTGCGTCATATGGTTTTCCAGGTTCATACCCTTTCCGTCCATCACCAGCTGAGAATCACGGACAGCACAAGGTTAAACTGTACCGGGCAGTAGAAAATAGTGGGTGGGGCAGCGATACAAAAATTTGGGCCCACTTCACAGTTCAGAGTTTTTCGTAGTAGACAGCCATTCATGTGAGACCTTGCAACCTGACCCAAAGACAAGGAGTGTCTAATATCTTGTTGTTTCTAAAGGGGAATTGTCATGGTGATTCAAGTCAATTCTGTTGTAATACAAAAAATGCTTCTGCAGAAAAAAATTGCCAAGATATCAAATTAAAATTTAGTATGGAGAGTAAACCATAATAGCTGGTTTCCAATTTTTTCAGGAGATGGCTTGAGAATTTGAAAATATTGGCAATTTTTTTTCAATTCTCAATCCACTTCCATCCTCACCATCAGTAAGAACAGATGTCAACAAATGGTTTCAATGTACATGTAGTGATGTAGTCTTAGGCAACAAAACTAAACCATTATTTTGGTTTCTCTCTGAGTGAAGTCAAGTTTTAATTCTTTAATAGGTTGCTAAATAATGTAACAATGCCACTTTAAAATTAATGGGAATGTTTATAAAGATTCACAAGCTTGTGTCGTAAATACCAAAGTTGCTTACTGGGAGAATAATGGCCCGAGGGCCACAGGTTTGGCAGTTGCAAGGCTGTTGTCACTCCGTGCAAAATAAAAATTAATACATCACAGAACAGTATATTTATTAGGAAACAAGCACATAAATAATCATATTTTTGTATGCAATATATAATAATACTGATGTACATACTGACGATTTTTACTCTGCCCATTTCAAGTAGTTCAGGATTTCCTTTTCTGATATTAGCCAATGAGTCTTTCACGAGCTGATCAATATGGTCAATGCCATACACCTTACCAGTTTCGCCAACCTGTGCAAGGAAAACTTAGTTTATGGTCCAATTCTGAAGTTGTCTTTGCACTGCTTTACACCACAACTAAAAATATTCCTGCATGGTTATTGCTAGAAGGTTATGCAAATCTAGAAACTGATACTTAGTCACATCTTATAATTATTTGTTACTCTTGTCTCTGCAGTCTTGATAATGGTGTCTTGAAGATGCCAAAATGCTGACTTTTTACACTTATTTTTGCATATCTAAGAACACAAGAGAGTACTGTAAATTTACCATGTAAGCCATAGCAGCCGTTAGATAGCCACTCCCAGAGCCAACATCTAAAGCAGATGCACCTTCTTTGAGATGATCCTCGAGCTGCTGCAGGGCATACACATGCTGAAAAAGAACTCTGTGTCACTGTGAAAAGGACCCAGGAACACAACTACATGTATTTTAAATAGAGCAGTGTCCAGCAGAAATGCATAATGATAGGCAAGGAACGGCCTATTTTGTTGAAAAAATTAATGTAATCTGAAGGACGAACAATTTTTGCCCTCTCTACCCTTTCCAAGCACTTCACTCTGCTCCATCTCCCAACATTTACAAACACATGTACATTGTATTACTTGCACAGGGCAACTTGACTAATCTTTCCACTTACCATATGAGGTGCACTGATTGTTGCTTGAAAACCTTGAAAAGTACAAAAGTATAATTTAAATATTGTATGATGTGTGATATCAATGCTGTGGTTTAATTTTGCCTTTTGGTTCAAGTTAATACTTATTTCCCTCTGTTTCAAAACTCATTGTCATCCAAAGAAACACTAAAAATAAAGGGGATCAACAGTTTCTGAGAGTTACGAGTAACTGCATATATGTTCCACTCCCCCCCCCCCAAATTTGGCATCCAAATGACTAGACAACCCCCTCCCCCCCCCAAATAAAATAAAATAAATGAAAACTCAAAATGTTGAAACCACCAGCTCAATGCCGTAGAAAAATCCCCTCCACTGTGACAGCATCCCAATCAGAGTGTTAAGGGTGGACCTTTTGACTTCTTGGGGAAGGAGGGGGTTGGGCGATTTGTTACAGGTACAAATTCTTCTTCAAACCCTTCAAGCACATAGGATTTTTTTTTGGTGCATGTGTGTGCATGATACTTTTTCTCCTTGTAACAGGAATATGTCGGCTCGCTGAACATGCGACACTTGCCATGTGCACAAAAATTTCTTTACTACAAGTGTAGAGGATATTTTTCCAAACCGCCCCCTCCCGAAACGGTCTGTCCCTTAGCCTGATCGGCTATTGAAAACGAAGTCAACTGGTATTTGTGCAAGGTATTCACACACCTATCACACAAACCTATTGGTTGCGGAGAATCTTCAAATGCGCGAGTTCGACAGTAATGCTTTCGGTTGACACGTCGAAGAGCCTCTTCGACGCGTTTGCTCTTCAACACTTCATGAACTAAACACAAGACAAAAAGCGAGGTTAAAAATATCACAACGCAAAACAAATCGAGCCACTTCGTACTTTTTAGCTGCTCTAAGAGATCGCTGTTGCTTTCGCCGTGAGATCTCCACGCCATATTTCGGACAACCAGTGCAAATCTGCTAGCTACAACTCCCATCCGCCATGACAGTTTACAATGCGCTGCGCACAAACAAATAGTTTTTGACTGCTGACAACGTCACATACGTGTTCAGATTATTCAACAGATTCAAAATGGCGTTGCAGACGTGGAACGAATGGGGTTAAACTATACTTTTGTACTTTTCACGGTTTTCAAGCAACAATCAGTGCACCTCATATGGTAAAATATCATTTTTAGTTCAAAACCTTGGGTAGTAAATGATGAGTCTATTTGCAGTCGGACAAAGATTTCGTTCATCAGTCAAGGCAACCTTCAATTTGAAATTTCTGGCCTCGCAGAAAGGTAAATAAGATTAAAAAGTATTTGCATGTAGGTACTTGACGTCACATGTTGACGTCACACTACTGATTTCGTGACGGGTTTCGACAAAACACTGACCCCCGGTCAGCTGCCCCCCTACTGACCCCCTGTAAAATCAACGGGAAAAAGAAAATTAAAAAAGCCTAGAACTATCAATGGGACTGATACAAGAAGTTCATTAATAAATGAAGCCTACCTGAAATTTCCAAAATTGTGGACGCTTTGAGCAGATTTCTGACTCTAGACACTCCATTCTTCTTTGATTGTGAGTGAAGGCTTTGTTCACGGAAAATCGAGCACAAAATAAAATTGCAATGACATCAAGTATGCTGTTGAAAATTAAGCAATGAAACTAACAAAGAAATGTTGGCAAATGAACACACGCAAGTGACTGCGGGCGACACACACACGAAACATCAACCGGAAGTTTGTAGCCCCAGGCCCGCAATCAATCTCGAGTGTGTCCATATTGCCAGGACTATTGTCAGCATTCCCTCGTTACTTTTCTTGCTTAATTTTCTAATGGGTACGACAGTGATACTTGATGATATTCCAACTTATTCTGTTCTCAATTATTGGTGAACAAATCCTTCACTTACAATCAAAGGAGAAGAGAGTCGGAAAGCTGCCATGCATCCACCATCTTAAAAATTTCAGGCAAGCTAAAATAAATTTATTACTACAGTTTTTACAAGCCTCCAGAGCGTGCGCTGCGACTTTCTGCCTGACGTCGCTATTGCTTGCGTGGATGAAAATTGTGTTAGCAACCCTGAAGATACAAAACAAGTTTCAGCAATTTTATCGCTTTAAAGCAACTTGGTACACAAGAAAAAATTCCAAAGTTCATTCAAACAAGTACTTAAACTTCGGACAGGAAAAATATGATAAGAAAGTTAGATAAACAACCAGCAGAGAGGTTCTAATTTTGTCTCTCTTGAATGCACGCGACGCATGGCGTAACATGAGCGTGTGCTAAAATAAAAGGGCATGCGCAATTCAATTCTCATCCAATCTTATAAAACCTGTTTTTGACTCAAAATTTCTTGAAGACCAAGCGTACAACCAATGATGAAACTTTCACAATTTGTTTATGTGGATGACATAAGACAGATTTTGAGCTATTTTTAAAAAGGGCAAAATATCACATTTTCCTATTTTGTGAAAATCTGTCTTACAGATTTTTATTTCATTTTGCATGAATGTTTCATTAATGCTAAGTTTTATTTTGTGAAATTTTGAGGTAGGGTCATATGGTAGATTTTGAGAAAAACGCCATTGAAACTTCTAGTGTCCAGTCCACTTGTCCAGTCCAAGCGCTTGGGTCTTCATTTTGGTTGTTTACTAGCATTTTTATTGTTCAAATGGTGCACTTGATGGTTGTTGACTGTAAAAAAAACATTAAAAAGAGACAGGTTAAACATTTTTGAACATTTTATAAAAGATTTTGAAGCTGAGTTCTTTTAACCCCTCAAAACTGTAGTCAGCCACCTTAATGAACTTGAGTCGGTCCCATTAATTGTACTGGACTTTTTCCCGTTGATTTTATAGGGGGTCAGTAGGGTAGTCAATAGGGGGTCAGTAGGGGATCAGCTGACCGGGGGTCAGTGTTTTGTTGAAACCCTTTTGTGACACCAACAGAGTAGCTGAAAACTGTATAGCACCGGTCTTATTCAGGTGATACAAAGCTTTTGATATTTATGAAGCTATTTGAGTTTGGTCAACTGACCTTTTGGCATTGCTGCCTTCTTCAGGGTAGTGGCATGTTGAAAGTTGAGTTTGTTTAATTTGCAATTGGATGTATTTCTTGCCGGAAATGCCCAGAAGGAGTCTACATTTGGGAGACAGGATGCAGATTGGCTGACAGATTCAGAGAACAGTGCCTGAATGTGCTGCACGACGCAGTAGACTTTCCCGCCTTTGGCACAACACTTTATGGGCCCGACTTTTCACTGGAAGACATGCATGTTGCAGTATTGAAGTGAAGGATCTCCAACAGCGTGAGGAAGCTCTTCAATTTAGATAATATTTGTGGGATCAACTACAATTTTTCTTTTCTATTATCAAGCATGCATATATTGGGTGCATACTCATAGTCTCATATTAGTTGCATAACTTTCAACATGCTGCTTCCCTGAAGAAAAAGAAGCAATGGCAAAATGTTGGTGGATGTTAACTGAAGAAACAATCATGTTCGGTAGCTTGTAATGGTTTAGACATTCCCATCTTATGCATTCTATTGCAGCTAGACTTATAATGTTCAGTGAAGATGAACTTCTGATGCAAATAAGTGTGAGTTTTACCAATGAAAAAATTGAGACCCCTCTGATGTCAGAATAATCATTTGTTGCCATTGCAACATCAAAAGGTGTCAAAAGTACCTTATTGGCCTTGCTAGGCTAATTACTTAAAAATGTACTAGATAAAAGTTTTTGATTTTTACCTATTTTGTCTAATCAGCAAAATAAACATTTTTTTGCTAATTTTGAAAACATTTTGTCAATAGAGTTCAAAGCTAACTTATTCTTGGCTCTGAACCCTTTGGACAGAATTTTTTGAAAATTAACAAAAATATATCAGAAACAAAACCTCAAAAGCTCTCGCTGTGCAGTTATCAGCCTGAAAGGGTCAAATATGAGGTGTCTTTGACCTCTTTTGATGTTGTCATGGCAACAAAGTTTGACATCACTTTAATCTGACGGCCCACTGACAATTGCTTTACAAGATTGCATGGAATGTTTTTTATCCACGTCATTGGTCTAGCTGTAAAAAAAGCCTGCAATAGGAAGGTCTAAACTAGCCATCAGGAGTCTGACCCTGGGAGACAAAATTACCTGCTTTGGTGTGTGAGCCAACACGGCCTGGTGACAAGTGACAACACTGTTTGAGTTTTAAATACACTTTCACCAGTATGTAAACATCATTCGCCCGTCAATCATTTGTCCTAGTGAACTGGTGATAAATATAACAGAAGGCTTGAAATTGAAGTTTATGTTTGCCTGAGCATTCAAAAACGACTTCGTTGTATAAAAAAATGAATTTGACCATATTTATTTATCGTCATGTTTGTGATCGCCTTAGGCGAATGATTGACAAGTGAATGATGTTTTGAACACTGCACTGAAATCGGCTGTAAAAATTGGATTGCTTCCTTTGCAGGCTTGTTTGTGATACGCTGTTTTGGAGACATGTCCGATCAATCGTTCTGGAACAATTTTTATGCGAGACGTCAAGGTGATAAGAACTTCGACTGGTTTGTGCGGTTTGAAGACGTCAGAAGACATCTTAAGCCCTACCTACCCCCTGTTAGTCAGAAGGACCTTACAAGGATCCTAGAGATTGGTTGCGGTACCTCAGATTTCAGCTTGAAACTATTTGAACACTTAAACCAGAATTGTCGCATCGACTGCATCGACTTTTCACCAGAAGCGATAAAAGCGTTGGGAAAAATTATCCACGAGCGGGGATTTCTTGCAAAGAATTCTTTCGATGCGGAGAGGAAACTGGAAACTTTTCTTGACACGCGGGATTGGACAGGATTAGCTTGTCACCAGGCCGATGCTAGGAATTTGCCATTCAAAGAAGAAACGTTTTCATTGGCTATCGACAAGGGAACTTCTGATGCAGTTTTAAAGGGACCCAATGGAGAAAGTGCCTTTGTGGAAGTCATACAGGAATGTCTACGCGTCTTAAAATCGGACGGAAAACTAGTCCAGTTTTCAGATGAACCTCCCGAATTGCGTCTTAGCACATTTGAAAATGTAAAAAGGAAATTACTGCAAGAAACATTCACGAGCTTTAAGAGCTGCAAGGTTCGATTTTCGTTTTGTGAAATTGACACACCCACAGGCTTCCAACATTTTCTGTATGTTGTACACAAAGAAACCGCCGGATAGAAGTGGAATGAGAAAGTTACTTTTGTTGGGTTATAGTGAAGAAAAATCGTGTACTAAAAAAATGGAAAACTAAAACTTAAAAATGGATATACATTGTACTTTATTTATTTATAATGAAGATGCCATTCTCCTTGAGGAATTTTGTTATATATTCTGGCATAATCAGTGAAGATACGTGCAACAAATATTGAACACAAAGACCAGCGTCAAACTAATATTTCGTGGTCAAATAATGCGATGAGGTCGTCCGACCGGATTATGACCAAGATATGCCCGTAGAACTGAGAGCAAGTGAGTCAGTGAGTCAGTTTGAAAGGTGAGTTTTGTATAGTTTGCGTGTAGACATCTCCTTTTTCCTTAGTTTCACGCGTGAAGCAAAGGCAGTTGGGGTGATCATGAAGCGAAGTAAACGCGGTAAATTTCGGAGCGACGAAAGTTTTCCATAATTGCAAAACAATATTATTATTGAAAACGCTCGTCCCTCCGAATTTTTCCGCGTTCACTTCGTTTCGCCCCGACTAACTGCCGTTGGGTCTCCAAAGATGTCTTGAGTTCGGTCCGAGGCCTTCACAGGGACACCACAGGAGAACACACCACATGTCCCCGTCACATGTTCTTGCGTGCGCTAAATGTACATGCTTTGATACGCCTGTCACATGCCTCTGCAACATGTACCTCCGCTTGTTAGTAAATTATAGGCTCGATTCCGCCATTCTCTTGAGTCCGGTCGTCGTTTCTCCCCGCGGAGGAACGCGGGCTCCGGTTCCCGAACAGCGGCTGGAAATCGAGCCTAATTGAATTACGATCCGATACGAGCGGTTTACGGCTGTAAAGTTAATGCCGTTTCAGGCAAAAGGACACGAAAAATCATACAATATAGTCGCAATTTTTATTAGACTGGTTTTAATTCTGCGTGCAAATATATATGTAGTCGTAGGCAGGTCGCGTAGTTTTGAAACATTCTCTTGTTTTTGTTGAGAAATACTGTGAAATTATGATCATTATTATATGGCCGCGTCTCACAAGGACTGGGAACTACCTATTTTTCACAAATTTGATCACGGAAATCGATATTGACAGCGGTCAAGATTTTCCCATCCAGACCAGCATATGCTTTGAGGGGAGAAAGTTGCAAACTGAAATATAGAATATAGTCTTATTTTGTTTTAAAAATACTAGATGGATGATCCAAGAGACTTGACGAAAAATAGTCAAAATCGATAAAAAGAGCGAGCAAATGTTGGCAGATTGTGGAAATTTACATTTTTTCGTACAAATAAAAGCCGGTGATAGCAAAAATTTCCTTGTCTCGTTAAAATGGCATCACCTGTTTGACGAAAAGGCATGCATTTTTCTGGTGCTCAGGCCAGGCAAGTACGACGAACGGCTGCCAATGCCGGGATCGCACTGGTAAACAATCCGCTATTTACCTCTGATTGATTCTGTCTGACATCCGAAATTCTGTCTGACATCCGAAATGATTTCCCGAATTTTTGGGGCTCTTTCAATTGATGTAAATTAATATAAAAGTATCACATGGTCCACCCCTTGTCGCGGTGTGATAGCTTGAGCACCTCAATGACCCGGAGAGCTATGCCAGCGGGAGCATATGCTCCTGGTAGGGCCACCCATGCTGGACAGGTCGAAGGGTAGGGGTCAGACTAATGTGGATCACTTCACCCGGAGGTTAATTGGGTTTGCGTAGGGCTAACACCCCTACCTGTAAAAAGAACATGTTACCGAAGCATCGACGGCTTTTAACCAAAACACTCACCTGGGAGAGGAAGGGCCTCCAACCTGGAGACTCATGACGCAGTACAGGGAAAGCCGAAAGGAAGCTGTAAGGCCGACACCCCTTCTGACAACCAGGACAACTACAAGAATAGCTACATGGAACATCAGGACAATGTATGAAGCAGGAAGAACCAATCAAATAGCGAGAGAGTTGAGGAACTACAAGATCGGAGTTCTTGGACTGAGTGAAACAAGGTGGCTTAAGTCAGGACAGTTGAGATTGTCATCAGGAGAGCAGCTGTTGTACTCCGGATATACAATGGATGGAGCCCCTCACACTGAGGGTGTGGCCCTGATGCTGGCACCAGAGGCACAGCGAGCACTCATTGGTTGGGAACCTGTAAACTCTCGCATCATTACAGCGAAGTTTACCACTAAGAAGAAGGACATCAGACTGAATATCATCCAATGCTATGCTCCGACCAATGATGCAGAAGAAGAGAGGAAGGAGGAATTCTACCAGCAACTGCAGGCAGTGTTGGACAGCGGTGGAGCCAAAGACATGACTATACTGATGGGAGACTTCAATGCTAAGACCGGCGCAGATAATACGGGCTACGAGGAGATCATGGGGAAGCATGGGCTGGGAAACATGAACGAAAACGGTGAGCTCTTTGCGGACTTGTGCGCCCTAAACCGGCTGGTGATTGGAGGAAGTATTTTCCCGCATAAGCGCATCCACAAAGCTACATGGAGATCCCCAGACCACAGAACAGAGAACCAGATCGACCATATCTGTATCAGCCAGAAGTTTAGGAGGTCATGGCGGGATGTGAGGGTGCTGAGAGGTGCTGATGTGTCATCAGATCACCACCTGGTTTTGACAGTAGTGAGACTCCGACTCAAGAAATACACCAACACCAATAATAACACCCGAAAAAGATACAATGTGGGACTGCTTAGGAACAAAGACACACAAACCGCATTCCAGATCAGCTTTTCCAACAGGTTCCAGCTACTACAGGGACTGATAGATGATAGTGAGACAGACCTCGAGACACAGTGGGAGGAGAGCAAGAAACTCTGGCTGGACACGTGTGAAGAAGTCCTGGGCATAAAGAAGGCTCAACACAAGGAATGGATCTCCGCTGACACCATCCAGAGGTTAGAGGCAAGAAAAGGGAAAAAAAATGTGCTGAACGTGAGCCGGACAAGAGCAGCAAAGTCAAAGGCACAAGCAGAATACACAGCAGCAGACAGAGAAGTGAAAAAGAGCATCAGGAAAGACAAACGTGACTACATCGAACACCTGGCCAGCCAAGCGGAGGAAGCAGCCGGACAAGGCAACTTTCAAGACCTGTACATTACCACCAAGAAGTTGGCAGGCAAGTTCCAGCAGACACACATGCCCGTATCATGCCCGTATCATGCCCGATCAGCTTAAGCGATGGGCAGAACACTTCAGAGAGCTGTTGAACCGTCCTACTCCTGACTTATTACCCGACATCCCACCTGCGGAGACCGAACTACCCATCAATTGTGAAAAGCCCACAAAAGCGGAGATCAAGAAGGCCATCATGCAACTGAGGAATGGGAAAGCGGCTGGGCCGGACGAGATACCAGCAGAGGCCATCAAGGCAGATATTGAAACTACGACCAGCATGCTGCACAGCCTCTTCAGCAAGATCTGGGAAAAGGAGGAAGTGCCAACACAGTGGAAAGAAGGGATTTTAATCAAGTTGCCCAAGAAAGGTGACCTCAGAGACTGTAATAACTACCGAGGAATCATGTTACTGTCAGCGCCAGGCAAAGTGCTCAATAGAATCCTATTGGGGAGGCTAAGGGAGGCAGTCGACTCCAAGCTTAGAGATCAGCAGGCAGGCTTCCGCAGAAATCGATCATGCGCGGACCAAATTGCCAGCCTTCGCATCATAGTAGAGCAGTCACTGGAGTGGAATTCCACCCTTTACATCAACTTCATAGACTACGAGAAGGCCTTTGACAGCGTGGACAGGGGGACGCTGTGGAAACTGCTTAAGCATTATGGAGTCCCTGACAAGATCATCTCCCTCATCCAGTGCACGTACGAAGGCATGAGCTGTAAGATCGCCCATGCTGGCCAGCTGTCAGAAAGTTTTGAGGTGAAGACCGGAGTCCGTCAGGGGTGCCTACTGTCACCATTTCTTTTCCTCCTGGTCATCGATTGGATCATGAAGACCACTACAGCAGGTAGGAACAACGGGATACAGTGGACACTCTGGACGCAGCTAGAGGACCTTGACTTTGCCGACGACCTGGCGCTCCTGTCTCACAACCACAGACAGATGCAGGACAAGACCACCCACCTGGAGACCGTATCGGCTGGGACAGGGCTCAAGATCAGCAGGAAGAAAACTGAGCTGATGAAGATCAACACCGCTGTCAACACACCATCAGTCACGGTCGGGGGAGAGCCCATCAGGGAAGTGGATTCTTTCACCTACCTTGGAAGTGCCATTGACCAACAGGGGGGCACGGACAGAGATGTTACAGTCAGGATCGGTAAAGCTAGAGCGGCTTTTGTCATGCTTAAGGTCATCTGGGCCTCCAAAGAGTTTAGCACAAGAACCAAACTTCGCATCTTCAATTCCAACGTGAAGCCGGTTCTGCTCTATGGATGCGAAACTTGGAGGAAGACAACGACAATGCTGCGGAAACTCCAGACATTTATCAACACATGTCTGAGGCGCATCTACAACATCAGATGGCCAGAGAAAATCCGAAACGAAGACCTATGGGAGCGGGCGGGACAGGAACCAGTGGCCAAGCAAATCCTGAAAAGAAAGTGGGGTTGGATCGGACACACCCTTCGGAAGCCGGTATCCAGCATCACGCGGCAAGTCCTGACTTGGAACCCTCAGGGGAAGAGGAAGCGAGGACGACCCCGAAACAGCTGGAAACGAGACACTGAAGAAGAGCTTAAACAGCAAGACTTGAACTGGTCAGAAGTGACAAAGAAAGCCCAGAACAGGGTGCGCTGGAGGAAATTCGTCGATGGCCTATGCTCCACTGGGAGCGATGGGCCTAAGTAAGTAAGTAAGTAATATAAAAGTATGGGCGACACAACAACCACCCTTGTAAGACCACACGCAAGTGACTCTAAAGCTACTGCTCCCGATTGTGAGTAGAATAATCCAAAGGTTTTTTCTGATTAATCAGGAGGCAGCATAGAGTGGAAAAGTGTGGCGTCACAAATATTTAGATTTTTGAAATTATGGGATTCATTAAGATCAAGGATTTTTGTGGAGTCACTGAAGCATGAAAGGACCAACATCTCACCCTCAATTTGAAATGAGACGCTGCTTTTTGGCAAGTAGGCATTCTTTATCATGTACTTTCAGAATATCTCAGTAAATCCTATAATTTCACAAATTTAGTTTTGCGACGTCACCACTTTACCACTCTATTCAGAGAGTTGTTTGGAACTGAACTGATAAAACTCTTTTCCCACGGGCTCATCGCTTTCCCACCAACTTTTCTTCTTCGACCCCCCCCCCCCCTCCCCCCACCGAAATTGTAGCTTGCTGCACGTAGGCTAAGCCCCACTACCTACCCCTGGGTCTCCGAGGATGTACATTGTAATATGTTGCTTAGCACCACAATGGACGTGTTCACCTGGAAACAAACATGGGCTCAAGGTGCGTCGTCATTAGTTAGTTATAAAACGTGAACTAAGAACACATTGCACGTGCTTTTGGCTTGAAGGCCGGAGTACCCCATACCTTTCTGTTCTGTATCGAATTCATAGCAACGAATCAGCCGCCGGATATAATCACGTGAACGTTGCATGCATTGCACGTGCTTCCGGTGTGTTTTAATGGTAAAAATTTTCGTTTTGCTTAGTACGGTTTAGTTTTATTTGAGTATTAAGATTTAGAATGATTTGAAAAGACAATAAATGGAGAATAAATGCATAAAATTATTTGGCGTGTTTTATTTATTGTTGTTTAGAAGGCACATCTCGTTGTATAAAATTTATCGTTTTCTCTTTTAAAAATGCAAAGTCGAATACATATAAATCTTTGATCAGTCGAAACTACAACTGACCTTGCTAAATGGTTTTGACATAAGCGATAGTTTAATTTCTTGAAATTTCGAGATTAGAATGAAATAAATTGTCCTATTCCATTTCATTCGATTTTCGTTAAGTCTTTTTCGCGAAAATCGTGCGCGATTTAATGGTCTCTAAAAAGTTAACAACTTTCAAATATTTTCTTACTTGTCTCTTTAATTTTTTATTACTATTACGAACAATAATCTTCTGTTAAAGTTTCTTAAAGGATATTTTTTCGTTTTTGCGCCACCTAATGATGTTTCGTGAGGCCTATTTTTCAGACATGGTGCAATATTAGAGGCGGTGGAATTCTACTTTCACGGCAAATGTATGCCAAAAACTCAAAAACACGGCTGCAGCTTTAAAATATAACAACTAAGGTTTCACATATCTTTCGATAATTTCGCTTGTCTTTTTCCCCAGAGAACTGGAGAAACGAATTACGCTTTCTATTTGCGCAAATAAGCTTAAATGATTTTTATTGAATTGGATGAAATCTTGGACGTCCAGTGGCTAAAAGGCAGCATTCTTTATGAGGACAATGTGTAAATCTCTAAGGAGACGGTTTATTTTGTGATTTCTCTGATATTTGTGGGATAAAGTGTCGAAAATTGTGTCACCATGGATAAGAGAGCCTCTTTGAAACCATCTTTTGATCGCACTTAAGAGCCCATTGGCTGAGCAAAATTGTTGTTGTTTGTTAGTGGAGTTAAATTTACTTTAGCTGAAACCATCGACATTATTACAGGCCACAAATTTTCAGCCCCCCAACTCGGCCTGAAGTAACAAGACTAAAAGACAGAAACAGGCTGGTTAACTTGCTAAAATATTGCAATTTCGGACCCAAGGGGGGCGCAAAAGCGGAAAAGGAAATAGTTTTGTAATAGAATGCGTAAAACAGCGCGATTTCAAACAGTGACCCGTATCTCTTTCTTAGCTCTGTTTCTAGCGGTTGGATTTGCCGATGAACTGAGGTAAATGGTGATTTCATATATATATATATATATATATATATCTTTATTGGGATGTTTTTTTGCTAAAAGAAATTAAGCATTTCTCTTTAAGACGCAAGCTGTTGTTTTAAAGGTCTGGCAACACCAGAAAATGTGACTAAAATACCATTCTACATAAGAGTTCTGATTTTAAAGATCCGATCATCTAAAGCGAAAGTTTAGCGAAATATTGCGAAAATACAACCAGAGGAAAAAAGTTTCCAAGCAGCAACTTTAGAAAGAAGGATTTTTACCACAAAAAATTCCAAAAACCATTGAAATTGCCGGTTTTATTTTCAAGTGATTGCCGCTTCATTATACAACCAGAGGCCAAAAAAAATAATCGTGAATGATGCTTTTTGTCGAAATGAAGGGATTTGGTTCAGTTTTTAAACAGGAAGAAACAGGTAGAATCTTACACAAATTAAATTCGATAACTTCGTTCTTAAAATACGTTTCTGAGAATTTCATTTCGTTTAATACTGGAAAACTGCGATCAAGGTGTCTAAAAATATTTTCCAGTCTGTAGACGTACTAGAATTTTCACTTTTTTACGATTCATCTTCAGGGCTTATTTCAATTACCGTACAGATTTATTGGTAGAAATAAATCTTAACAAAAAGAGACACTTGTCACCATAAGTACGTTTCTCAGCACTAATATTGATGATCCAACGATGCGGAAATTAAATGAAATCACCCTTGTTTCGTAATGTACAAATTGCGTGCAATTTACACAAAAATGGACCATCTATTTTCCCTGTTCTCGCTTAGGAAATGATTTAGCAAGATCTTAATATTTCTCCCAGAGATAAGGCGGTAACAGATTCGTTTATGTAACTACGTTTCTGAAATATTTTGTTATTTAGACATGATTTACCCGAAACGTTTGAAGCTGAAGTAGATGGTCTCGCCGACTTAGAAAGAAGTCAGAGGTCTTTTCGGAGTTGTAAGTATAAACGCCACCATATATCTTAAGCCTGGTTTACACTTGTGAAATAAGCACAAGCATGAGCACAAGAAAAAGGAAAATTTTCTTTTTTCTTGTCCTTATGTTTATTTCACCTGTGTTATTCTTATTTCACAAGTTTGAACCTGGCTTTACTTTTAATCGTGGTCATAGCTTATCTCCCATCTTCCATTATGTGAAAGATCATGGACGCGTTATGGTTTTCAAAAAGCGACAACTTTGCCGAGTTTTGAAAACCATGCTGTCCTAGCTCACGGTGTTATCTAAACTATACTCTTTCGTATATTTACCTGCTATTCAAAAACTACTTCGACTTCTATGTTGCATAACACTTTCATAACTTTTGCAAGGAGCTCAGTCCATTTTTTCACTGTTTAAAGATTTTCCGTCCTAGCTGGTTAGCCTTACTACATTGAAATCTCAATTTTGCCGACCATTTTAATGTTGTTTAACAACTTAGTTGCTTTTTTATGGGCAATTGCAATGGCTAGAAAAGTGTAAAATGGCGGAAAAATACTCGAAAGTTTTCTTTGGCCCTCTAGAAACAGGATAAATTCAGTTATAAAGATTCAAGAAATTAAAGGGCGTCTGAGCAAAAATTAGTAAACCACATAATCTTGTGAATAGATGTTAAATTTATTTTAACATTTTTAAAAAGTTAACTAGTTCTGAGAAAAAATTCCGAAATATATTACAAGAGCGCGTTAGTTTAAAAACCCAAACCTAGAAGTTTTGAGAAAGTCTGTTTTCATTTTGAAAATACTAGGTTCCAGCTTGAAATTAAATTATATAGTTCAAAATATTTACTCTACAAAATCGCGATCGATTTCTACGAAATTAATGTAGAAAAAGCAAACGAAATCATAAAAATAAAAATTAAATTTTTTCTTTTGTAGATACGCGCGCATAGCAACCATTGTGTACTTGGTTGCTATGTGGTGATTGACGTCACACTGTCCCACGTGACTAGAAAGTTAATTTTCAGGAATAGACAAGACAATACTCTTGTTAAGTTGGGCACATCACATTTTGTCGTAAACGTACACAAAGATACAAAATAGAATATCGTTTTTGACTGTTGCTACTGCAGATTTGCAGCGAAATACAGCGAAGCCTTGATTTCTCGAACCCTCGATTTCTTGACCCTCTCCCGAGACTCGAGCCTCACTACAATGTAGACGAGTGCAGCCTGGCACCGATGTGTTCCCTTTGCCCGCTTACGTATTTGGTGGGAATTTTCGTGAAGGCCAGCTTATGCGTTTTCAGACTGTTCCTTGAACTTCGCTCTCGCCCGAAAAAGGAGGAGAATGGCTAGGGACTAGGCTTTGAGGACTGCAATTTTATCATCTATTTCTCCAACCAAGTTCTGCTTCCTTTGGAGCTTTTAAATTGTATTAATTTTTCTTTGTAGAGTATATTTTCTTCGTTTGTTACTGTAAATATTTTGAAGAAACAGCCGACTTCAGTAAGCTTTTTTTTTTATTTTTTTGACTAGCCGCATTAGCTGGCAAGAATACTCAAAATCCTGCGCTGTGATTGGCTACCCGAGCGGGTAAGAGTGGGCTAGCTTGCCCGCTCGGGATTTCGCGTTGTGTCCCGCAAGATAACTAGTGCTCTTTATCCTATAAAACAAATCCTTTATTGACCAAATTTGTTGAAATATTGGCATCGTTTTCTTTTCGTCTGATTCTGAGATAGAGAGAAACCTTGGTCAATTTCAATCCATATTGACCTCATGCTTGGTTATTAACCCATATATTGACTTTCTTTATTCAGATGATGCCTACGGACCAATAAGAAGATCCAGCTATCAGCGTCACATTCCTGTCCAGAATGACGACAACATTTGTGCTCCGACGTGCGCTCATGGCGGAACATGCGTCAACAAAACGTGTATCTGTCCCGAGGGGTGGACTGGAAAAGACTGCACACAGGGTGGGTTTGTATTATGATTTTTAGACGTCAACAACTCCCACCCCTGCTTTTCAAAAGCCTTCCTTGAAAAAAAGACATAAACGATCATTTCACAAAGGTCGAAACAACCGTGTCGCCTCTACCGATAGCTTTCATTTGAATGGCCACACAATAGGGTTTCATCCACAAACTTGAAAGTTGGAACCACCTTGTACAGCATAATAACCAGTACCACATCAAAGTACTGCTCAATAGCTTTCATTTGAATGGTCACACACTAGGGTTTCGTCCACAAACTTGAAAGTTAGAACCACCTTGTACAGCATAATAAACAGTACCACATGAAAGTACTGCTCAATAGCTTTCATTTGAATGGTCACACACTAGGGTTTCATCCACAAACTTGAAAGTTAGAACCACCTTGTACAGCATAATAAACAGTACCACATGAAAGTACTGCTCAATAGCTTTCATTTGAATGGTCACACACTAGGGTTTCATCCACAAACTTGAAAGTTAGAACCACCTTGTACAGCATAATAAACAGTACCACATGAAAGTAGTTATCGTGGTCACAGATTGGGGCTTTTAAAATTTACTGTTGACAAAGGCTCGCAGTGTCAACTTTCTCAGTGTTTAAGCTATTTCACATTGGTCAACACGAATTGGAAGCTGTTTGGACGCTTCAATAAGGATTTGCCGAAAACGATATTTGTTCCTGGAATGTGTTGCAAACGCAACCTTTATTTAAAACGTCACGCAACAATTCTCACAAGCCATGTGTTGTGTGACGATTCTAGTGACGTCTCCGAAGTAACTTGTTGAATTGTTTGTGTTATTAACTCTTTCAGAGAAATGCAAACCTGACTGTCTACATGATGGTGTCTGTAATAACGGAAAGTGCAATTGCGTAGGGGACTGGGAAGGAGATTACTGTCAAACCCGTGAGTGTGTTTGTTTTTCTTTATACAGCGGGGATACACGTGAATGACGTGTTTTTGCTGTTTAATTAACGGAACCCACCACACTTTCCATGGTCAAAAATTTTTTTACCATAACTTCAGAAATTCTCGCGCGCTCATTGGCTAATGCGTGTGTTTAAAAAGTGGACATACACAACAAATAACGTAGTCGGATGGCGAGGTTACAAAAACTTCAAGCTGTTTACAGTTTTGAGCCGTTTAGTTCTCGAAAATAAGCAACAAATTGCATCCAAACGGGACTCCTTTAAAGAGAAAATCATCAACTTCAAATTAAGAGGAACATTAGTCCGGGCTTATTCAACTTTGAAAGGGAAAACGCCAAAGTTTGATGTGAAACTCGATGAATGGAACTGTTAATGTTTGCTGTGTTCTGCTAAGGCACTACGAGTACGAGTTGACTAAATTTTGTAGTAATTCAGCGGGTTTTGAAGAGTTTCCGAGTGGATTAAAGGTTAGTTATTGAAATCCTGCTTCTACATGTTGTCTATGGGTTTCTTTACGCAGTTTGTAGATTGCTTTGCTATAAATTTCGAAATCGTTTTCGCTGAAAGAATTTCAGGTGTTGCTCGCACTTTTACTAAGCGCGCGAAGGCGAGTCTACGCTTAATCCTCAGTTTGGCTTTTTGCTGTGGTAAAAACAAATTGACGTATTTCTTCATCACATTGTCAAAAACTGCGGACGCCACTCGGCTATCGCTTCGCGGCGCCCACACTTTTTTGACAATGTGATGACGAAATTGTTGATTAAATAATCGGGGCACTCGCTTAAAAATGGCGTCAATTTGTTAGATAGACCATAGAAATGAAGTCATAAAAGTTCAAAACTCTGTCGAGTTTAACCACGAGCTGTTAGGCGAGTGGTTTCACTGCAAAATTTTGTAACATTTTATGGCGTCATTTCTATGGTCTATAAGATAATAGAACACGAAAAATTGTGGTCGATTCGGTTTATACAATAACACGAAAAGTGTACCTGATGGCTGCCAATTTTATTAAAATGCTTTTGTGTGCATTTAAATTAGCCTTTCTAACCTCGTTTGAAATAAAAAAAATTATTTTGATTTACCACTCAAAAACGAGGTTGGAAAGGCTAACTTAAATGAATACAAAAGAATTTAAAATTGACAACCATTTATGAAATGGGTCTATTGGGTGACTTATTTAAAATACAGCCGTACCAACCTTCGTGCTTTTCGCATTCAGCCTTGTCAACACACTCGCCATTCAGTAACACCTTCTCAAATGTTCAAAACTCTGTCAAGTTTAACCACGAGCTGTTAGGCGAGTGGTTTCACTGCAAAATTTTGTAACATTTTATGGCGTCATTTCTATGGTCTCTAAGATAATAGAACACGAAAAATTGTGGTCGATTCGGTTTATACAATAACACGAAAAGTGTACCTGCGAATTAGATGGAAAATCGGTGTCAAATTGCGTGCGCAAAAGGATCTCGCAAGATCGCATTTTTGATCTTGAAGCCGCCAAGCATGTAGGAAATTTCGTCTAAAATGTTTTAGTTTACTTTTCGCAACTCACCTTATTCTGTTTCATAGACACGTGTGGTCAATTCTCATGATCTATACGCTCATGCACCATAGCTCTCGACCAATGAGCGCGCGGAAATTCTCTCGGTTATTGTATAACATGAATTTCATGAACGTTTAACAAATTGAAGGCAGTTTTTGATCGTATGTCCTGTTTTCATCACGTGGCGAAATTCATAAAAAAAATAACAGGACAAAAACTGCCCCCAATTTGGTTTTTACCATAACAAAACGAAGATTGCTCCTTTCTGGCAAGAGTCACAAGCAAAAACAATTCGAAGCTCTATCATGATCGCAAGTACGCTCTATCACACCGCTTAGAAGTCGCAAGAAGTGTATAAAAAATGCGGTGATCGCATTCAGTAATTTCTTTGTTTCTTTCAGCAAAATGCACAAAAAATTGTCAAAATGGAGCAGCCTGTGTGAACAACCTTTGCGTCTGCACAGGAGGCTGGGCAGGAGAACTTTGCGATATAGGTAAAAAAGAGTTTATAAAAATGTACGAGCGGAGGTGCATTGGCTTTGTGGCTAGCATACAGGTTTCCGGATCGAACGATCCAGTTTCGAGCCCTGGCTGGGCCACTGTGTTGTGTTCTTGGGCAGGACACTTTACTCTCACAGTGCCTCTCTTCACCCAGGTGTATAAATGGGTACTGGCAA
Source organism: Blastomussa wellsi (assembly GCA_947652115.1). Lineage (NCBI taxonomy): Eukaryota > Metazoa > Cnidaria > Anthozoa > Scleractinia > Plerogyridae > Blastomussa > Blastomussa wellsi. Next base: position 5,310,139 of record OX393572.1, on the reverse strand, counting down.
ATTTTATGTATGGGGGTAACCCTGCGATGGACTAGCATCCCTTCCAGGGGGGAGTAGAAATACTCATCGATTTATGCCAAGGAAACCATGATGGGCCACTGGAATCGTACGCAGACGTTTCTTTTGCATGGCATTGTCGCGCCACTTTAGCAAAACTTTAAAAAGCTAAAACTTGTCTTCGCTCAAAGGAGAACCAAAAATAATGGTTTAGTTATGTTACCGAAGATTATATTACTGCACTGAAACCGTTTACTGACGGCTGTTGTCATCGATGGCGAGGATGGAAGTGGATTGAAAATTTAAAAAATTCTAATTCTAAAGCGATCTCCTGAAAAAGAAATGGGAAACAAACTATTATGGTTTGCTCATCCTGCTAAATTTACATTTGATATCTTCTTCACAATTCTGCTGGAGCATTTATTGCACAAGTAAAAGGGGCACTTTTTAAGGGGCACTGTCACTGGTTTTGCCGTTTTCAGCTTCATTCATTGGTAAAATCATTACCTGGCATCTTCACTCGCCCTCCTGATGGACTAACAGGAAGCTATCAAACGAACTGTGGCTCGAAGAGCAGACCACAATGAATTCCTGGCGATATTTTCTAGGAATGGCTCGAAAATTTGAAAAAAAACTGACTAGCTTTTTCAAATTTTAATTCATTTCCATCCTTGCCATCCTAAGTGATAGGCGGCAATAAAAGGTTTCAGTGTAGTGATATTGTCTTAGGTAACATAACTGCACCATTATGTTTGGGTTTCCATTGATGCAGGAACATATTTCAGCATTATAAAATGACTCCAAAATAACGTGACAGTGCCCTTTTCAGTAATGACTTAAGCACAGAATTTACCTGAACACTCCAAAATTACCGTGACAAGGCCCCTTTAAACGCTTTCGATAACCCTGCGATTTACAAACATTTAATCCAGTGGGGAGCAGGAATACTCTTAATGGCTTCCTGTTATGGCATTGGCCTTGAACACAGACTTAACCTATCTTGGTCTATTGTAGTTTTTATTTTTAATATATCTAATTCATGTTTTGTTTCTCGGTAGCCACTTGTGTTCCTTACTGTCAAAATGGCGGAACGTGTAAATCACCAAACGCGTGTGAGTGTACAGCTGGGTACGACAGCAACACTAACTGCGAAAAATGTAAGTGAAGCTCAACTAGCCAAAGCGGTGCAAAGTAGAATACTGTCGGGAGAACAAGTGACAGTTTCGGCAAACCTTCTCCGACGCATTCAAGCATTTAATGAAAATAACATGAAATTTACTTTAATTTTGTTGTATAGCTTAAATCTGTGTTAGCTTTTCCGTTTTCCAGTATGTCTGTAATTTATTGTGATTTGTCTGTTATGTTTCTCGTGCATATCTTGTCCCGCCTCGACTAGCTTTGCGGCTATTTGCGGGACAAACCCTTCTAACCTCCTTATAATCTGTTAATAAATAAATTGTTGTTGTTCAAGTAGTTTCCGACTTCTTTTGTCCAATCAAAAACTAGCGAGAAGGCTCGCAAACACACCGAAAGTAATAGCGCGGACAAGCACGTCATGTTGGTTAGCAACTCCAGGAGCGAACACCGTGGGCTCAGGTCCGTCTTAAATGCGGGATTTCGTCATAAACTGATCCTTGTTCTCCCGACTGAATAAGATCCCATCTATAAACATGTATTTTTTCGTGATAGAACGCAAACAATTTTATTTGATTGTTTTTAGCTGGTTTTCCTTACCAAATTTTCTTTCACAACTTTTATTTGCTTTTGCAAATGAATATAAAAAGTCAACGTAGCAAGTTTCAGTTCTTGAACCTGCAATAATCCTTGTGTAGCGTTATGTCGCAGAACTTCATATATATATTTTTAATTTTCGACAAGTTTCCTTGCGTTGGTTTCTAATATTTCGCAACCGAAGGCAACGTAGGACAACGTTGTTCAATTTGGAGCAAAATTTCCAACGATGAACTAATTCTTGGAGTCCTCGTACAAGTAAATTATTGCATTATTAAACTTTTTTTTCATCACCAAAGTGCTGTTGTTTTTCTAGCAATGTGTAATCCTGATTGTGGTGTTGGCGGAACCTGCGAGTACAATGCTACTGCTGATAAAATGATGTGCACATGTAAACCCGGATTCCACGGCTCTGGATGCGACACAGGTAAGCTAGCTTACTACACCAAGCCACACCTACCTACCTACGTACCTACCTTCTTGCCTGCCTGCCTGCTTACCTACCTCCTTCCCCTTCCTACCTGCCTATCTACCTTAACCTAGCTACCTTCCTACCTTAACCTAGCTACCTTCCTCCCTTAACCTAGCTACCTTCCTACCTTAACCTAGCTACCTTCCTACCTTAACCTACCTACCTTCCTACCTCAACCTAGTTACCTTCCTACCTTAACCTAGCTACCTTCCTACCGTAACTTAGCTACCTTCCTACCTTAACCTGGCTACCTTCCTACCTTAACCTAGCTACCTTCCTACCTTAACCTAGCTACCTTCCTACCTTAACCTAGCTACCTTCCTACCTTAACCTAGCTACCTTCCTACCTCAACCTAGCTACCTTCCTACATTAACCTAGCTACCTTCCTACCGTAACTTAGCTACCTTCCTACCTTAACCTGGCTACCTTCCTACCTTAACCTAGCTACCTTCCTACCTTAACCTAGCTACCTTCCTCCCTTAACCTAGCTACCTTCCTACCTTAACCTAGCTACCTTCCTACCTTAACCTACCTACCTTCCTACCTCAACCTAGTTACCTTCCTACCTTAACCTAGCTACCTTCCTACCGTAACTTAGCTACCTTCCTACCTTAACCTAGGTACCTTCCTACCTTAACCTAGCTACCTTCCTACCTTAACCTAGCTACCTTCCTACCTTAACCTAGCTACCTTCCTCCCTTAACCTAGCTACCTTCCTACCTTAACCTAGCTACCTTCCTACCTTAACCTACCTACCTTCCTACCTCAACCTAGTTACCTTCCTACCTTAACCTAGCTACCTTCCTACCGTAACTTAGCTACCTTCCTACCTTAACCTAGCTACCTTCCTACCTTAACCTAGCTACCTTCCTACCTTAACCTAGCTACCTTCCTACCTTAACCTAGCTACCTTCCTACCTCAACCTAGCTACCTTCCTACATTAACCTAGCTACCTTCCTACCGTAACTTAGCTACCTTCCTACCTTAACCTGGCTACCTTCCTACCTTAACCTAGCTACCTTCCTACCTTAACCTAGCTACCTTCCTACCTTAACCTAGCTACCTTCCTACCTACGTACGTACGTACGTACCTTCCTACTTAACTACTTCCGTAAACCACCAAATGTTATATAACATATATTTGACTTTGACTTGCTTTTATTTGCAATGTCTTTGTTTTGGTTGCAGCGAATCCTTGCGAAATGCCGTACAGTGAGGGAGTAAGCGCGCAATTCCTTGATGAAATCTTCTATATGCGAGACAGAAACCTCTTGAGTTTCAAAGGCAATGCTGCCTCAAAGAACGCTTGTCTCAAGTATCTTGAAGAAGTGGACAAACATTGTCCTTCAAGAAATTCAACATTCCACCAAGCAGAGTGCGAGAAATACTGCAGTAAGTTGCCGCTTTTATGGAAAAGTATTAGCTAACATAAGTGGCACTGGTATCACTTACCACTGACTCGTAACTGTACGGGATACAAAACATCAAGTTCGAGTAAATACGTGTTGTTATTATTTTAATGAAATGATACGTGTGAAGAGACGAACTCAGGAGAAATTCTGAGTTCACGGATGGGATTTGAAGCCAAAAAAACACACCAGCTAGCCCCAAAAGCATTTCACTTCTTTCATATCCAGGTGTGGCTAACATTATTTCCATCTTCACTGAACTTAAATTCTAAGTTTTAAAAGATTAAACCTCACACTTTAGCGAGATCGGGCGTGGAACTGAATTCTCATTTGAAGCGTTTGGCTTTGTACGCACGCTAATTTTGACGTTTTAAAGTCGCGTAACTCTGAACATCCTTCTTTTAGCTTTCTTCGGAATTGAATTATTCAGTAACATTTTCCAAACTACTTCCTCTTAAACTTCCAAGAAACGAGAAAATGTCGCAATTCTGTACATGACCTGAAGCCACTGAAAACTAATGACTGATAGTATACGATAGCTTAGCCAATCAGATTGCAGCATTTGGATTAGTATAGAATTCTTCTGACGATTGATAGGCGTTTGTACGTAGAAATAAGTCGGTTTGTGTTTGTTGTGAACGAGTACTGATTTTTCCTAGATATTTATTTAAAAATTAGATTAACAAAATGAAACGCTAGCTCGCGTTCGCCGTAAAACGTCATGCTTAATCTCTCTAATAATTCCAATTTCGTTTGATCACTTCTATTCTATCAATCACTGTCTTGCAGTTCCTGCTGTGACTACAGATTCGAACCTCTGTAAAAAGATCTGGAATCCCATTGGTTATGGAATCGGACCAAGCTCTGTCCAGCGTGCCAACGAGTCATTTTACTTCGACGTTGCCAGCAAGTCTTGTAAACCGTTCCGCTCTCTAGGTTGCCTTGGAAATGCTAACAACTTTGCCAGCGAACAGAGCTGCAAAGTGAAGTGTACCCGTAAGTCGTTCTATTTCCATATCTAGCCATACTCAAATGGACCTACCGTTGGACCCTTTCAGCGTAAAGGGCGCGAAAGTAAAAATGGCCACACGAAATTTGGAGGCGAGACGCAACCCCAAATTTCGTCCCCAGATTTTAGCCCTCGAATTTCGTCCCAAAGTGAAATGGAGTGGTGATCTATAAAGCATTGTGGAAAATAGAAGGAAGCTGGTTTTCATTCAGTGATAAAAAGTACTCGAAAAGGCATGACGGGTTTATGCTGCTCTGCACTCTCAAGAACTGGTTTCTAAAACATGCTTTTTAATTAACCAGTTTCGGTGAAACTGTTGTCCTTGCGGTTAAAAAGTTGGCTGTAACTCCAAAACACATTGCACTTTGAATTGTATTAATGTTTTCCCATCCAAGATTGTCGCCGTGTCCTTATTTACCAACAAATGCCACCGTTTACATGTTACGTGTTTCCCCCACTTCAGTTTAGCTGTGGTAAGTTTATAGCCTCGCTGATTTATTAGCTTTTTCTAATAAAGCGTTTGTTGTCGTCCTCACAGTCATTGCTCCATCACACGTTGCACCACCACCGACCATAGACGGTAAGTCTTTATTCTGTAATTTAGCAACCTTATCGTTTGACAGATTGTCTGTTACTGACCCAAAGCAGATTGTTGGTCCTATCCAGCACTTGCTTGCTTCACTCCCCCTAATAGGGGGAGAAGAACAAGGGGGTTGGGGGAGGGGTGTTGGGGGGATGGGGTGAATCGGAGACATGATAAACGCGAGTCCAAAGGTAGTGGGAACCGACAAAAATTGCGAAGAAATTCGAAACATAGTTTAAATTTTGCAGTGGGAATTGCACAAAAACTGGTAACTGGGAGTAATCGATGCGATATCGGGGGGAGATGGGGAGGGTTTCAGACCTCCTGACCCTCCTACTAGTCGGCAGAGAATGGAAAATCAATTCCGCTGTTTCGAGGAAGGTTGTCGGGAGGAGTTAAAGTGCCCGTGACTTTCCCGAGTGGTATTGTGGGAGTTTAAAGTTCACGGTTCCTTGACCTCAGCATTTCAGGGAAATCATAGAAAATGGTACGAGACACCGTGGATGTTTGTTTGCCAGTGTTAAAGGCCTTTGTCGCTTTTCTGCGCATGTGTGACTATTAAAGTTAATTTATGCGATTAAAATCCTTTTCCATAATCCTCGCGAAGCTTTCAAAAACTATAAAAATTGAGGTACGTATCATTCGGTTATTTGTGGAAGTTTTAAGCGGAATTATACAATGCTTGTACTTTCATATGAACATCACAGGAATTATGACGTTCTCGAAGGATGATACACAACGTGGTTCGAGACGAAAGCTAAAACAAACGGATGAGGCAAAGACAAAGAGGAGTTCGTGTGCACGTGAAAACTCCAAAACAATCGCACTTTCTGTACGAATTAAGGCTCCGCATGCGCATTATCGTGACAATGACAGTTTAATAAAAGCAGGTTCGACTACTACAATGCCAGGACCTTACCTGGTTACCCAGATTACCTTTCGGGATTGTTGCGTGCATTCCAATTATAAATTGCGGGGGAATATCTCGCGATGACGTAGACGTATGTCAATGTTGAAACTGCCTCAAAATCGTACGAATGATGAGGCATAGAAATATGAGCCTAAAGTCTAATGTCCTCTCTTTCTCGTACTGGTATAGCACCAGGAAGCTGTTTTGTCAATGGCAGAGAACACTTCAACACATTCGACAACACTGGATACAGATTCTCCGGGCCCTGCTCATCAATGCTTGTCTTAGACAGCGAAAACCCCGAGGAGTTCAAGGTGGTTCTGAATGGTGACCCGATCTGTGATATCTACAAACCATGCCAAAAATCTCTGGACCTGATTGTGGACGGCATCAATGTGCATCTTGGGAGAAAAACCAATACGTCATTTGTGGTGAAAGTTGAGGGCAAGGCGATTGATCTGCCCCATACAACGACGACGCCCTATATGAAAAAGGTGAGCGAATGTAAATTCAGTTCCACGAGCATAGAATAAGAAGAAAAAAGAGGTTTGAGCCCCCAACGCTGACTTCCCTTTTGTCAGCGGTCGATGCCATCATTGGGAACCATATTATATAATAACACGGAAAATGTACCGGCGCGCGCGCGTGACATTTCGTAAGACCGGTTTTTTCGAAATTTTTGTTATGTTGGGTTACCTGCTACGTCATTTTGAGAGTCTATACTCTTATCGACCATAGCTCTCGATCAATGAGCGCGCGAGAATTCTCTCGGTTATTTTATAAAAGGTTTTGGAGTGGAACTTATTAATTAATATTTTCTTCGCACAGGCCTGAGACTTGGAGATATTGTTTATCTTTTAATATTTTATAACATTTGAATTTATCAGCTTTTTTCATTGCATGGTTTCGAGTTTATTTTTCGATGGCGTGACAGTGAAAACCAGCTATTGAAGATAATGAATCGGTCTTAGCTTACCCTGAAAAGAAGAATAAAACTGAAGTTAGAGCTTCTAGTTATGGCGAAGAATCATACCATCTTTTTGTTTCTATATTTGGCATGTGCAACGCTTCTTTGTCAAAGAGTGCGTGCTTGTCGCGTAGCTACGAACTGTTTTTTCTTTCCTTTCAGAGTGGCCGCTATGTTTTAGTGAAATCTCAAGACCACATCAACATTCTATGGGACGGCCAACAAGATGTCATTATCAAAGTCCCAGACAGTTACAAGCTCTCTAAAGACCATAAGCTAGTCGGCTTGTGTGGTCTGTACGACGGGAACAGTACGAACGACTTCACCGACATCCAAGGAAATGTAAATCTGAATCCCACGCAGGAAGAAATAAATGCGTTTGCGGACAGCTTTAAGCAAAAAACGTCTTGCGATAACAGCCTGGTTATAAAACCGCCAAAGAGAACAACCGCAGAAGTGCTTGCCATTGAGCGCGACTGCAGTGTTATTGAGAATCCTGCTTTCCAACCCTGCCATAGGTTGGCCGATTACAAACCGTTTTTTGGCATGTGTATGTCCGATATGTACAAAACGCAATACACACAAAGACAAGATGCGATGTGCGACTCGCTCGAGTTGTACGCGCGTGTCTGCGCGTGGTATCACAACACGACGCTTAAGGGATGGAGGACGCCTAATCTGTGTCGTAAGTAAACCGATTTAATGCCAGGATATAATTTCTCCTTACAATATCGATACATTGCTAATGAAATAGTTAAAGAGAATGTAGAAATCAATTGCTTTATTCTTATATTTATTATTTTCGTGCCGCACCTGGAAACTAACCTCCACGAGTGCCGTATGGCACAAGATGCCATTACATGCTAATGTTTGAGCAATTTGTGTGAAATTTGGACAGCAAAATATTCTTGGACAGATTTGTCTTCATTAAAGTCATTAATCATAATTCCGTCTAATATGAGGTTAGATTAAACGCCCCTACAATTTTTGTAACTTGTCCAAAGGGTATGCTCAAACTATAGGATATAAGCTTTGGATGCTTTTAAATTGAAAGAATGACTTTCGCTAGGTCTATTAGAGCGAGTTTCAATTGACTGTCGTAAAACCAAAACCAAAGTAATTACTTTGGCCAATCACAGAGGACGGAGACAATCCAGTGATCCAATCAAAACTCGAAGTAACTACACGTAGCCGACACAAAGCGCGGGAAAGCATTCACGCGTGAGTCACAATTGATTTTGGTTTTGGCACTGATTGGTTGAAACAGTGGCGCGAGATTTTTTAACCAATCACTGAGGTTAGTAATGCAAAACCAAAGCAACTCGCTAATCACATTCGACACTCGATCGAAAACCGCTCTAGTATTATTTTGACATACCGCAAACAATACCATTTAAATGGTGTCCTGTGGGTGGCCTTTGAATGGATGTCTTTGGTTGATGGTTCCAAGCACATTTAAGTGAGTCTTTTTGTTTTATAGCTCTACAATGCCCTGTTGGTTTCGAATACAACGAGTGCGGATCATCCTGTCCACTGACATGCCGAAATATCAACAGTGACAAAGCGAAGTGCAACTCGCCATGTACTGACGGATGCCACTGTCCCGAGGGCAAGTGGCTCGACGGCAACGTTTGTGTCGAAAAGAGTCAGTGCTCTTGCCTGTATAGGAAAGTCACATATCCCAATGGAGCAGTAAGGGCAGAGGATTGTGAAACATGGTGAGCATTATTTTGTCTTTGTGTTTGCCAAATGTCAGTTTTTTATTCATTAAAAGGGAGTCTCTTCTCTTGAGACAAATTGCAATTGAGTTGTTAATGAAAAAAAAGAGATATAAACGGAGAAAATTGTCGCATATCGTTATAAAATCCTTGTTGGAGTTTATAACCTGGAAGTGTTGTCCATATTGTTTGAAAGCAGAGGTTCTTTTCTGTGAAACAATTGGGCGACGCTGCGAAAATGTATAAGAGATAATCTACCGCATCGTGATGAGCCCAAATAATGACACTATGTAACACAAGAAATTGAAATGACAAAATGGCATCATTTGCTAGCAAAGTTTGTAAGTCGGCAAACATCGAGTACCTGGGGTATAAACTTTGTAATTTGTACTCCTGTTAAAATCTTATACATGAAAAGTAAATTTCCGTTTGAAGCCAATTAAAATTTAGTATGAATTTTATTATTAAGCGTATTACAACACGGGAAATTCTTGTCGTTGTGCAAGGCCTAGGCGTTTTTACTAGCAATGCAATAACAAGCGCCACCTCGTTTCTGGAATTGTGATATCGTTCGTTTCAGATGAGAATGAGTTTTTTAAGGTTCTGAAACCCTGACCCTGTTTGACGATAAAGGAAGCAGAATTTGATACCCTATTTAAGGTCCAAACCCGAAAAAATGACAACCTATTTATGGAAAAAGCGAAAACTAAAAAGGTATGAACGGGTTAACCTTATCTCGTTCCTGTAACGTTAGTACTCTTCAGTCCAACGCACTTCAATTTTAGACGATACAACACCCTTTCAAAGGATCACACCAGGATCCAATCCGTGCCAAAAGGGCCAAACCGGATACCCTATTTTAGGACCGAGAAAAAACCATACCCTATCCGCGGCACATACATATATAGCTCTTATTTGGGAGTACCCCCTCCCCCACCGCGATGACAAACTCATCTGAATGTTTTAAATATGCTAATGCGTGACTAATTATGTCCGTAGCACCTGTAACGGAGGCGAGTGGCTGTGTAAGAAGAAACCTTGTCCAGGTGAGTGAGCACCTAGACTTATAATTACGGTGATTAAGTGGAATCACACGGCGGCCATGTTGAGTCCCGAGGAATTGAAAACTTTTGTTTTGCCACGCGGGAACTCGTTCCGAAACATTTGAACTCGCGGCTCGGGTACAAAATCTATTGTCTCTGGCCAATATGGCTGACGTGTGATTAAGGCCCATGCCGCCGAGAAGTAGTCTGAAGGATAAGCTCATAAACGCTTGTGTTTGTGAACGCATTCTAAGCTAACGTGGACAGAAGGGCAAATTTGCTGTTAATAATTGAATGGGGATTAATGATATTTGGAACAAATTTATATTCCTATAATGGTAAAATTAACGAAAGGTTCATTTTTTGGTACAAAAGAAAGAAAATAAAATACCTCAAGAAACAAAGATAATTTGAAATTCCTTAGCGTTAGGACAAGATTCAACATTTTGGGTGAACAAAGTGAAATCATTTTTTAGGAAAATTAGCCGCACCTATAATAAGAACGTTAAAAGTATGGCACATTTTGGGAATTGTTGTAAATTGTTAATTTCCTGAATGGCTAACTTCCTGTAATGAGGTCGTAAACTGCGAAGGTCACTTTACTTTAACTGTCACAGCATTGTACTGTTGAGTTTGAATAATTCTGTTACGTCCTTTTCATTTTTTATGAACCATGCATAGAAAGTCTTTTACTTCACTAGAATCATAATTTATTGAACTTTCAACCGAGTGCACAGCGTATGCGAAGCGAATTAAGACAGCATGCGAACCCAACGGTTGTACTGAAACAGGAATCTAACCGTAGTGTTGTTTTCAGGTACTTGTTCCGTTATCGGCGACCCTCACATCACCACGTTCGACGGCAAATCCTACACGATGCACTTGAAGCAGTGTGCGTACGTTCTGTCCGAGCACTGCCACCTGCCAAATAGAACAGGCAGAGGCTTCTCCATCACAATTCGTAACAGGTACTGCACGTCCTTGTACTCTTACTGCAGAAGGGAACTGCTTGTGAATGTCACTGGAGAGCCGTTCCTTATCCTTGACGTCGATGATCATTCAAAGAAACCAACTGCGTCCATTGAAACCGAGCATGGCAGCATCACTAGTGTTACAAGAGACTACTCCACGCAGAAGATGGACGTCGAGTTTTTGGGTGATCGGAACATTTTTATTCACGTCGACTTACAGGTGTGTTGCTTGCCGTTTTTCGCAGATGTAGAATTTGCAGTCTGGCAAATGGTATTACTGACATAAACAGAACTGCTCATTCTGGGGAGTGGCGTTACTTTCCAGTTCCTTGTACAGCTAAACAAATGTAACCCTTAAATGACGCCACTCGGTCGCTTTCATTTGAATGGTCGCACCCTTCTATAATAAACTGTACTACTTGAAAGCAGTATTCATCCACATACCTGACAGTTACAAATTATAAACAGTATCACATGAAAGTACTGCTCAGTAGCTTTCATTTGAATGGTCACACACTAGGGTTTCATCCATAGACTTGTTAGAACACACCTACAGTGCTCCGTATAATTATTTCTGAATAACGGTGTTCCGGAAGCCTGTAAGGGACATTCGAGATGCGACTTATTTCGAGAAGGAAAAAAAATCTAGAGGTAAATACGAGATAAAAATGCGAGGTAAAAAATGCGAGATGCGAGATAAAAAATGCGAGATAGAAAAGGCGAGATGCGAGGAAAGAGGAGCCCGCAATCTACTTGCTACCTCGTTCTCAAGGACTTCCCTGCTTTCAAAATGGCAGACGGATAAGCGTAAATTTGTGCTCGTTACTGGCTGATCACGATGGAAGAAGCTACACCGGCGTTAAAGCCGGAAAAATTCATCTCCCTTTTATCCTTCTGATTTTGTAGCTATTTGTTCGGTCATCGATTTCGGCAAAGTTCAGAAAAGAAACTACAGAACAGAAAAGTATGCCATGTACATTACCTCTTCGTCGTGGTTCGCGGCCATGTTGTTGTTGTAGTAGTGAGATTGTGTGACCATGGAACGTGGCGTGGTATTTCACAATACTCTATCTCACATCTCGCATTTTTTTTATCTCGCATTTTTATCTCACATCTCGCATTTTTTTTATTTAGCATGTCGCATTTTTATCTAGCATCTCGATTTTTTTTATCTCGCATCTGGCACTTTTTATCTCGCATCTCGCATTTTTTATCTCGCATTTACCTCTAGAATTTTTTTCTTCTCGAAATAAGTCGCATCTCGAATGTCCCTTACAGGCTTCCGTACGGTGTTGTTGTGTGAGCTCACTGGTATGCGAGGGTTTAAAGAAAGTAGGGCTAATTGGGATTATAACAATTTGGACTCCGAAAGTAGAACTAATTTTTCGTTGTATCATACAGAATGGTGTAGCGTTTTCAATCCACTGGACGGGTTACAACACATATCTGACGGTGAACTCGACATTGAAGGACCAAACCTGTGGTCTGTGCGGCACGTTCAACGACATGAAAGAAGACGACTTTCACATGCGCAGTAACGACGATATCGTAACCGTCGACGAGTTCGCACAGGAATGGTTGGTGCCCGATCGCTCAGTGGAGAAATGCGCCACGGAGAGCGTGGTGTCCTCCATAAACTACTGCGACATCTATCTTCAGAACAAGAATTGGACTCTAGAGCAATGCAGCGTCATCAAAGATCCCGTCGGGCCTTTCGCCGATTGTCATAACGAGATCAGCTATAAGGAGTATCATGAAAAGTGTATACAGGACGGCTGTCGTTGCGAGGGGTGCCTGTGTAACGTAATCGCTGGATACGCTAAGGCGTGCGCAAAGAAGGATATTGACGTAAACGGATGGCGGAATTATGTTGCTCGATGTGCAGAAGGTGAGATAGCAGTGAATTTAAGTAACTCTGTCTCGGAAAAGCTTAGCCTTAATTTTCCAAGTTTGTCTCTGACAATTCTTCAAATCTTTCTCAATCGAAGCCATCTTTGTTTCTTCTCAGTCTACTGTTACATCTTTGGTGTTTTTCCAGGGGCGGATCCAGGATTTTTATTAGGAGGGGTTCTACCACCAAGAAATGACGTAAACATCAATAAACCACATAGTTGTTGAATACTAGTTGTATTAGAAAGGCACAAGTCATATCAGGGGAGGTGGGGGTGAGTATGGGTGCGCACCCCGTGCACCTCTCTTCTAGATCCGCAGGCGTTTTCTGTCTTGGCAAACTATTCTGAGGTTTCCTTTGACTTGAAAACAACTTTATAAACTGAATTACCAAAGATAAATTGATTTATGGGGACAAGGCCCTTTTTAAAGGACACCGTTTTCGCTGAAACGTGAAATGCGCCTAGGATATAAAGAATTGTGGAAGGAAGAACGGAATGGTAATTACTTTTTAGTGATTTTTCCAAGACGCTAGGACGAAGTTCGGAAACTTTGCACCGAGTGTTCCATCTGACATCAAAACTGTACACACGTAACTCGCACTAGCCAGCTTGTTTTTGATTTTTCACTTCTCGAAGTCAGGCTCGTGATTCCTAAACCAGGTTCAAAATTATGTATTAGGTTTCAAGTGCGGCGCTGATATGATACTTGAACAGTGCCACAGACACAAGAATGGCTCCTTGGCATGTCCTCAAACCTGCGAGGATTTGGATCCCGACCAACTAGGAGACTGCAAGAGGTATGTACGACTGCGTGTCAATCACACATCGCTAAATGGATCAGTCAGTTGTTCAGGCAACTAGCCACCTGGTCGCTCATTGGCTCAGTCGCGGCTTAGTCAGTCAGATACCCAGTCCTTTCACCACTTAGTCACTCAATTGAGTAGTCTCAGTCGCTCAGTGGCTTGATCACTCAGGCAGCCGGTCGTTTCGCCACGTAGTCACTCAGTCACTCACTCAGTCAATCTGTGTATCAGTCAATTGGCCACTCAGCTGCTACTCAATCGGTTAGTAGCTCAATCATTCAACTGCTAAGGTCGGTCGGTCGGTCGGTCGGTCGGTCGGTCGGTCGGTCGGTCAGTCGGTCAGTAAGTCAGTCGGTCAGTCAGTAAGTCAGCCAGCTGCTAAGTTAAGTAAGCCAGTCAGTCAGTAAATCAGTCAATATAATTTGGTTTTATCAACTGGGTTGATAATGTCAATTGGCCACCGTAAAGAGATTCAATTGCTGACGTTTCGAGCGTTAGCCCTTCGTCGGATTCGCTCCGACGAAGGGCTAACGCTCGAAACGTCAGCTCTTGAATCTCTTTACGGTGGCCAATTGACATTATCAACCCAGTTGATAAAACCAAATTATATTGCTATACTTCCCACCGACGCAGCACCACAGTTTCTTTAGAAACTTACCCCCTCTATTCAGTAAATCAGTCAGCCAGCTAACTGCCAAATGAAGTCAGTCAGTCAGCTGCTAAGGGTAGCGAATGCCCACGTAGACTCTGTCACCCCTTTCTTCTTCAACTCAAATATTCTAAGTCTTACAACTTTTTTAAGACGAAAAAGAACGTAAAACTATACAGGGTCTGAGCGTCGAACCCGGGCCGACGAGGCATACTTAACAACTGTGCCACAGTGCAGCTGGTTAGCAAATCCCACGAAATTTAAACTATATATAATGGACAGTACTATAAATTAATATAGAGTTACCCTAGCATCAAATGATAGCTAACCGCAAGCAAACCTAACCGTGCTAACCGCAAGCAAACCGAAGAAATAACCTACATAATAGTGCTAACTGCTCTTGCTCAGTACATGAATATGAATATTAATAATGTGGGGTGACCGCTGACAGAATAAAATCATGCTGCGGAAGAGGGTCACAGAGTCTACGGGGCAATTACTTTCCCAGCTGCTAAGTGAAGTAAGTCAGTCAACCGGCCTGTTAGTCATTTCGTTCGTTCGTCCGTCCGTCCAGTCCGTCCGTTGGTTGGTTCTTTCGGTCTGTTAATGAGACTTTCGTTCGTTCGGTCGCTCGCTCGCTTCGCAGCTTAGACATAGCACAACTCTATTTAAATACATGTAGTAATTTTAATTGTTTCTGTTTCTTCAGGCGCGGCTGTGTGGAAGCTTGCTATTGTAACGATACAGACATGGTTCTAAGAGGTGATAAATGCGTGCAAAAGAACGACTGTCCCTGTTACTTTGAAGGCAAAGAGTACGAGAAAGGATCAACAAGAATTGAAAAGTGTAACACTTGGTAGGTTGAATGTTGATGTTATGGTTTGGTTGAGCAGTACAGGGCAATGCCATTCCACCAATGCCACCATAGGCATAGAGCGGTGTTTAATTATGGCCGAAAGTAATTAGCGAATTATTGTTTTGGTTTTGCATTCTGGCTTCGCTCAGTGATTAGTTTAAAAATCTCGCGCCACTTGTTCAACTAATCAAAAGTAAAACCAAACGTGACTCACGCGTGCACGTTTTCCCGCGCTTTGTGTCGGCTACGTGTAATTTCTTCGAGTTTTGATTGGTTCACTGGATTGTCTCCGTCCTTTGTGATTGGCCAAAGTAATTACTTTGGTTTTGGTTTTGCGACACTTAATTAAAAATCGCTATAACATGGATGACCGGTCAACTTTAAATGATTGCTGTCTTTGGTGACGTGTCTTGAAGAAACGAGAAGATTAAGAATGTCGTTAAAAAGATAACCTGTGAGTTATCTTTTGATGTCGCTGCCAGGGCGCAACATCGATAGATAGATGGCACTTGTCGGCTGAGTTCATCTTTACAAAAAGTTATTCCCTTTGCGTTCTCAAACTCATTAAGAATTCATCACGTTAGAACAAAGGAAATCAGAAGCGAACCGTGGTTTGGAATTGTGATCTTAGCATAGTTTTTTACGATTTTATTTCTTCGTTTTCTCCGCAGTTTTAGTTTCGATTGAGAAGATATGTCAAACACTCGAGACAGTGTTTCATCACATTTCCAAACACCTCGAAGTTCGTCAAAAATACTCCGCTGCGCGTCGTATTTTCAACTCTCTTGTCAGTGTTTGGAAATGTGATGAAACACTGTCTCTCATGTTTGATATATTACATAATTACTAGACTTAAACCAGTAATTATTATGATTCATTTGCCTTTCATTTTTTTCTTATTAGTACTTGCAAAGGAGCCGGACAGTGGCAATGCACTGCTCAGGACTGCGATGGTATGTATAGAATATACCACTCGTAAATAATCCGTGAACACACATGTGGGAATGTCTACCAAGCAGGCGGGAACATAATCAGATTCATTACGGATTTAAAAGCATTCCCTTTAGAGTTTATGATTAAACATCTCCGAGTACCCAGATCTGTCACGAATCCAGAAACTATCGTCCATTTTAATGCATTGTAAAATGAATGAAGAAGCGGTCTCAAGTCGAACTACTCAGAAAAAGAACTTTCTTGGTTCCTGGCGGCGTCGGAACCGTGTTCCGTCCTGATGCTGAAGTGTCATGGGTTCGACTCCCGCCGTGGACTCAGAGAATTCTTTTTTGTGAGTAGTTTGACTTCAACGCTTCTTTGTTCATTTCAATTGGTCGATGTAGCAGCGCTCGTAAGGTCTCACGTGAATGGCTCGATACCCTGCGTGAAGACAATAGAACAAACAACAGGAACAATGCCCCTAGCCCCTAAAACAATATCAACTGCTACCAGTAGGATTACAAACTTACGAGAACTGCTACACTGCCGTTTCAATTTATCCAAGGCACCATTCCACTTATCTTTTAAACAAAGTTTAGTTCATCAATTTTGTTTAGTTGTATTGGACAGAATCAATACCACTTCGTTTGTCTACTTCACAGCGTTGTGCGCAAGTATAGGCAAAGTATACTCTGACTGCGGTGTTACCTGTGATAACTTCTTGATGAGTGACGTAGCACGAGCCTCGCGGTGCAAGCCGGGATGCTTCTGTCCGGGAGACCAACTGCTTCTTGAGAACGGCACGTGCGTGGAGAAGAATGAGTGCGGCTGTAAACACAACAGCAAGTTTTACAAGAAGGGCGACTCGAATCCTGTTGATTGCTCAAAGTAATTGCATATTTTGTCCTGATAGTTAATGATAGTTAATGGTTACCGTTGCTCTTTTGAATGCCAAAGTGATAAAACAGTCTTTTCGTTGCGTTACTTGTGTCTTCGGTGACTGTGCTTTATGTAACCAGTATATGTACGTTGTATTTTGAGTGTTGAGTCAATCTATGTCCAATTCCTTCGAACTAATACAACCTATGACTGCCTTGGATGTTACCTGTTTATGTGTGAGCGTTTCGTTACCATTAAAAGTTACTGTTTATTCCACACCAGGACTTGCAACGGAGCACGTGAGTGGGTCTCTGACAACACTATAGATCCTTCGCCGGAATACGAGTGCGCTGCGTACGGCCAGGATCAGTACCGAACGTTTGACGGTCGATGGATCGTCTTTCATCAAGAGCGCTGCGAGTTTACGATGTTGGAAGGAGACGGGGTTAAGATCTCGGTCAAGAATGAGCCTTGCAGGTATGTTGTTGAAATTGAGGTCGTAGAGTACGATAATTAACTACAGTGCTTAAAAAAAACCGACGAAGTTCCTTCTCAGCGTAAGGAAATAGAGTAGCCGCCACACAAAGTATACTTTCTTCACATCGATGAGAGTCGAACCCACGACCTTAGTCCAGATTAGACCACCACTGCTCTTAACCGCGGACAAAAAGCAAGAAAAGTACTGGAACGATAAGGTTTTAATTTTCACTGTTTAAAGTTTGTTATTTTGCCAGTTTCCTGTCAAATCACTGAAATGCGAACTTGTCGACGCCATTGTCAAAGTGATTTGAGTGATTTGAAACTGAAATATTTAAAAAGACAAAAAAAAATTCATTCGCCAACTATTTCATATGCCCTTTCCTTGTCTTCAATTCATCACAAGTGATATCCCCCGAAAGGAAAGGGACGTCTAACCGCGGTGAACCGTTGCTCTGCCGATTGAGCTACGACGGGAACAGGTCGCGAGTTTTCAAACTGTTTGGTAATGTTTCTTTAAGGATTGTGGGTTAATTCCCTGCACCCGGGTTTTATTCTCTACTTGCACAAATCCCATAATACACCTCTTTTACCCCCCAAAATTTTGCATAATCATTGTTTACAATTTCTCCTGGGACATGAAGAAGTCCCAAGGGAAATCTAAAACAATGCCTATGCAAATTTTTTTTGGGGTTAGAAGCGGTGTGTTATGGTATTGTGCAAGTGAGAATTCCTTGCAACCTGTAGCTTGATGTTTACCAGAAGAATTCAAGTCCTCTTAATATTACCAGGAGTTCAAAAAAAAAAAAACACACAATGTCGACGAATAAGGAACCATTCCTTAGTAGGGCCCGTTAGCCGGTGTCACAGTTCCCGGCCGACTTCCTAATACAGGGCTACAAATAACATCGGACAATGGCCGACCAAAATTTCCCAATGTCCTGGCAGTTTTTTTACGTCTTGCAATGTAAACGCCAATGTTTTGCATTCACAATGCGTTATCGAGGAGTTCTGTAAAATGACGTTTAACATCACCACTTTTTTGTCCAATCAAAATGGTGATTTAGTCGGAAACGTGTCCTTTCACCGAAAAATTTATTTGCAGCCCTGTAATAGGACTCCTTTTCTTTGCAAATGTTTTCACACCTCTATGCCCTGAAAATGGTAATGTCTCCTCGATCTTTGTTAGGTTCGTGATGCTACTCAAACAATTGCTAAGTGCTGGGTTTTATTTCCGTTCAGGAATTCGCTTGAGCTACAGATGTGCAAGCGAGTTGGCATCGAGTTGGAGGGAGGAGCGTCTTTTCTGGATTTGTTTCAAAAAGAATTCTCCATCATGCACAACCAGAACACAAAATCCTTCAAACCCGGCGAGTATCCAGAGCCATGTCAAATGGAGATTCCTAATGTGGAGGTCTTCCACGTCGGCTTGTTCCTGATTGTTCGTATTTACCAGCCTAACAACCCGTTCTTTGTTAAATTTGAGGTAAGTGGTGGTAAATTGAGAAATAATAAAGCCCTTACTCATTGACTCCAAAAATGCCAGACGTCTCATGGTTTGTAAACCGAGAATCAATCTCGTCCTCAGAGCCCGCTTTTCTCTCGGTCAGCACCAACAACTCGGTGCAGACTGTGGCCAGTCCCGATTCCAAAAGTCCTCGTTTTACAGACTTTCGGCCTCAGACTCAGAGTTTTCTCGCTCAATCTGATTGGTCAATCAATACAAAGCGCACCTCGCGCATGCTCCAAAAATCGGACTGACAATAGCCCGCGTTCCTGGTGCTTTCCAACAGAAGTGTGGGCTCTTGAGAGTGCTCAGAATCTGCATTGTTCCCTTTTGGGCATGCCCACGAAGAGAGCTTAGCGCTTTTATACTGAAAGGAAATTTAAGTTTCCGACTTGCAATGAAGTTTTGGTGCGTTTTGCAAAGGAGCCGAAATGAGGAGTGATAAACCAAGGAGTCAATGGGCTAATTATGTTATATTATGTTATCAACTTCGAAGGGAGGTGACGATAAAATAAATTACGTACGAAGCCATCCTTGATTCTTCTTAGTTTAGTGGTTCATCTTTGGTGTTTTTCTACCTTATCAATAAAGGGCAAAATTACTGAGCGCTGATTGGTTGAGAGAGGGGGCATTTTTTCTTAATCGAGGGCATTTTTAGTAATCAAGAGAGGGCATGATTACCTGTTAATGATTGGCTAATCCGTTAATTGCCGTAGCGCTAAACAGGCTTCCCAGATAAAAATAGACTGCGCGCGTGATTTTCCTTCGTATAAATTTTGCCCTTTATTGATAAACAAGTAATCCCATGAGACCTCGTACTATTAAGGATTAATTGCACTTGAGTTTTCAAAATTTTCCAAATTGCCCTCGTCGCTTCGCGACTCGGGCAATTTTGGAAAATTTTGAAAACTCTCGTGCAATTAATCCTTAATAGTACTTGGCCTCATGTGATTACCTATACTTAGTAAACAACTATTTCAAGGATTCCTTTGATTTGAAGGCAATTTTATACATTGCCAAAGTTGACTTTGTTCATGGTGACTGTGGCCCATTATAATCTTATGGAGTTTTCAGTCGTTTGTTACAGCAGTGATGCCAATTCCTCGCCCATAAATCTTTAATCACTGCACACTAAGAGGGTTGCCTGTCTTTGAAGGCGACGAAATAAAAGAGTGAAAAGCAGCGAGGACTTGTCTTCAGAAGCATGTGTATTTGAGAGGTAAAAGACCGAAACGTTGTTCTTTTGCTTTTAAATTTTCTGTTATAGGTGCGATTTGATCAAGGTTCTCGTGTGTACGTCACACCTAATCCAACGTACAAAAAATCCAATAAGTTGAGCGGTATCTGCGGTAACTTCAACGGACTCAGCCAAGATGACTTGCTACTTCGCGATAAAAACACAATGGCCGCGGGTGACACAGAGTTTGGCTATGAATGGCGGGATGAAGAAGATTGTCCGTACCCAGTCAGCCTCGACCCGTGCTTAGAGAATCCTGATCGGCAAGGCTGGGCCGAGAAAGGTAACGGAAGGTTCCTTCCATTCTCGTCCCCATAGCCCTTTTCGTTTTTCTTAGTCGGCAGGGCCTTGGCACGAAAAACGAAGGGCTCTGGGGACATACGATTTTCAAAAAAAATTCGAATTTTTTTATTGGCTGTTCAGAACAAAGAAATCTTAAACGGAAGCCAAAATGTTCGCCGGCCACCATATTAAAACACACAACATGTAGAAACATCAATGCTATATACATGAAGTCCGGAAGGCCTAGAATCTCGGACTTGAAATGGTCGATGCCATAATTGGTAACCAAGCTTTTCGGAATGGACGATGCTATATCTGCTCTAGCTTAGGCCTGGACTAGGTTGAAACTGGTTATAATTTGGTGATAGACTAATACACACTTACCAAATGCTTAATTGTTCAATTTCACACTGGTTTGCTTTCGGTTAGCTTCATTTGTTGGGTGGGGCAATACTATAAGTAAAATAGACTAAGAAAGTCATCTTTTATAATGAAATTTTGCCGGGATTTGGCGGATAAACCTGGTAGTGTATTGGTGAGTTAGGGTTGGTGGCATGTCAGAGGTTCAGGGTTGGATTTTGGTCATTGATGAACAATTTTTCTTTCTTTTTTGTGGGAAAAAAATTCGATGATAGCCAAAAAAATTCTAAGTGTGATCGAACGTTAACGAAACGGACACGTGCAGCGCCGCTTTACAACGGATAGTTCAAATAGAAATTAGATTACAAGTTTACATCAGTGAAACATAAGTATATAAAACTACTGGTTCACTTCAGTGGCATCCCAGTGTACTCTCCAATGTTGTTGACAAACTCCCCTTCATTTATGTAGGTTGTAATGAGATCAAGAGGAATGCAAACTTCAAAGCCTGTCATAACACGGTGGACCCAGAGCCTTATTTCCAGGCTTGCAAGCATGAAGCTTGTCTTTGCCATAAGGGAGGCGACTGCGCATGCTTTTGTTCAGCGGTAGCGTCGTATGTACGTGCCTGTAATCAGTACGGGATCTCGATCACGTGGCGTCGGGAAGGATTTTGCGGTAAGTTGCAGTAATGTTCTTTTTTAGCAAAACACCCAAACGTCAAGTCAACTAGTGATCTTTGGATGTCAATGACGAAGAATAATTATTTTTGTTGACTGTTCTATGCCAAAAATGTTAATTGTTGTTCAATTCCAGAGTTACCCTGCTGTCGTCCTTGCGAAAACACTGGTGGTTATCTCGCGAATATTAGTCTGCCGAGCACTTGCGAGAGGACCCCCAAAGACTGCCAGAAGCTGGGAGCAAGGTGCTGCCGCGGACCACGTGTTGAAGGGTGCTCATGTCCAATTGGTACGTTCTTTGATGGAAAGAAATGTGTCAATCAAACGGGAGAGTGCGAAAGACCTTGCATTGCCACAACTGTTGTCACGCCGTCTTCTACTGTGTCAACCTCATCTAGTGTCAGGTAGGACAATCAAGGTTTGCTAGCTTACGTGTCCCTGACGTACCTCCAATAAAATTTTCAACCAATCTAGCAATTAACAGTCGTTAGTTTTTATCGAGTGCGACTTTAAAATTTCGAAGAAAGTCTGTTAGAGTTGTACTGTACAATCCGTGGAAAATTTGGCTCGCCTGGTTTTCCTTTTTTAACAAAAAAGTGCTGAAAACAAAAGTTGTCAAAGAATTGGAAAAAGGAAGAAAAACGAAGTAAAAGATGTGCAGAAAGCTGCTCCATGTGTACAAGTGCTTTTAAGATAGAGGGGGTAAGTTTCTAAAAAAACTATAGTGCTTCGTCGGTGGGAAGTATAACAATATAATTTGGTTTTATCAACTGGGTTGATAATGTGAATTGGCCACCGTAAAGAGATTCAAGAGCTGACGTTTCGAGCGTTAGCCCTTCGTCGGAGCGAATGGAGCTCGAAACGTCAGCTCTTGAATCTCTTTACGGTGGCCAATTCACATTATCAACCCAGTTGATAAAACCAAATTATATTGCCTTTAAGATAGCCGTAAAGCTAAGAAAAAATGACTTAGTCACGTAATTTACATTTAATGGACCATCCCTGGGAGCTGAAAAAGCTATTAATTGAAATCACCTGGACTTGCTAATTAAAATAATCGTACCATTTTGCTCTCTCCAAAGCATTTCAAGTACCTCAAGTGTCAGCACTAGTGTCTCAACATCAACTTCATTGAGTTCAAGTGTGTCAACATCAGTCAGCACTAGTGTTTCAAGCAGTCTATCTACATCTACTTCAACTAGTGTCAGTACTCCAACAACAGTTTACTCGACATATTCAAGTGCCAGCACAAGTGTGTCAACATCCACGTCTTTGAGTTCGAGTGTGTCCACATCTGTCAGCACTAGCCTGTCAAGCAGTGTGTCCACATCAGTCTCCAAAAGTGTCAGTACTCCAACGACGACGGTTTACTCGACATATTCAAGTGCTAGCACAAGTGTGTCAACATCAACTTCATTGAGTTCCAGCGTGTCGACATCTACTACAACAAGTGTATCAACATCACTCAGCACTAGCCTGTCAAGCAGTTTGTCGACATCAGTCTCCTCAAGTGTCAGTACTCCAACGACGACGATTTACTCGACATATTCAAGTGCTAGCACAAGTACTTCAACATCCGCGTCGTTAAGTTCGAGTGTATCAACATCAGTCAGCACTAGTGTGTCCACACCAACCTCAGCAAGTGTCAGTACTCCAACAACAACAGTTTACTCGACATATTCAAGTGCCAGCACAAGTACGTCAGCATCCACCTCGTTGAGTTCCAGTTTGACAACATCGGTTAGCACTAGCATTTCAAGCAGTGTGTCCACATCAACCTCAACAAGCGTCAGTACTCCAACAACCACGGTTTTCTCGACATATTCAAGTGCCAGCACAAGTATTTCGACATCAACGTCGTTGAGCTCAAGTGTGTCGACAAGTGTTTCAACATCAGTTAGCACATCAAAAAGTACTTCAACATCCACCTCATTGAGTTCTAGTTTATCTACTTCAGTCAGCACTAGTGTGTCAAGCAGTGTGTCGACGTCAGTCTCCACAAGTGTGAGTACTCCAACAACGACGGTTTACTCGACTTATTCAAGTGCCAGCACCAGTGTTTCAACGTCGACATCGCTGAGTTCAAGTGTGTCAACATCAACTACAACAAGTGTGTCTACATCAGTCAGCACTAGCTTGTCAAGCAGTGTATCCACATCAACCTCAACTAGTGTCAGTACTCCTACAACAACGGTTTTCTCGACATATTCAAGTGCCAGTACAAGTATTTCGACATCAACGTCGTTGAGCTCAAGTGTGTCGACAAGTGTTTCGACGTCAGTCAGCACGTCAACAAGTACTTCCAAATCCACGTCGTTGAGTTCAAGCGTGTCAACTTCAGTCAGCACAAGTGTTTCAACCAGTGTGTCCACATCAACATCGACAAGTACATCGATATCAAGTTCGTTGAGTTCAAGTGTGTCGACATCAGTTTCAACTAGTACAAGGTAATTCACTAGTGGTAAATTGGGGCATCAAGTATCAATTCGGGTTTTCTGAAATCAAAATTCGCTATGCCAAATAAATGTTCGTTGCCGCTAGGTGTAAGGTGAACTGAAAATACATCTCTTCGCACATTTTCGGCCCGATAGTGCCCTTCGAATGTGACATCAAGCTGAGTGCAGTGTCAAAGCTGTTTTGTTTTTGAAAAAGCGTATCCTTTCGATTTTCAGCAGTTTGAGCATTTCAGATATAATAGTGGTGTTTATGTGGAAGTATAATAGCTCATGAGTCAAAAGTAGTCGCTATTAAAGCACAGCTGAGTTCCAGATGGTTTCTCGGGAATAACGGCGGCCATATTTGTGTCCCTCGGAAGGACACAAATATGGCGTCTCCATACTAAGCTTTGTAAAGTTGCTTGGAACGGCAAATAGCCCGAGAACAGCACACCGCACAGACCTTAGACTTGGAGATATTTTTTTTATTTATTTATTGTCTACACTATCTGAATTCTTTACTTCTGCAGTTGAATTGTTTCGAATTTAGTTTTTGATTGAGTGACGTGGAAACCGCCACTAATTGTTACTGTTTATGCGTTATTTTTAATGATAGCTCACATTAAAAGTTTGCAAAAAAAAAAAAAACTGATGCACAGTCACCGTATGCTCGTGCACAGATTTCGTTTTACCTTATCTCAACTCCTCAGATTTACCTTTAGTTATATACTCCGCTGAGGATCGTTTTTAATCTTTTTTACGGTATTCGGAAATGTACTGATACTCGGTCTGTCTTGTTTGATACATTGCGTAATAGCAGATTTGTGAATTGCATGTGTCCATATGGGATTGTTTTTAATATAAAGTAAACGCGAGGACGTAGTGAAAGAGCAATGGCAATAAAATCCTAAGGATACGATGAAACAGAAAAAGAGTAGAAGTGAATTGCAAAATGATGAAGCCACTTCACCGAAGGACAAAATCTCATAATTGTGTCCGAAAACAGTACAAGGGTTTTTTCGTTAACTGATTTAGTTCAATCTTCACATTACAAACACGTTCTCTTTCAGCGTGTCTTCATCTCAATCAGCGACCACTTCATATAAATCAGTTTCTCAGAAGACAGTAACCACCGTGTTCCCCTCAACTGTTGTGACGACCACAGGGACGCAATACTCCATTCCTACATCAAGTAGGGTGCCGCCAAGTTTGAAGCCGCCGACACGATCGTCCGCGTCAACTGTTTCGTCTTACAGGTAATTAGATGTGAATGTGGT
>OX393572.1:5270060-5280060 GCA_947652115.1 Blastomussa wellsi | reverse complement strand
TACTCTTGTTAACTCAAGACCATCTGTAGCAATAAGCGAAATAAGCAAGCTTTAATAAGTCATTATGTCGCCTTCCATCCTTCGTCGGACATTACCTCTTGAATATGTTTTGGAAGGCAGGATAACGAATAACGTTATAGCTTATGTAAACACATGGTTTCTCAGTTCTCTTAACCAAGTCATTATTTTGATCAGGGAAGATTGAAGAGAGGTCGGATGTCATAGTACAGCACTGCTCGATAATGCAAAACATTGGCGTTTGCATTGGAAGGGGTAAAAAATTGTCCGGACATTCTGTCCGACCACAGTTCGGATTAGCAAATTTTTGTCGGCCATTGATCGATTTCCGGACATACTGTCGGGATTTCGTCATACATTGGCAAATTTTGTTCGGCCATTGTCGGATGTCCGACTGTTATTTGCATCCCTGGGCTTGGTTAGGATCATTCCTTTACCTGTCCCTGGGGTTATGCTACAATGCAGGTGGTTATTGGATACAGGGAATAGGGTTAATGCAAGTAGACGGTGACAGAGAAAAAGCAGTTCGTGATGGCTGTAATGATGTATTGGTTGACAACTGTGGAAAATGATGAGGTAGAGCGTTTGTTGAGTAGGTTTGTTTTGAGGACGGTGATGGCTATGATGATGGTTGTAGGACGCTACCCGAAGGCAAGTAATTTGCTGCCAAAGGTAATGATAATAATGATGATGATGATGATGATACTGCTGGTGCTTCTGCAGATAATGGTAGTCTGACAATAATGATGTTGATCGTGCCATTGGTAATGTTCCTGCTGCCGATGATAATGAGGTCTTGATGATGACGATGGTGCTTCTGCTGTTGCCGCTTCTGTTGATAGTGACTCGCTTTTGTTGCTGCTGGTGCTGCCAAATGTACTCCCGGTGATTATGATAAAGATGATGTTGCTGTCTGCTGCTAGAGATAATGGGGTTGGTGTAGATGAATTATAACTACGCTTCTGATACTGCCACCTCTGCTTCTGATAATGATTATGATTAAGGTGGCACTTGTACCGCTGCTGATGACGATACTTCCGCTGCTGCTGTCGTTGATACTACTGCCACACGACTGCTGCCTAAGGATATTGCTTCTAGTACTACAAATAACGAGGCTGCTACTAAGAATAATAATGCGGCTGCTAATGATTAGGATGTATTTGACACTGCTGCAGTCTCTGCTGTTGCTTGTTCTGCTACTGCTACTGACAGCGGTATTGTGGCTTGATGTAGGTAAGTATAGTATTACTGCTGCTGATGGCGATGCTTCTGCTGCCACTCTACTGATGATAACGATGGCGTTGCTGCGGATGCTGTTGCTGTTACTTCCTTATATCATTAGACATGTTGTGGTCATGTTGTCATTAGACCATGAGGCTAGAGCTGCTGCTGGCGCCGGTGATGATGTTGCTGCGAGGATGGGATGATGATAATGATGATGGTTAATGCATAAGAGAAAAGAACTGTCGATACAGGTATATAAACATGTTCGTTTTAATTGCTTAGACTTATCGTCACTAAAGTTCCATCATCACACGTGATAAGCGTATCTTCATCAAGATCAGGTTTCACTGTGACGTCGACATCAAAGTCTTCTCCAGTATTCCCGTCACCCTCGTCATATCAGCGAGTTTCTCAGAAGACTGCAAGCACCGTCTTCCCCTCTACCGTGGTGACGACTACAGGGACACAGTATTCCATTCCTACATCAAGTAGGGTACCACCCAGTTTAAAGCCGCCGACAAGATCGTCTGCATCAACTGTTTCATCTTACAGGTTATTAGAGTTTGGTTTTAGTAGGGAAGATCTAGTCAGAAATTAGAGAGGTAGCTGAAATTAAGCGGCAACCTGGTATGCTGACTAATTTGTTATTCAGGAATGGATGTCTCACATTTTGTTTGTTATCATGGTTTCTTCGTGCTCATGCTCATGCCATGTTGAGTGACACTGCTCTGAAATTTGACTTAGAAGAAGAGAAGGTAGCGTCTTGTAACGCATTTATTGGGCACGTATTGAAGACATTAATTGAAACGTTTTTGGTGGTTATGGGCGTGAAGATAAAAGTGAGGAGGGAAGGGAACGAGGCAAAACTATTACTTTGGTTATCAAAGGAAAAAATGAGTTCAAAGAAGTGAATACATCGCGGATTTTATCGAGTCCGCACGAGCTAAGAGGATAATTTTAGAATGTTAGCAGGCTTCTGTTTGGCTGTGTTGAGAGTTGGAGTTAGTTAGTGGGAGACAACTGTGTATGTTGGAAGCGAGGAGGAAGTCAACATGCCAATAAAAAAAAATATCTGTCTGGAAATTGCATATCAGATAGTAAACAAACATAAACTGTACTGCTGCAATACGATGACTAAAAAATAACAAGGTGGAAATTTTATCACATGTGTGATATTCATTGTACAAATACAAAATATTCGAGTACAAAATCTCGAAATCTCGTTGCTTCTTACTCCAGGTTATAGCAAGGGCCTACTATTAACGGTTGACCACCAAATATAACATTAAAAGCATGGCATAACAAGACAAGATAGGATATTAAAGAGCACGTACATGTTTTGTGGTTATTGACTTAATTGAGCAAGGGATACATAACTTTTAAGCCATACGCAATGGATTCTGTGAATTGGTTATTTGGTCCTACTTTGCTTTGCTTTTGGTTAGCACTAAGGGTTGAATTGATAAATGATAAATAAGCACTGGGAATTTAATGTAATAATAATTGGGATTTTTATTGAAAAGACCAGAATTATAGCATAGATTCAACTGAAGGGCATACGTTCACATTGAGAAACGCACCAGTTGTATTAACCAAGTGCAAAGATGTAATTAGGAAGCACAGTATAACGTCTTTATAAACGAACACATGTGTGAAACGTTAAATATTTTCTTTTTACAGCTCGAGCACAAGCACAAGTACTTCAACATCCACGTCGTCGAGCTCAAGTGTGTCGTCATCTACTTCGACAAGTGTGTCCACATCAGTCAGCACTAGTTTGTCAAGCAGAGTGTCCACATCCACCTCGGTAAGTACTTCAACATCAACGTCCTTGAGTTCAAGTGTCTCAACAAGTGTCTCGACATCAGTCAGCACTAGCGTGTCTAGCAGTGTCTCGACATCAACCTCCACAAGTGTCAGTACTCCAACAACAGTTTACTCGACATATTCAAGTGCCAGCACAAGTGTTTCAACAACAATTTCATTGACTTCAAGTGCGTCGACATCAGTTAGTACCAGTGTATCAACGTCAACCTCCGCAAGTGTCAGTACTCCAACAACAACAGTTTACTCAACATATTCAAGTGCTAGCACAAGCACAAGCACATCAACATCGACGTCGTTGAGTTCAAGTGTCTCAACATCAGTCAGCACCAGTGTGTCCACATCTGTCTCGACAAGTACTTCAACATCCACCTCTTTGAGTTCAAGTGTGTCAACGTCCGCCAGCACTAGCGTTTCAAGCAGTGTGTCAACATCCACCTCAACAAGCGTCAGTACCCCAACAACAGTTTACTCGACATTTTCAAGTGCCAGCACAAGTGTTTCAACAACAACCTCATTGAGTTCAAGTGCGTCGACATCTACTTCAACAAGTGTTTCAACGTCAGTCAGCACCAGTGTGTCAACCAGTGTGTCCACATCAACTTCAACAAGTGTGAGTACTCCAACAACAGTCTACTCGACATATTCAAGTGCCAGCACAAGTACCTCAACATCCACTTCGTTGAGTTCAAGTGTGTCAACATCCGTCAGTACCAGTGTGTCAACGTCAACCTCTGCAAGTGTCAGTACTCCAACAACAACAGTTTACTCAACATATTCAAGTGCTAGCACAAGCACAAGCACATCAACATCGACGTCGTTGAGTTCAAGTGTCTCAACATCAGTCAGCACCAGTGTGTCCACATCTGTCTCGACAAGTACTTCAACATCCACCTCTTTGAGTTCAAGTGTGTCAACGTCCGCCAGCACTAGCGTTTCAAGCAGTGTGTCAACATCCACCTCAACAAGCGTCAGTACCCCAACAACAGTTTACTCGACATTTTCAAGTGCCAGCACAAGTGTTTCAACAACAACCTCATTGAGTTCAAGTGCGTCGACATCTACTTCAACAAGTGTTTCAACGTCAGTCAGCACCAGTGTGTCAACCAGTGTGTCCACATCAACTTCAACAAGTGTGAGTACTCCAACAACAGTCTACTCGACATATTCAAGTGCCAGCACAAGTACCTCAACATCCACTTCGTTGAGTTCAAGTGTGTCAACATCCGTCAGTACCAGTGTGTCAACGTCAACCTCTGCAAGTGTCAGTACTCCAACAACAACAGTTTACTCAACATATTCAAGTGCTAGCACAAGCACAAGCACATCAACATCGACGTCGTTGAGTTCAAGTGTCTCAACATCAGTCAGCACCAGTGTGTCCACATCTGTCTCGACAAGTACTTCAACATCCACCTCTTTGAGTTCAAGTGTGTCAACGTCCGCCAGCACTAGCGTTTCAAGCAGTGTGTCAACATCCACCTCAACAAGCGTCAGTACCCCAACAACAGTTTACTCGACATATTCAAGTGCCAGCACAAGTGTTTCAACAACAACCTCATTGAGTTCAAGTGCGTCGACATCTACTTCAACAAGTGTTTCAACGTCAGTCAGCACCAGTGTGTCAACCAGTGTGTCCACATCAACTTCAACAAGTGTGAGTACTCCAACAACAGTCTACTCGACATATTCAAGTGCCAGCACAAGTACCTCAACATCCACGTCGTTGAGTTCAAGTGTGTCAACATCCGTCAGTACCAGTGTGTCAACGCCAACCTCCGCAAGTGTCAGTACTCCAACAACAACAGTTTACTCAACATATTCAAGTGCTAGCACAAGTACATCCACATTGACGTCGTTGAGTTCAAGTGTCTCAACATCAGTCAGCACCAGTGTGTCCACATCTGTCTCGACAAGTACATCGACATCCACCTCTTTGAGCTCAAGCGTGTCAACGTCAGTCAGCACTAGTGTTTCAAGCAGTGTGTCAACTTCCACCTCAACAAGCATCAGTACTCCAACAACAACAGTTTATTCGACATATTCAAGTGCCAGTACAAGTGTATCAACAACGACTTCATTGAGTTCAAGCGTCTCGACATCTATTACGACAAGCGTATCGACATCAGTCAGCACCAGTGTTTCCAGTAGTGTATCCACGTCAACGTCAACAAGTGTCAGTACTCCAACAACAACGGTTTACTCGACATATTCAAGTGCCAGCACAAGTACCTCAACATCCACGTCGTTGAGTTCAAGTGTATCAACATCAGTCAGCACTAGTGTGTCAAGCAGTGTGTCCACATCGACCTCAACAAGTGTCAGTACTCCAACAACGACGGTTTACTCGACTTACTCAAGTGCGAGCACAAGTACCTCAACTTCCACGTCGTTGAGTTCCAGTGTGTCAACAAGTGTCTCAACATCAGTCAGCAGTAGTGTCTCAAGCAGTGTTTCGACTTCAACCTCAACAAGCGTCAGTACCCCAACAACAACAGTTTACTCGACATATTCAAGTGCCAGCAGAAGTGTGTCAACAACGACTTCCTTAAGTTCAAGCCACTCGAAATCTACTACAACAAGTGTATCAACGTCAGTCAGCACCAGTGTGTCAACCAGCCTGTCTACATCAACTTCGACAAGTGTCAGTACTCCAACAACCACAATCTCCTCCACATATTCTAGTGCCAGCACAAGTACCTCAACGTCCACTTCGGTGAGCTCAAGTGTTTCAGTCAGCACTAGCGTGTCGAGCAGTGTGTCCACATCGACCTCAGCAAGTGTCAGCACTCCAACGACAAGTTCAAGTGTGTCCACATCCGTCAGCACCAGTACAAGCACAAGCAGGTCAACATCAACGTCATTAAGTTCAAGTGTGTCTACAACAAAGAGCACAAATGTGTCGACTAGTACAAGGTAAAGTATTTGTTTTGCTGTCGTTTTTTTCCAAGAGGCGTGTATACTGTTTTCATTGAAAAATATAATCTCCTACTGGAAAAAATTAAATAAATGCCACTGTACCGTAACGAAAAATGGAGAATCTAAACCAAATCATTTGGAACAACAGGTAGCATCCCATATGGGGTGGGAGGGGTGGGGGGAGAAATACTGAAATATTCTTAGTCGCTTCTTGCTAAAGAAACCGAACTTTATGGGCCACTTGCCTCGTG
The DNA here is from genome assembly GCA_947652115.1 of Blastomussa wellsi. NCBI lineage: Eukaryota > Metazoa > Cnidaria > Anthozoa > Scleractinia > Plerogyridae > Blastomussa > Blastomussa wellsi. Next base: position 5,273,824 of record OX393572.1, on the reverse strand, counting down.
CATAGAATTTTCATTACTTTTAATAATTTTGCTGATGCCAGCAATATTATTTTTCCTTATCTGTCCCTTTCTAAATTCTTTAAAGCATTTTTACTTCCCCTAGATGGAATGCTGTTCATTGAGAGGTTACTTCCCCAGGAAATTTGCTTTTTTGCAAAGCACTGGTTTTTGGCAGCTAAGCATATGCCTTGGTGGAGAGTGTTCTTTTAAAACAGGAGATGGCGACCTGGGCCATGTACAATTTTTTAAATGGTGACATTAATGATACTTTTCACGGCTGAGTTTATTGCATTTTATTAAGTTTTGCTAGATACGTCTTCGCTGGGAATCTTAATATTAGTGGCGAATTACTATCAACCCTGTTGCTAAAACTTCAATTACCTGTATCGTTTGAGCTAACTTTTTTCCAGATATGAATTTCGTTTATTTAGTCAAATGTGGTCGACAAAACACAACAAACTTTAATTTACTGCCACTTTAAACGAACTGTGTCGCGATTGTAGCCAAGATTAGGCACCAATTGACTGAAGTACAAAAATAACCACTGAAAAAAACGAAGGAGCATTTCAATAACGCAAAGAACAAAAAATATTGAAGAAAATTAAAACAGAGTGCTATATGAGACCACAAAAAACTTTCAAGATGAACGTAACTTTTTTTTAACTATTTTTAACCCCAGCGACGCATTTTTGTTTGGAACGAGTCTATGGTTGTGGCACTTTGATCAATAATAATATCTGCCAGTCTAAGAGAATCCTCGAAAATATTGAAATCATTCAAAGTGAGTGGTTCGAAACTCTGTGTATGGCACTTGTTTTGCCTGGTGTTGTTAAGGTGCCTTCATTGTGGAACAGATTCGAGAACTTGGCTTTTAAATTTTGCTTCTGTTTTCATTTTAGTGTGTCAACCTCGACGTCAACTTCAACTAGTATAAGCTCAAGTGTATCTACATCGATTACAACAAGTGTATCAACAAGCGTTTCTAGCAGCACGAGGTTAGAGTTTTTAATGGATAATAATAGTTAAGGAGATGTTTGTGGATTTCGATAAGTTTATTATTTCTGCACTTCCGAACTGAAACTTGATGTATATTATTTAATTAATCTATTAAGTTAATTTTACTATATAATATCAGCATATTTTCTGCTGGGTGCGAGTTCGTTTAAGGGAGTACGTAACGATATTATCTTCGCCAAGTTAAATTGCCCTTTAAATGTAGGAAACCTAAAAATAATAGTTTGCTAAGAGCGAAAAACGCCAAAGGAGTTATGCTGAACCAAAGAGGAATGAGGACGGCTGAGGATGGGGAAGATTGAAACGGATTGGAAATTACGATTTTCAATTTTTCAAAGTGCACTTACGATGACGTACCTCCTTTAAACAGGGGTACATGAGAGTGAGAAATGACCATCGCTGTGAAAAAGATTCAGGACTTCAAGGTGGAAGCCCTGAACTTTTGCAGGCTTCTTTATTCCATATGGTTAAATTGCAAATTCACTGCGATGATCATTTCTCGCTCTCATCTGCATCCGCAGTTTTCGAAACTTATCACTAAAAATATTTCCCCTGTTAAATTTAATTGTACCAAAGGCTTCATTAATTTCATAACTATCGTGTTGAAGCCCAAAAGGGTATGACCCAAACTTTAAAATTGTTTCCAAAACGACCAGAAACACAAGACTGGTCGGGAAAAGGTTTTGTCCGTCTGCGACGCAGGCTAGGAAAAGGCAGAGAATAAGCTTTCATACTAACGTTCGTCGACCAAAGCCCAACATAAACTCAAGGATGCTGTGAAAAGCACTTGCTGCCTCTTGTGTTTATGAGAAGTGTGTTCTTTAAGATCAGATTCTATGTGACGTTCACATATAGCTTCCACGTTTGCCATACCCAATTTGATAATAAATGAAAATATACTGATCGGATAGCGTGTCCCTCGTATTTCAGTGTTCAGGGCGACAACAGAACATAGATCAATTTCTAAGAACACCAAAGCAAGTCCATTCGCCTCTGTTCAAGAATAAATTAAATCTAATGTTCACATTACAAACACGTTCTCTTCCAGCTTGTCTTCTTCAACGACAACTTCATACAAATCAGTGTCCCAGAAGACCGCCTCCACCGTGTTTCCCTCTACTGTGGTGACAACTACAGGGACACAGTACTCCATTCCTACATCAAGTAGGGTGCCGCCAAGCTTGAAGCCACCGACACGCTCGTCTGCGTCAACTGTTTCATCTTACAGGTAATTGCTTGTTCAATTTTTAGTGGCGAAGGCCAGAGTAGAAACTAGAGAGGTTCCTGAATGCAACCTGACATACATCATATCTTTATTCAATAAATAAAGAAATGACGATGTGCAGCCGAGGTGTAGACGGTATGCACTGCCCAAGATAATGTACGTAAAAATACCAAAAAAACTGCCAATATGGGTTCCACGTGCATCGATAATCGTTTTAACAGTAATAAATTAACTAATACAAAGAGAAGGATGAAAGAGAAGTTAGATATTTCATATAAACAAGGTAGTCAACAAGGTCAATTGCTGGTTTTGAAAGCGTTCTGTTTCATGCTCCTAAGTTCACGAAAATTGTCTACGTCTGTAGACCTTTAGTGGTTAAAATACATGGAGTTCAGATTGGAAGCCCACATTTTCGCGTGTAGTTACTAAAATACACTTTTTTGATGTAAAATTCGAAACCAGCACATTTGCAGTATACGAAAATAGGAGAACGAGAAATTTTTATTAACTTCCTAGTGATTCTAAATCAACTGAAACAAATGTTTCTTTCTTTTATTGCAGCTCATCAGTTAGCACCAGTGTGTCAACATCAACCTCCACAAGTGTCAGTACAAGTACTTCAACATCAACGTCATTGAGTTCAAGTGTGTCAACTAGCGTCTCAACGTCAGTCAGCACTAGTTTGTCAAGCAGTGTATCGACATCAACCTCCACAAGTGTCAGTACATCAACTTCAACTTCATTGAGTTCAAGTGTGTCAACATTAACAAGCACCAGTGTGTCAAGCAGTGTATCCACATCAACCTCAGCAAGTGTCAGCACTCCAACAACGGTTTACTCGACATATTCAAGTGCTAGCACAAGTACTTCGACTTCAGCTTCTACGTCGTTGAGTTCAAGTGTGTCAACATCGGTCAGTACTAGTATCTCAAGTAGTGTGTCGACATCAACCTCCTCTAGTGTCAGCACTCCAACAACTACGGTTTACTCGACATATTCAAGTGCCAGCACAAATACCTCAACGTCCACTTCATTAAGTTCAAGTGTGTCGACTTCAGTCAGCACAAGTGTGTCAAGCAGTGTTTCCACATCAACATCGACAAGTGTCAGTACTCCAACAACAACGGTTTACTCGACGTATTCAAGTGCCAGCACAAGTACCTCAACATCCACGTCTGTCAGTTCAAGTGTGTCGACATCAGTTAGCACCAGCGTCTCAAGCAGTGTGTCGACATCAACTTCTGCAAGTGTCAGTACTCCAACGACAACAGTTTATTCAACGTATTCAAGTGCCAGCACAAGTACTTCAACGTCCACTTCGTTGAGTTCAAGTGTGTCGACTTCAGTCAGCACTAGCGTGTCAAGCAGTGTATCTACATCAACGTCTACAGGTGTCAGCACTCCAACAACAACTGTTTATTCAACGTATTCAAGTGCCAGCACAAGTGTTTCAACAACGACTTCATTGAGTTCAAGTGTGTCAACATCTACTACAACAAGTGTATCGACGTCAATCAGCACTAGT
>OX393572.1:5242560-5265060 GCA_947652115.1 Blastomussa wellsi | reverse complement strand
GCACTAGCTTGTCAAGCAGTGTGTCCACATCAACCTCATTAAGTGTCAGTACTCCCACAACAACAATTTACTCGACATATTCAAGTGCCAGCACAAGTACCTCAACTTCCACTTCATTAAGTTCAAGTGTGTCGACTTCAGTCAGCACAAGTGTGTCAAGCAGTGTATCGACATCGACATCTACAAGTGTGAGTACTCCAACAACAACTGTTTATTCAACTTATTCAAGTGCCAGCACAAGTGTTTCAACAACGAGTTCACTGAGTTCAAGTGTGTCAACATCTACTACAACAAGTGTATCGACGTCAATCAGCACTAGTGTGTCAAGCAGTGTTTCTACATCAACCTCGACAAGTGTCAGTACTCCAACAACAGCGGTTTACTCGACATATTCAAGTGCCAGCACAAGTACCTCAACATCCACGTCCTTGAGTTCAAGTGTGTCAACATCAGTCAGCACTAGCGTATCAAGTAGTGTGTCGACATCAACCTCTGCAAGTGTGAGTACTCCTACAACAACGGTTTACTCTACGTATTCAAGCGCCAGCACAAGTACCTCAACATCCACGTCCTTGAGTTCAAGTGCATCGACGTCGACAAGTGTATCAACATCAGTCAGCACAAGTATATCTACGTCAGTCTCAACGAGTGCCAGCACAAGTACTTCAATATCAACTTCATTAACTTCAAGTGTGTCGACAAGTGTCTCCACATCAGTCAGCACTAGCTTGTCAAGCAGTGTGTCCACATCAACCTCGACAAGTGTCAGTACTCCAACAACAACCGTTTATTCAACGTATTCAAGTGCCAGCACAAGTACTTCAGCATCCACCTCGTTGAGTTCCAGTTTGTCAACATCGGTTAGCACTAGCATTTCAACATCAGTCAGCACATCAAAAAGTACTTCAACATCCACCTCATTGAGTTCTAGTTTATCTACTTCAGTCAGCACTAGTTTGTCAAGCAGTGTGTCGACGTCAGTCTCCACAAGTGTGAGTACTCCAACAACGACGGTTTACTCGACATATTCAAGTGCCAGCACCAGTGTTTCAACGTCGACATCGCTGAGTTCAAGTGTGTCGACATCATCTACAACAAGTGTGTCTACATCAGTCAGCACTAGCTTGTCAAGCAGTGTATCCACATCAACCTCGACAAGTGTCAGTACTCCAACAACAACCGTTTATTCAACATATTCAAGTGCCAGCACGAGTGTTTCAACTTCGACTTCATTGAGCTCCACCGTGTCGACATCCACTACGACGAGTGTATCAACATCAGTCAGCACAAGTGCATCAAGTAGTGTATCCACGTCAACGTCAACAAGTGTGAGTACTCCTACAACAACGGTTTACTCTACGTATTCAAGCGCCAGCACAAGTACTTCAAAATCCACGTCCTTGAGTTCAAGTGTATCAATGTCGGTCAGCAAGAGTGTGTCGACGTCAATCTCAACAAGTTTCAGCGCAAGTACTTCAACATCTACCTCGTTGACTTCAAGTGTGTCGACGAGTGCCTCCACATCAGTCAGCACCAGCTTGTCAAGCAGCGTGTCCACATCAACTTCGACAAGTGTCAGTACTCCAACAACGACAGTCTACTCGACATATTCAAGTGCCAGCACAAGTGTTTCAACAACGACTTCATTGAGTTCAAGCGTGTCGACATCTACTACGACAAGTGTATCAACATCAATCAGCACTAGCGTGTCAAGCAGTGTGTCGACAACAACGTCAACAAGTGTCAGTACTCCAACAACAACGGTTTACTCGACATATTCAAGTGCCAGCACAAGTACCTCAACATCCACGTCTTTGAGTTCGAGTTTTTCAACAAGTTTGTCAACATCAGTCAGTACTAGTGTGTCCACATCAACCTCAGCAAGTGTCAGTACTCCAACAACGACAGTGTACTCGACATATTCAAGTGCAAGTACAAGTGCTTCCACATCTACTTCGGTTAGTACATCTACTTCAACAAGTGTGTCCACTTCAACTAGCACAAGTGTGTCGAGCAGTGTTTCCACCTCGACGTCAACAAGTACGTCAACTTCGAAATCCATCTCAACAAGTTCTTCAACATCTGTCAGCACAAGTGTGTCTATTAGCACAAGGTATAGTCTAGTTTGGTTTTGTTGGCAAATTTTACGCTTGGTAAATTTATTGTGAAAGATTAATTAATCAACATGACACGAGCGTGGGACAATTAATCTTTAATGATTAGATTAATGATTAATTGTTAATGATTAATGATTAATTAATCTTTCACATTAAATTTACCGTGCTAAAAAAATTTTGCCATCACTCTCATTTCCACAACTCATGATGATAGCGGCATTGCTGATCCTAGCAGTATGCGGACGCGTCTCTCATAAGAACTCAGTAAAAATGACCTAGCTCTCCATGAATTCTCGTAACTCAGTGGATAGAGCGCCCGCCCGGTGTTCGGGAGGTCATGGATTCGATTCCTGTCGGGGACTCAGAATTTTTCTTTGTCCCACGCTCGTGTCATGTTGAATAATTAATCTTTCTCATATGGTTTTATTGTGTCACCTATTTAAGTTGTTTCAAACTGTGTTGTAGCCTCTTGAGTTTCCAGCGTCGTCGTAAGCTGGAAAGCAGAGAATTAAATTTCATGTCCTGTCTAGCCATCTCGGTAGATCAACGATGATCTAACTCTTGGGTTCGAATTCTATAAAGGTCAAAAAATTTCTCTTGGTCTGGTGTTGTCCTGATAGATCTGTATTGTATCCGCTGTGTAACGCAACTTTGCATTTGCAATATTAATTGTATGGTGTAAGTTTGCCTTTGTATAGATTAGTTTGGGCAATGCTACCTAACTCATTTAACTCCTTTCCCTGTTGAACTAAATCAATCTTGCTAACCCAACTCGGTCGTTATTTATGACTGACGTGTCCTTTTGTGGTCGGATTTTACGATGGCATCAATATCCAGTCATTGTAAATGCCAATCACACAGAGTTTTCTAGCATTTGGTTTTTGACTGTTATGTGTAACTCGTGATCACTAATTCCATATAGCTTGTGCCATGATCATCTGCCTGTCATCTAAAATATTTCATAGTATGTTAATACATGTAAGTATGGACATCTTTCGCGGATGTCCCCAACAAGCGAAGACAATTTTTTCCTTCCTCCACACCCTGTTTTCTATTTTACTAAACATTACATTTTTATGGGGACTCTCCCCACTTTTGTGGGGTAAGACTTTCGAAGAGTTTCTAATGGAATCGTTCAATAATTTTTATGAAATTAAACGGTTAATAAAAGATCGGATTTACCTCGGTGTAAAAACCTGTGACTTTTTCCTTTGTTTTTGTGCTATTGTTTTTCTGTTCTATATTGTTTCGAGGTTCTTTGTTGTGTTGTTCGTTCGTTGTTTTACGTCACTGGTGAGTTTCACAGGTTTTTACACCGAGAATGAGCCAAAAGATCCTAAAACGGTAACGCTTTGTTTTTGTCCCAGCAATCAGACCCCAGCCAAAACTACAGGCACATTCTTTCTCAATTAATTTTGAATGGGCAAGATACATAAAAACGACTAAGCAGTGCTTGTCGATTATGCGTTCTTTTTCAGCTTGTCTTCTTCTCAATCAGCGACAACTTCATACAAATCAGTATCCCAGAAGACCGCTTCCACCGTATTCCCGTCTACCGTGGTGACAACTACAGGGACACAATACTCCATTCCTACATCAAGTAGGGTGCCACCAAGTTTGAAGCCACCGACACGATCGTCCGCGTCACCTGTTTCATCTTACAGGTTATTAGCTTCTTATTTTTGTTAGCTTGAGATGGAATTCTATACTGTTTACTGCTTACAGATTAGCTATAAACCAGTTGCTGATGTTGATGTTGGATTTTAGTTGCGTGCGTCAAATACAAAAAATACTGTTTTACAGATTAGCTATAAACCAGTTGCTGATGTTGATGTTGGATTTTAGTTGCGTGCGTCAAATAAAAAAAATACCGTTTTACTCTAAAAGGGGTATCATGACGGTAATATTCTTATATGTGCGGAAAAAATGACTTATCACTCTGCCAATACACGGAATTTGCCTAGAATATTAAGATAAATATATCAAAGGGATGGAAGAAAGGCGAAGAAATTGTAATAAGTTACTGAATTTAAGACCATCTATATGTTGAGATTTATTTAGAAGAAGCAAGATGCACAATAGTCCGAGTTTTGTAACTATTCATGAGAAATCCTATCACAAGAGTGCACCAATCAACAACGGATATTCTATCATCACTCGATAAACACTCATTTCGAAACGTATTTTTAAATGAAAGTAATATCGAAGTATAAAAATTATCAACGCGATGAATAATTTGTAGAAAGAAATGCTGTTAAATGGCTCAACCTGGCGAAACAGTTCATACGTCGATGTAAAAATAGGTCTTCCTCCCAAATAATGTTACACAACACTAAGTATAGTCTAGGATAGATAGGGTTATATTTCACAGACTCCGTTCGAAATATATGAGACAGCAAAATTAATGGTAGAAATTTCCCGATTAGTGCTTCACACAACATTTCAACACCCGATAAGGTTAACCGCCTTATTAAGAAATGACAACAAGGGCCTGGGTCTACCCATGAGGCCCTGGAACCTTGACCTCCAGGTCGCATGATTCTTCCGTGGCTTCCGTGACGCCAATGAATAGACAGGCAAAACAACACCCCATGTAAGCAAGGGAAGGGTTGAAGAGAGGGAACTGAGCTTATACATTTTACCTGTTAATATAATTTGAATTGTTACTTTGCCGCTTTGAGGCCCAAGCATAATTCTCACGTAGGATCCCAAAGACTTAAAGCTGCCTCCTGAAGTCAAAGGAATAAACTTAACATTTGCCATTTTCTCATTAACCATAGCAATAACCTTTGTTTCCCAATTCTCCTGGGTATTGTAGTCGTCTAAAGAGAACCTGGAGACCATGCTTATGAAAAAGAAACTGTATTATGGGAAATGTGAAAATAGCGAATGGGGAAAAGATATTGCCGGGTTTTGTATAAGAAAAGAACATTAATTCATTAGGCATACCAATTCCAAAATATTAACCTTAAATCTGCATGTTATATGAATTCTTGTCCATCTCAGTTCAAGCAGTGCAAGTACTTCAAAATCAACTTCGCTGAGTTCAAGTGTGTCGACATCGACTTCGACAAGCGTTTCAACATCAGTCAGCACTAGTGTGTCGAGAAGCATAAGGTTGGTAAGACTTGTTGTTTCAAGGCTAACAGCAAAATGGGGGATCCCGTATGGGGCCGAGTATTTTTAAACAAAAAATGCAGGTGTACAAGAGGCATAGCATAGCTATTCACAAGCCCATTATTATTTTGGAAGGACGGTCGGGTTCTATGTTGGATTCTCGTGTTTTCCTGACCGGAGGGTGGGGCTACAGGGTCGCTGGAAAAAAACATCCCGTTTATTCCTGTTGAATGTAACTAAAGTTAAGTTAACAATGTAGAAGCTTTAAATTTATTATGTGGAAACTGTAGTTGTATAGCTGCAAAAATGTTCAATTACAAGACCGCCTTTAAAAGCCGCCTCTTTCAGGAATATCAGTGCACCGTTTTAAGCGTTACGTGATATATTGGGAAGATTAACGCCAACAAACTTACATGTAACCTTGTTCATAAACTGGAGAGCTTTCATTCGCTAAACTGTGGAAGTGAATGAGTTAGTAAAGAAGTGCACTTTCTGTAAAACTAAACATTTAATACGGAATGCCTTTTGTTTATGAAGCAATATATCAAACACTCGAGACAGTGTTTCATCACATTTCCAAACACCGAGAAGAGAGTTGAAAATACGACGCGCAGCGGAGTATTTTTAACGAACTTCGTTGTGTTTGGATAGCCGATGAAACACTGTCTCGAGTGTTTGATATATCTTCTCAATCGAAACAAAAACTAAGGAGTAAACGGAAAAATAAAATCGTCAAAATCTATGCTAATTAAGATCGGGTATCCAAACCACGGTCACGATTATGATTTTCTTTGTTTTAACTCGATGAATTATTAATGAGTTTGAGAAATTATCTTTCTTACAATTTTTTTTCAACTAGCACAAGTAAATCAACGTCAGTCAGCACTAGTGTGTCAAGCAGTGTATCCACGTCGACCTCAGCAAGTGTCAGTACTCCAACAACAGTTTACTCGACATATTCAAGTGCCAGCACAAGTGTTTCAACCACGACTTCACATAGTTCAAGTGTCTCGACATCTACTACGACAAGTGTATCAACATCAGTCAGCACTAGTTTGTCAAGCAGTGTTTCAACATCAACGTCAACCTCAACAAGTGTCAGTACTCCAACAACAACGGTTTACTCAACTTATTCAAGTGCCAGCACAAGTACTTCGACGTCGACTTCGTTGAGTTCAAGTGCATCAACTAGTGTGTCCACATCAGTTAGCACTAGCGTGTCAAGCAGTGTGTCCACATCAACTTCAGTAAGTGTCAGTACTCCAACAACAACGGTTTACTCGACATATTCAAGTGCTAGTACAAGTACTTCCACGTCGTTGAGTTCGAGTGCATCAACAAGTGTATCCACTTCTGTCAGTACCAGCACCTCAACATCCACATCAGTGAGTTTAAGTAGCTCAACATCACTGACCACTAGTGTATCAAGCAGTGTATCGCCCTCAACCTCTAAGAGTGTCAGTACTCCAACGACGACAGTTTACTCGACATATTCAAGTGCTAGCACTAGTGTTTCAACAACGACTTCATTGAGTTCCAGTGTTTCGATATCTACTACATCAAGTGTATCAACATCAACCAGCACAAGTTTGTCGAGCAGCGTCTCAACTTCAGTCTCAACAAGTGTCAGCACTCCAACGACGACAGTTTTTTCAACTTATTCAAGTGCCAGCACAAGTACTTCGACGTCCACTTCGTTGAGTTCAAGTGTATCAACGAGTGTGTCCACATCGGTTAGCACTAGCGTGTCAAGCAGTGTGTCCTCATCAACCTCGGCAAGTGTCAGTACTCCAACAACAGTTTACTCGACATATTCAAGTGCCAGCACAAGCACTTCAACATCCACGTCTTTGAGTTCCAGTGTGTCAAGAAGTGTATCAACGTCAGTCAGCACCAGTGCGTCCACGTCGACATCAGTAAGTGTTAGTACAAGTACTTCAACATCCACATCGTTGAGTTCCAGTGTTTCAACGAGTATTTCTACATCAGTCAGCACTAGTTTGTCAAGTAGTGTTTCAACATCAACGTCAACCTCAACAAGTGTCAGTACTCCAACAACAACAGTTTACTCGACATATTCCAGTGCCAGCACAAGTGTTTCAACATCGACTTCATTGAGTTCCAGTGTGTCGACGTCGAGTACGACTAGCATATCAACAAGTGTCTCAACATCAGTAAGTACTAGTCTATCAAGCAGTGTGTCCACATCAATCTCAACAAGTGTCAGCACAAGTGTCTCAACAACAACCTCATTGAGTTCAAGTATTTCGACGTCTGCTACAACAAGTGTATCAACATCAGTCAGCACCAGTGTTTCAAGTAGTGTATCAACGTCAACCTCAACGAGCGTCAGTACTCCAACAACAACGGTTTACTCAACATATTCAAGTGCCAGCACAAGTACTTCAACGTCTACTTCCTTAAGCTCAAGTGTGTCAACGAGTGTGTCCACATCAGTCAGCACTAGCGTGTCAAGCAGTGTGTCCACATCAACTTCAGCAAGTGTCAGTACTCCAACAACAACGGTTTACTCGACATATTCAAGTGCCAGCACAAGTACTTCAACGTCTACTTCCTTAAGCTCAAGTGTGTCAACGAGTGTGTCCACATCAGTCAGCACTAGCGTGTCAAGCAGTGTGTCCACATCAACTTCAGCAAGTGTCAGTACTCCAACAAGAACTGTTTACTCGACATATTCAAGTGCCAGCACAAGTACCTCAACATCGACTTCATTGAGTTCAAGTGTGTCGACATCAGCCAGCACTAGTGTGTCCACTTCGAAGTCAACAAGTACTTCAACATCCACTTCATTGAGTTCAAGTGTATCTACGTCACTATCGAGGTATATCTCCAGGTATTTCTGTCGTCGCCTGTTTATTTGTTTATGTTAATCAACTATATAAGACAAAGGAATATCAAGGGAAGGCGAAAATTTACTTTTTAACCTGATTGTAGCCCCAAAATCTCCGTACCAGAACAATAGGCCATTTCCGAGTTCGCTTGCGCTTCTATTTCAAGGCGAGTCTAAGTGCAAAGTCTTTGTAATGAAAATGAGTTTTCTTTCATATGGAAAGCAAAACTAATTACCATCAAAAAACTTTCGCACTTAGACTCGCTTTGAAATAGAGGCTCAAGGGAACTCGGAAATGGCCTATTTGAACGTCCGCCATTTTGGAAGACATGTTGAAGGCTTGGGCGCATAGCATGACATCACAGTGCACACCTCATGGGATAAACGCGCGAATTTCAAGAGTTCAGAAGACGACATCAGCTCCAAAATGATGATGATGATGATGATGATGATGGTGATGGTAATGGTGGTGGTGGTGGTGAGGGTGAGGGTAAGGGTGAGGGTGAGGGTGAGCATGAGAATGATGATGATAAAGGTGGTGGTCGTAGTGGTAGTTAGTGAAGGTGTAGTCCCGTTTGGCGGCAGCAACTAAATACAGGAATCGATCGGAGCTCCTAATGTACTGGGAACGAGTATGGTTAGCTAAATTACACTACAAAATCATCCAGGTTAGCCTACTGAGCACTGCGGTTAGCCTACTGAGCACTCCGGTTAGCCTACTGAGCACTCCGGTTAGCCTACTATAGCACTCCGGTTAACCTACTGAGCACTGCACTCTCAAGAATAGTAAGGGTAACACGATAAAATCTCGGTGGTCTAGTGGTAAAGTGGATCGCTCGTGATCCGAGTGACCAGCGTTCGATTCTACTCGGTGCTCTTGTCTTTTTCTCTTTATTAGACAAAAAAATCAAAGTTTCGGATCGATTCCTGTATTTAGCCACACGTCCGTTTGGCCCTTTTCTGTCACGTGACGCTTTTAGTGTGCTTTTGCGAGCCTACTTCTGTTCTGGAGCTACTCGTTGTAACACTTGGTTGTATCAAGTCATGCCAAATCTCAATAACATTTTAATACATTGTGCCCAAGACGTCTGGGTTGGGGTACATCTACAGCGAAACATTCCGTGGCCATTCATGTATGTGATTGGCTGTTAATTAACCAAGCCGGTGTCATGTAATTAAGTCATTTGCACCGTATACAAAAAAACATTTCTTGCGGACGGTCTACAATTATTATTTGAACTGAAATTCAATTATTTGTCTGCTTGATTGCATTTGTGGAAAATACAACAATTGGAAGGAATTTTAATGTATGGCGGTATCGAAGAAATGCCGTTATAAATAGAGAAGGATTTCGAAGAATTTTTTCAAATATTACGTCATCTCGGCATCTTCTAACATTAGAAATTCAATAATTCTTTGAGTTTTGTAAAAAGCTGAGTTTCGTTTTCCTGAAGCTTTATACAAAATGGCGGAGACGAGTAACGTCCATCGAGAGACTCAAATTTTGTCAGGGACGCATGTGATTGATTCATAACGGGCATTCGTTGATATTGTCCCGGTACCCTCTCGCGAGAGCGTAGCGTTGGGTGAGAGGGAGTTAAGCTAGAACTGGATTAGGGGGCGGGGGGAAGGGGAAAGTTGAGGTTGGTGAAGATTAGAATACTACTAGAGATGAAAGCGAGGAAAAACTGGCTCTGCTATTTTTAAAAGGTTAATTTGAAGGCGATATGGATATCTGTCCACCCAGGTGTTGGGGAGAATGTTACAAGTAGATTGCTTGCTATTGTGTGTAGTATCCTGTTGTGCGGGGATACCATACATTACCCTCGATATTACAATGGGTGGCGCTTTTATCACACTTACTCCAGATAGAGACTGAATTTAAAGGAGAAGGTCACTCCATAAAGCGTATTCTTTTTGTCATCACTAAAAAAGTAGTCTCAGCTTCTAAAGTGCATGCTTTTCCAACAACAACAACAACAAAAATTTATTTATCAACAGATTATAAAGAGGTTAGAAGGGCTTGTCCCGCAAATAGCCGCAAAGCTAGTCGAGGCGGGACAAGATATGCACGAGAAACATAACAGACAAATCACAATAAATTACAGACATACTGGAAAACGGAAAAACTTAGCTTTACATAATAACGCAGATTTAAGCTATACAACAAAATTAATTAAATTACATGTTATTTTCATAATATTACAATTGAAAAGATCGAGATGAAGAGGGAAAAGGAGAATCAGACTATACTAAGAGGAGGACATAAAGGATCAGTTTTTCATTTGGTTAATTATCGTTCCCACTTCAATATAGGAGAAGCCACCAGGATAGCATGTATTTTAGAAGAGCAAAGTAGCTTAACCTTGTGTTAACTGTAATTAGTGGTGACAAAAAAGTACCCTTCTTGGAATGAACTCCTTTCAAAGATGATGAAAAGATGGTGGGAAAAATTACATCGGTAAACTTCGTGAATGCAGTTACAGTTAAGTTAAGATGGTCAGGTACCAACCTGTTGATTTTAATCGCTTAGACCCATCTTCAGTAAAATCCCCTCTTCACACGTGACAAGTGTATCGTCATCCAGATCAGGCTTCACTGTGACGTCGACATCAAAGTCGTCTCCAGTATTCCCGTCACCCTCGTCATATCAACGAGTTTCTCAGAAGACCACTGGCACCGTGTTCCCATCTTCTGTGGTGACAACTACAGGGACACAATACTCTATTCCTACATCAAGTAGGGTACCTCCAAGTTTGAAGCCGCCGACACGATCGTCTGCGTCAACTGTTTCATCTTACAGGTTATTAGAGTCTCTTTAGTAGGGGAGGGCTGGTCAGGTGTTAAGAGAGGGTTAAGCACTGAGGAGGAGAAAAGAAAGTGTGCGTCATGATCAATTATGCACACTGAAAATGCAAGATGTCTGACTTAATAGGGAGGTGGATGGGGATGTACATAACGAGAGATAGGGAGGTTTTGGGAAGAAGGGGGTGGGACTCATTTTTAGTTACAAGTCGTGTGGGAGAAGTGGTACAACACGTATCTTCACAGTGACTTAGTATTTTTAGTGTCGATAAAGACTCTCATTTTAGCTGGATTGTTTCTTGGATACATTTTAACAACAAGGAACGATAAATAATTGTTTTACAGCTAAGGTGCCAACTTAGATAAACAAGGTTTTAGAATTCTAATAGCTTCATAGTTCTGTCCCTCCGTTCTGTTCCAACGACAGTGTGTAATTACCAACCCATGGTCTGTAAAATGAAGGTTTTGATTGAGAACTGTCTTTAGATATGACATCATTCTGCACAATAAAGAGTACTGGTGCAAAGTGCATTTGAAACTACTTTTGAAAGAATTGACTCAATATTTTTACAAATATTTAAATTTTATATAAACTGTCTTTCCTATCAGTTCAAGTGTGTCAACGTCGACAACAACAAGCGTATCCACATCAGTTAGTACAAGGTAGGGAGATGGATTTATATTCTGCATATTGCATATTATGTATGACCGTAAGATTCTACAGTAAATCTTGTGTCTTTCTAGTTTTCCTATCACAAATTCCAAGAAAAGACAGTGTCTCAATGTGAGAAAGCCTCCACTTCATTCAGCAAAATAAGAAATGTCACTACGATTTTCAAGGTTAATACAATTAGTTTAACGAAACAGTGTCGTAGAGTCCAGGGCATGTATGTGCCCCTGTTGATTGTATTGATTCCAAATTTTCTTTTCGCACAGTGTGTCAACGTCAACCTCGACAAGTGCCAGCACAAGTACCTCAACATCCACTTCACTGAGTTCTAGTGTATCAACAAGTGTATCGACGTCCATCAGCACCAGTGTGTCAACATCGGTCAGCACTAGCGTCTCAACTAGTGTGTCCACATCGACCTCAGCAAGTACTTCAACATCCACCTCGTTGAGTTCAAGTGTGTCAACATCTGTCAGCACTAGTATCTCAAGTAGTGTTTCGACATCAACCTCCGCTAGTGTCAGTACTCCAACAACAACAGTATACTCGACATATTCAAGTGCCAGCACAAGTACTTCAACGTCAACTTCATTGAGTTCAAGTGTGTCGACAAGCGTATCTACATCTACATCAACCTCAGCAAGTGTCAGTACGCCAACAACAACGGTTTATTCGACATATTCAAGTGCCAGCACAAGTGTTTCCACAACGACTTCACTCAGTTCAAGCGTCTCGACATCTACTACGACAAGTGTATCAACATCAGTCAGCACCAGTGTGTCAAGCAGTGTATCCACGTCAACCTCAACAAGTGTCAGTACTCCAACAACAACGGTTTACTCGACATATTCAAGTGCCAGCACAACTACCTCAACATCCACTTCACTGAGTACTAGTGTATCAACAAGTATATCGACATCCGTCAGCACCAGTGTGTCAACATCGGTCAGCACTAGCGTCTCAACCAGTGTGTCCACATCGACCTCAGCAAGTACTTCAAAATCCACCTCGTTGAGTTCAAGTGTATCAACATCGGTCAGCACTAGTATCTCAAGTAGTGTTTCGACATCAACCTCCGCTAGTGTCAGTACTCCAACAACAACAGTTTACTCGACATATTCAAGTGCCAGCACAAGTACTTCAACGTCGACTTCATTGAGTTCAAGTGTGTCGACTTCAGTCAGCACAAGTGTGTCAAGCAGTGTATCGACATCGACGTCTACAAGTGTCAGTACGCCAACAACAACGGTTTACTCCACATATTCAAGTGCCAGCACAAGTGTTTCCACAACGACTTCACTCAGTTCAAGCGTCTCGACATCTACTACGACAAGTGTATCAACATCAGTCAGCACCAGTGTGTCAAGCAGTGTATCCACTTCAACCTCAACAAGTGTCAGTACTCCAACAACAACGGTTTACTCGACATATTCAAGTGCCAGCACAAGTACCTCAACATCTACTTCACTGAGTTCTAGTGTATCAACAAGTGTATCGACATCCATCAGCACCAGTGTGTCAACATCGGTCAGCACTAGCGTCTCAACTAGTGTGTCCACATCGACCTCAGCAAGTACTTCAACATCCACCTCGTTGAGTTCAAGTGTGTCAACATCTGTCAGCACTAGTATCTCAAGTAGTGTTTCGACATCAACCTCCGCTAGTGTCAGTACTCCAACAACAACAGTATACTCGACATATTCAAGTGCCAGCACAAGTACTTCAACGTCAACTTCATTGAGTTCAAGTGTGTCGACAAGCGTATCTACATCTACATCAACCTCAGCAAGTGTCAGTACGCCAACAACAACGGTTTATTCGACATATTCAAGTGCCAGCACAAGTGTTTCCACAACGACTTCACTCAGTTCAAGCGTCTCGACATCTACTACGACAAGTGTATCAACATCAGTCAGCACCAGTGTGTCAAGCAGTGTATCCACGTCAACCTCAACAAGTGTCAGTACTCCAACAACAACGGTTTACTCGACATATTCAAGTGCCAGCACAACTACCTCAACATCCACTTCACTGAGTACTAGTGTATCAACAAGTATATCGACATCCGTCAGCACCAGTGTGTCAACATCGGTCAGCACTAGCGTCTCAACCAGTGTGTCCACATCGACCTCAGCAAGTACTTCAAAATCCACCTCGTTGAGTTCAAGTGTATCAACATCGGTCAGCACTAGTATCTCAAGTAGTGTTTCGACATCAACCTCCGCTAGTGTCAGTACTCCAACAACAACAGTTTACTCGACATATTCAAGTGCCAGCACAAGTACTTCAACGTCGACTTCATTGAGTTCAAGTGTGTCGACTTCAGTCAGCACAAGTGTGTCAAGCAGTGTATCGACATCGACGTCTACAAGTGTCAGTACGCCAACAACAACGGTTTACTCCACATATTCAAGTGCCAGCACAAGTGTTTCCACAACGACTTCACTCAGTTCAAGCGTCTCGACATCTACTACGACAAGTGTATCAACATCAGTCAGCACCAGTGTGTCAAGCAGTGTATCCACATCAACCTCAACAAGTGTCAGTACTCCAACAACAACGGTTTACTCGACATATTCAAGTGCCAGCACAAGTACCTCAACATCCACTTCACTGAGTTCTAGTGTATCAACAAGTATATCGACATCGGTCAGCACCAGTGTATCAACATCGGTCAGCACTAGTATCTCAAGTAGTGTTTCGACATCAACCTCCGCTAGTGTCAGTACTCCAACAACAACAGTATTCTCGACATATTCAAGTGCCAGCACAAGTACCTCAAAATCCACTTCACTGAGTTCTAGTGTATCAACAAGTATATCGACATCGGTCAGCACTAGTGTGTCAACATCGGTCAGCACTAGTATCTCAAGTAGTGTTTCGACATCAACCTCCGCTAGTGTCAGTACTCCAACAACAACAGTTTACTCGACATATTCAAGTGCTAGCACAAGCACTTCAACGTCGACTTCATTGAGTTCAAGTGTGTCGACTTCAGTCAGCACAAGTGTGTCAAGCAGTGTATCGACATCGACGTCTACAAGTGTTAGTACGCCAACAACAACTGTTTACTCCACATATTCAAGTGCCAGCACAAGTACCTCAACATCTACTTCACTGAGTTCTAGTGTATCAACAAGTGTATCGACATCCATCAGCACCAGTGTGTCAACATCGGTCAGCACTAGCGTCTCAAGCAGTGTGTCCACGTCGACCTCAGCAAGTACTTCAACATCCACCTCGTTGAGTTCAAGTGTATCAACATCGGTCAGCACTAGTATCTCAAGTAGTGTTTCGACATCAACCTCCGCTAGTGTCAGCACCCCAACAACGACGGTTTACTCGACTTATTCAAGTGCCAGCACAAGTGTGTCAACAACGACTTCATTGAGTTCAAGCATCTCGACGTCTACTTCAACAAGTGTTTCAACATCAGTCAGCACCAGTGTGTCAAGCAGTGTATCCACTTCAACCTCAACAAGTGTCAGTACTCCAACAACAACAGTTTACTCGACATATTCAAGTGCCAGCACAAGTACCTCAACATCCACGTCATTAAGTTCAAGTGTATCGACATCGGTCAGCACTAGTGTGTCCACGTCGAAGTCAACAAGTACTTCCACTTCATTGAGTTCAAGTGTGTCCACATCAGTCAGCACTAGCGTGTCAACTTCCACATCTATTAGCAGATCACGGTATGATTCTTAGTTCTCCTACCTATCGCTAATTTATCAAACAATGAGCAAAAGATTTATAATTAGTAGCGTGGATTTTGTTTTCTATGAAAAAGCAATTTCGTTGTGTTTTGAATTAACAAATAAAGAAGCTTAAGCCATGTATTATACTGTCATAAAACACGACGGGTATTTGAGAACACGAGGGAAATGTAGAAATGTCGAGTGTTCTCAAATGCCCGGGGTGTTTTATGACAGTATAATACATGGCTTAGGCTTCTTCATTTGCTTTATGATATAGATTTTATACGCCGCGAGTAAAAACACCAAAACACGCACGATCGATAAACTGAAGCTATTTAATTTCGCTTCTTCTACTTTCATCTCGAACTAAGAAGCTTCTTCGAAAATCTCTGCAGCTTGACTCAGAATTTTGTCCAAAATTTCTTTATACAAAATGTCCGCCGCCATCCCTTGCGAATTTTCACTAGAGTAAAGCTGACGAAAAACAATAAAACACGCTTTTTCTATGTTTTATACTCTGATAAACCATGGGTTTTTGACCAATCAGAGCGCGCACAGAGTCCTATCTATATTATAACAGTTGTTATTTAATTTTTAATGATATTTTATGAAAGCCACATATTAAATTATGTGCATGTTTGCTGCACAGTCGGGCACAAATATCTTTACTCCAAATTAGAACAGTCATCGACTAACAGATTTGTAAGAAAAGTTCGTTTTTTTTTTCAGCTTGACCAGTCTGGTAACCACAACAACTCCTACAACGTTTACGACATCAACTACTTCGTCCTCGTATTCATCCACCTTGAGTGTGATCAGCACCATTACCCCTACTCTATCCTCCACTGTTTCGATAACGCTGAGCGTTTGTAAGTATTTGCTGATATATGTCGTAATGAGTACAGTAAGGGAAGTATTATCTACAAAACTCATCTCGTTACTGATTCTTGACTACTAGCTAGATTGGACAAATGACAGCGTTGTATTCTATCTTCTTTTCTACATCTATTAATTTTATTTTGCATGCAGTATAAACTCAGCTATGTTCTATTGGAAATACGTGAATCTGATTGGTTCCCCCACTGTTTTATATTCACCGATAGGAAACGATCACTCGGGTTGCTCTTTGAAGGCAAGAGCTTTCTTCATTGTTGACTTGAAAGTGCAGCAAATGGAAGCTTTTGGAATGCAACCTTTGGAGTTTCAATAATTTCATTCTATTTGAACATGTCTGTAATTTTTCCATGCCAAAAAGAATTGGCGATACGTTCGGCATGACAAAGCCTCACTATAATTTAGCATCTTTTCTGTGCACTTAGATCCTGTTTCCATTTTGATAATGGCAAAACTCCTGTAGACACTTTCCTTTGCTTGAACTGTACAGCTGCTAATTGTGAATTTTATTTAATTTCCATAGCTTCTTTCTGTCCTGCCTGTGTTTATATAAACAGCAAAAACGAGACCGAATATCATGCGGTGAGTAACACGAGTTAGAATATGTTACAAATATCCTTCAAATACCTAAAAGTCATCCCTTAAAGTGAACCTCCACTCTTTTGAAAAATTGACCTTAAATTGTTTGTAATAGTGCCCAAATTTCAATTTTTACCGGACAAAGGACAAATATGATTTAACAAAAACCAACAAAAAACGGAAAGGATTATCGCTTTTAAATTTCTCGCGCGCCGCCATTTTGGATTTTACGACGTGTTGTGGTTGCCGCTATTGTTATGAAGCGCAGCATCTTTTGTGTAAAACAATTGGGCAACCGCAACACGTCTCAAATCCAAAATGGCGGTGCGCGGGAATATTTAAAAAGCGATAATATTTTCGATTTTTATTTCTATTAATCCGACAAAATTTGAAATATAGGTTCTATTTCAACTTGTCGCAGGAGTGGAGTTTCCCTCTAAAAGACAACTTTTCGTATTTACATAACATCGCATTGTGCACCTGGGGGACATAGTGGCCGAACAGGTTTTTTTTTCTTTGTTTTTTTTTTTAATTTCATTTTATTGTTAACACGTACGGTTAAACATAACATAGTGTAAAGTAGGGAGACACAAAAAGAAACTTACATTACTTTAAGGGCTGCAATTGATAGCGAAATAAATGCTGAGTTTTTTTAATCCATTGGACAGTGATTGCCACAAAATGGCTGAATTAATTTATGCTACTGAGACGTTGGTTATGGCAAAATCGCTGAAAAAAATATTTGGATATAAGGCATTGCCATATGCCGTTGAACAGCTTGTCAGTTTTGATTTTACCGCGTTAGTGTTCGGATTGATAGTTTCGAGATCGAGCCCTGGTCGATGTTAAGTTGTTGGGTACAATATTCACTTTTACGGGGACTCTCGCATATATAAAGTGAAAATTGGCATAGCCTGACAAAACGGCTGATGTGTGAGTTTGTGTGTGTGTGTGTGGAGGGGGGGGGGGGGGGGGTAGGTTGGGGGTGTGGTAAATTGATGTTCACTAGCATCCCATATATGGCGGTGTTTTGAACGGTACAAGATGGAGAATATTGATTTGTCATTTGAAGTTTCTCCCATGTTTTTATGTTCACTTAAAGCTCAAATACCGCACATTATAACTAAGGTAGCGTTCGTTTTGAACAATGCATTTTCGGATTTACTTAATTCAGTTTGTTTGTTTGTTTGATTCTTCGTGATAGCTGGAAAGACAATAGTAAAAAAGATCGAGCGACAACGACAAGGGGACTGGAAATCAAAGGGTCTCCTCGTTAAGTTTGGCGCTAACTGGCCACGTGATATATAATACTGTACATTTTCGCTCAAATGCAAGAAAAATTTGAAACCAGTTTCAGATGCCAACCAAAACAATCCACCAGTTCTGAGGTGGATTGTTTAGACTGCAATCTAAGATAACTGGTTTGTCCATAAATGGAATGGGAAATCTAATTTTCGATCACAAAATCCGGATTTAGATTTCTTAGATCTCATTTTAGCCATTAGTGATTTCCTTTTTATTCACATTTTAATTCATTGTACACAACTTTAAAGTAATTCACTTTTCTTTAATTTTTGTTCTGTGGAGGTAATTTACACAGGGCCTCTTTTGATACCAGCCTATGGCTGGCAGGTCTACCCTGCCTAAATAAAGTTGACTTGACTTGACTTAAAAGGAACGCTACCTTAATTTAGTCCTCATACTTCGTTATTACAGACGGTGCTTTTACCGCTTAAGCTCAATACCCCCTAGCACCTTATCGGGTTCTGGTCACTGTTTTATATACATTGACAGATATTTCCCTTGTTCCACCTTGCTCACTTTGATTATTGTAATGTGGTATGGGGAAACTGTGGAAAGGGCCTTTCTGAAAGCTTCAAAGGCTTCAAAATCGTCCTGCCCGCATTTTGATGTCTGCGAGCTACGATAGTGATTTAGATGAGGTGTTTCGGGCATTAGGGTGGCGTAAACTCTGTCATCAAAGATTAGAAAAGAAATCTATCATGATGTATAAGACTTTACATGGGATGACACCAGAATATTTACGATCATTTACGATCGTTTGAGGAATACCGAAAACAAACTAGTTTTTCCACAAGCTCGCACTGATTACCTGAAGAGAAGTTTTTCATACAGTGGAGCTCAGTTGTGGAACAACTTACCCACGGAATTAAGACAAGCGACTTCCTTAAGCGAGTTTAAGACACAGTTTTAAGTAAAGTTTTATTATAATTCTTAAGCGAAATGTTTAAGTGTATTTTTTGAACACGGCCTCCATGAAAAGCAGTTTTTATTCTTTTGTATTTTACACCTTTTTTTGTGGCTAGGGAGATAGGTAGTTAGTTGATTACCATAAATACTTCTAAATAAGCTGATGGAAATACCGTGTATAAATAAAGTTATCTTATCTTATCTTATCTTATCTTACCTAATATTGGACTGTGTTCTTAAGTGCTGGCTGTGCATTGTGTCATAGGTGAACACCTCGTGGACGGATGGTAGCTGTAAGAGTCTCAAGTGCGAACTGTCTGTGAATCCATGCGTTCCTTTGAACCAGAGTGCACAGATTTACACCGAACACATCATTTGCGACAAATGTCCATCGGTAATAATAGACCAATTCCGATATATTAATATTCTAACATGTCATCGAGGCTTAGGGGAATGAAACAAAAGATTTTGCATCGAGGCTTAGGGATGAATAAGTAATTTCTTTTGTTTTATTCCCCTAAGCCTCGGCGCCATGTTAGAATTTTAATATATCGGAATTGGCCTATTTCCACCAATTCTTGTAGAACTTAACCTTTTGATATGTGCTATTGTTTTGTTTCTTGTTTTGTTTTGTTGACGTAAGCAGAACACAAGTTATGTTAGAAAGCCTTTGGTTATCCCAGGGAGGTGTGCACACCCCCTGCACCCTCCCCATAGATCCGCCCCGGAATCTTTGCTTTATCAGTTGTTTATCACAATGGGGTACTTGCTTAAAAGCAGCATAACCTTCTTTACACGCATTACTTACATTATGATCGTGATTTTAATCACGCTTGAAGATATATTATGTAAGGATTCCCAAGGAATGGCGTTAAAAGCTTTGTTTATGATATTTCAAGTAATGTTTTACAGGGCTACATACGTCCACCAGCCAATGACAAAGAATGCTGTCCCCCATGTGGTAAGTCCAAAATTACTCATCATTGGTGTAACAAAACTGAGAAACTTATCACAAAAACGACCAATGAACCTCGAAACAATATGGAGAAGGAAAAAACCGTGGTTAACCCGAAAAGGCAAAAATAAAAGACGAGGCCAAGTCGAGACACATTCGATAATTTTTTCGTAACTACTATCTTAAGTGTGCATCGGAAAGAAAGAATTTGCGCTAGCGCGTAGGCCGTGTCTCTTCAGGCACGTTAATATGATAATAATAATAATAATAATAATAATAATAATAATAATAATAATAATAATAATAATAATGATAATGATAATGATAATGATAATGATAATGATAATGATAATAATAATAATAATAATAATAATAGACAATTGTATTAACAAATTCTTAAACAATCTTAAATTTACAACATATGATCTACTTAAGTGCTAAGAATGATATTCACAATTATAATCCATATGAATATATAAAGATATTGCAAAAACTGTTTTCAAAGGCTTAAAAAAGGAAAAAATTAATACTATGTAAAATGTTTGTATTCACAGTAGTAATAATAATAATAGTATCGAAGTGATGACGTCAGAAAAACTAAATTTATGAAATTATGGGATTTACTAAGATATTCTGAAAGTACATGATGAAGAATGCCTACATGTCAAAAATCAGTATCTAATTTCAATTTGGGGGTGAGATATTGACCCTTTCATGCTTCAGTGTAATTTTTTCTCAGGGAAAAGACCCTAGGAACGAGGTTGGAGCTTCATTACAACTGTTAATTTTGGGTCAATGGGAAACAACCCAAGAATCCCCCTTGAAACTTCTTGTTATATCTTATTTTACTCCACTTCTTTCTCAGAACCTGAATGAAAAACAACCCAGGAACTCCCTTCCACCCCCCCCCCCCCCCTCCCCTGAAACTTCTTGTTCATTTTACTCCACTTCTTTCACAGAACCCGGGCCTGGTTACAACATCTCCTCAAGTGGAACTTGTAACCTTCAAAAGGTGAAGTTTGATTACATCCATACCAAAGACAACTGCACTTCGACACAGAAGTATCTGCACAACAGGTGCATGGGTAGCTGCGATTCCTCATCGAACGCGACTTATGGCGAAACTGGCCTGGAATCCTTCTGCTCGTGTTGTCAACCGGCCTTAAGTCAACTGAAGCCGGTAACTCTTGTGTGTAAAAACCGTGAAACACGCGTAACCAACTTCCTGGAGATCAAGGCTTGTCGTTGCCGACAGTTCAAGTGCATTTCCGAGCCAGATAAAAGCGGGATGGAAGAAATCAACGAGCAAGGGAAAAAAGTGGAAATTAATCAGCAAAGCTTTGGTCGGCGGCGGCGTCGTTAAATAGTTACCTAGGGTAAAATACTGGGGTCCTAAGTCAAAAATAAAAGCAATATTTATAACTGCTTCTCGGAAAAGAAGGAAAAAATAACTACGATGTAGCTTTGTGAATTGGGGTGAAAATAAATTTACTGAAACATAAGTCCTGTCTTTCTATATTTGATTTCAGGCGTGCGTGTTTCCCATGCGTTCGTGCATGGGTGCCTTGGATGCTTGAAGAGAACCTCGGCTCTTGAAACAGGTTGACGTTAAGTCACAAGTTGTCTTAAAATTATAAATTTTACTGGATGATTCAAGGTGGATTTCCACTGCATGTCGCGTAAATCTAACTTGCTTTAGGTGCTTAAAATAAAATAGAAGAAATGTATGGACGACTCGCGTCTGCGGAAAAAGTTGAATGTAGTTTAACTTTTTCCGCAGACGCGAGACGTTCATAAGTTCATTCTTCTTTTTTATTATTTTACGCACGTAAAACCAGTTTCACGCCCGTTGACGTACGGAAAACTTTTACGCAACAGAAAAAGAAAGAAGAAGATTAACGCTTTTAAATTTCCCGCGCGCCTCATTTTGGATTCTATGACATCAGTTTTTTTGTCCCATTGTTTCACGCAAGAACCTGAAATTGTTCGTGTCTTTCTGGTTGGAACGTTTTGCAAAATCGTGGACTACTGGTTAGGGTAATGAACTTTTGCATTCCTTTCAACCTTTTTCTGCAAACGTGGGTAAGTTTTGAACTTATATGGCGTGACACCATAGCCTTTTGCAGGTAACGGTCACGTGGTGCAAAATTAATCGTGCTGGAGGGATGGTTATAACGGGTATGTGTCATTTATATAGTGCCTCAATTTGCGGGGTACTTTCCCGACTGCATTATAGGCGCTAATAGCAGCCGTGTAGTTTACAAAGCTATTTTTGATGAACAGTAGGATTCACACCACACCGGGGACTACGTCCCCTACTCTTTTCGAACAATGTGTGGGTTCTTTAACGTCCTGCACAAGTGCTGTGAGACGGGACCAACGGTTTATCGTCTTTATCCGAAAAGGCTAGAAAGTCTAACCATTTGTAGATTTTATTACAAAGGCAGCATTTTCTCCTCAGTTATTTCAAGACCCTGAAATTTGGTCCGTCTGGGAATCGAACGCGAAACCTCCACCAACTGAACTAACCGTCGGTCGGCGGTCGGCGCTAACCGGTCGGTTGGTTGAGGTCGCTTTGTTTTGGATGTCCCAGCGCTTCACCT
>OX393572.1:5190059-5232559 GCA_947652115.1 Blastomussa wellsi | reverse complement strand
CGCGAACTGTCAAGCGAGAAGGTGGACTCGTTCTCACTCAGCAGTGATGCAGCATCCTCGAGTAAAATTCCCGCTGTTTTCAGCCAACCTTCCAAGGTCTGTTGCTCTGCAACAAGATTACGCAGACAGTCGATTCGTTCGTGAATCAATTCTTTTAAATCAGTTCTTGTTTCTCTCAATTGACGAAACCGCGTTTCTAACTCTTCTCTCTTGTCTGTCGGGGTAAAACTTAACACCTCATTCTCTTTTCCTATCAGTGTCTCGTAATCACCTTCCTTCTCAGACAACTCTAGATCAATTGCGTGACAGATCATGAGTTCTTCTTCAGAGTACGCAACGTTGGCTTTTGTAGCGATGACGTGAAAATCAACTGCGCGAATTTTGGCCAAAAGATCTTCATACACAGACATTAGTTCTGCACACTCGTAGTCAAAATCACGCAGCTTTTCCAGTTGGAATATTTCCTTGGAAAGGTCCTCTTGAACCGCTTGCACGTCCTCGGATAACAGGCGAAAATCTCCTTCAATCTCAGTCTCGTCATGATCCCTTCGTTCACTACCGGCTTTAACGATTTTTTCAGACAAGGATGTAAGACAAAATTCACAGGAATCAAGCCTTGCTAGCGCAACTCTTTGAGAGGTAATCTTGTCATCAATCCAGTTTTCGCCCTCAAACTCCAACAACCCAGAGCTCTGTTCACCTTTTACTTCCATTAATAGCTCTCTAACATGATCTACATCAGCCACCAACTTGGCATGCTCTTTCATGCGACTTCTAAGCGCGGCATCCCTGTCTATCAACTTTCCTTTAATCTCTTCCAGGTTCCTCGATACGTCTCGAAGATTGCTTAGAAGCGCGTCTTTATGAGGCACATCGCCCTTGATGTTTCTAGATTTAACCAACAATTCTTGCAACAAATCGTTCTTTGCTTCCACAATAGAACGAAATTCTGTGTTATCAATGAGAGCGGTTTGCAACTCATCTTTCTGAATTACTGTTGGTAGGTCCTTTTCAATGAAAGGCGACGGAATATCTTGCATCCAACCCTGTAAGTTTGCAATGTCTTGCGCGATAGTTTGCACCTCTGCCTTTACCTTTTCAAGTTCGTTGAGTTTTCCCAAAGCCTCATCTTTCACTTCTTCCCACCTCCTGACAACAGAATTTAGCTTTTGCTTGGGATCAAGGTCTTTCTGTTCGTACGCAACGCGTGGAAGTTCGTCGCATCGATCCGTGAGAAGATCGAGCTTGTTGCGGTAGGACTTGATTCTAGAACACAGTTCCTGCAGTCGCTCCACTCGTTTCTCCACAGCTCCGCCATCTCTTTCGAGAACAAGAATTGCAGTTTCAAGCTCCTGCACGCCAGCCAGGCATGTTTCATAGTCGTCTTCAAAATCTTTCTTTGTCTGTGCTAAGCGTTCAAGCTCGAGCAACTTCTCTCCCACTGAGGCCTTGAGCTTTCCCCAGTCTCCTTGCAGCTGCCCGGCTTTTCCATCCGGTGAAGTGCGCCCGCATTGCGCGAGGTTTCCAAGTGACAGTTTGGCCTCTTTCTCTTGCAGCACTGCCATGTGCGTTTCACGCGATTCCATGTCACCATAGAGCCGTTTAAGCTTCCCCATTTGGTCTCCTAGGGTCTCCACCGTACACGAAACATCCACTGGGACCGCAGCTTGGTAAATAGTGAGCAAACTCTCACAGTGAGCAGATTCTTTGTCAAATTCAATAATGTCGTTAATACGTTGTTCTGCTTGATGGACTCTCTCTGTTGAATCCCTTTGCGCTTCGTTAAATGCGCTCTGCAGTGCACGGAGCGATTCTTCCAATTCTACCTTTTCACTTGCGTCAAGTTTTGTAAAAAGTACTTCACCTTTTTCTGCAAGACAATCAACATTACTCTTCTCTGACTCGAGCTCTGTTGCCGTTTGTTTAAGCTGACCAAGAACTTCGTTTGCAGTTTGTATATCAGAAGTTCCCTCTGATTTGCAGTTTGGAAGTGAGTCGCGTAACGCCCTTACTCGAACTAAACAAGAGTCCACATCACTATAAATATCCCCGACTTCACTGATCCACGACTCTAGTTGGTCTTGCCTAATTAAAGTTTCCGTATTCATCCTCAACCACTCATCTTTAATTTCTCTTAACTGCTCTCGCAAGGGTCCTCTTAACTCCTCGCACGTGTTCATCACCTGATTTCCTGCTTCTTCCATCAGTCGAATCTGCTCCTCCAGTTCCTGGCATTTCTCCTGTTGTTTCTTCCCATTTTCAAGCTGAGCATTGGATTTGCCTTGTACAATTGAATATTTAAACTCTTCTTCAGATGACGTTTTCAAATCGTCCAAAGTTCTCCGACATCCTTCCATGCACGACGTATAGTTCTCCTTAGCTTGAACAAATCCGTTTAAACGTTCCTCTTTCTTAACCGCATCTTTTTTTAGTACTTCCAATTTCCTTCTCAGTGAATCTAGTTTTCCTTGGAGCTCACCCTCACCGCCTTCTCTACCAGCATCCGCGGCTTTAAGTTTCTCTCCAGTGGTCGTGATCTGAACCTCGAACGTTTCTAATTCGGGCAGCAACTCTTTCAACTTAGCAAGGTGCCCCTCAGCGCTGGAATCTTTCAATGAGAAAACTACCTCCGAATTGGCAATAAGAGCAGCTTTGGTTAACCATTCTAGCGATTGTTCGAGCTCTTTACTGAATTCCTTATACTCATTGATCATAGCTTCTGTTTTGTTCAGAGCCTGTGGTAGTTCGTTGTAAAGATTCTCAAAATCTTCTCTTGCTTTTGCGAGCCTGTCTTGCATTCCGCTTGGCACAAACAGGTCATTATTTTTGTCAAGAAAGTTGCCGAATTTCTCCTCCTTTTCAAGCATAGCAGTTTGGAGGTCTTTGAGCTCGCCCAGCTGTCCCACCAACGCGTCTAAACTCACTGGCGTCTCTACAGACCTTTGCAGGACGCGACAAGCTTCGTGTAGCCATGTCTCATAACGAGCCACTTCATCATGAAATTCTTTCGCTTCACCGAGGCATTGCTCCAATTGTCCACACTTAGCAGCCGACTCTTCTTGTACGCCCATCAAAGTGTCGCACAAACTGTTTAGTTCTTTAGAGAGCGACTCTTCTATTGCAGTAGAAACCTTCCCGACCCCTTGACCGACCTTTTCTTTAGCTTGCATGATGTCGTTAAGTACTGTAAACGCCTCACTGTTTAGAGTTCGGTATTCGACAAGCTTTTCTTCGAGCTGCACCATATTTCCAAGATCAAAACCTTCCTCGCCATCGACGATCAATTCCTTTTTCTGCAAGAGCCATTCTTTACATGAAGATATTTGTTCTGTGATGTTGCCTACGTCACTAACGCAGTGCTCCACGTCACCAAGCTTTGCCGCCAAACGTTTGTGCATTTCTTCAAATCTTGCTTCTAACGAGCTAAGCCGATCTTCTTGTCCTGCTTTAAAGCCCTCGCATGGCTCAAGCGGAGAATCTTCGACTTTGCTTCGTAGTGTTTCGACAAATTGTTCGTACGAAGCGCATTCGTTGTTCAATGTTTTAAGCTTCTCCACTTGATCGACCACTTCTTCCACTTCATGGGCTTGCTCAGGTACGAGTAATATCTCTTTCTCGACGTTATCCACCCAAGTAGAAACTTCTTCAAAGCTCTCGTTAAGATCATTCTCCAAGGCAATTCTGCGCTCCATCTCAGCTATCTTCTCTGAAAAGCGAGCGAGTGACGATTTCCATTTATCAACAAGCTCGACGTAATCCCCGGTTGGGTCTACCATCGTCGCGATTTCATCTTTCCTCTCACCAAGTTGGAAAATGGTGGACCTTTGAGCTAGAGCGTCCTCAAATTTTTTCTTAAGCTCTTGAACATAAGCTTCCATTTCTTTGATGTCAGTGAAACACGGCGGATCGGAAGTCACGACGTTTTCAATTCCTTGCGCGATGACCTTGCATTTTTGCATCTCAGCTTCGAACTCTTTCAAGTTGTCGCTTAAACTCAGCAATGATTGCAACTTGCCGGCGACATTAATTTTCAGCTCCGTGTACGTGTATTGTAGACGAGATAGCTGAGATTCAATTCTTTCCTTCTCTGCGGCATCTGAGTTTTCCATTACTCTTGCAGCATTCTCTAGCAAATCTTGAAGCTCGTGCTCCCTCGACTCAACGCTTTGTTGCTTCAATTCGAGCTCTTTCAGTTTCGCCTCTAACGACGGACCATCGATCTGCTCAGAACACGTTTCTACCAAACTCTCCTCGTTCTCAATCCACGACTTTAACTCCAAATAGCCCTCATAAAACTTACGATTCTCGCAAAGCTTTACTTCAAGTTTATCCAGTTCTATTTTTGATCGCTCCTGAACCTCTGCAAATGAACTCTTTAATTCGGCCAGATGCGACTGAAACATTTGCTTTTCATCTTCGTCGGTATCTTCCAAAACCGCTTCGCTTTTTGTTACAAGAGTGTTTACAATATTCTCCGACGATGTGCACTCGCTATTTATAGCCTTCAACTTTGCAACGTGTTCTTCCATTGAGGAAATATCTGCGGGAACAAACTCTGATAGTTGAATTTCCTCTTTAGCTTTTTCAATCCACTCGTTGCAAGATTCCAACTCCAGGCTGAAGTCTCGACATGTTGCGATACGCTTTTCGAGACTCCCGACCCTATCGCTAGCGTCTCCACCAATGTAATTCCAATGGGACTTCAAATCGTTCATTTCTTCTTGTAAAGCCGCTTGTTCAGACGGTTTTAACTTGCTAAGCAGTTCTTCGGTCTTCACGTGTAAAGAGGCCACTGCCTTATCCGCCGATGTTAGAGCTTCTTTAGTGAACGCTACCCCTTCCTCCAAAAGCGGCATGTTCTCCATTTTGAGTTCTTCCCTTGCAGAATGTTCTACTTTTTTAATCATTTCCTTGCACTCCAGGAGCTCTGTTGCTAACTCGTTTCGCTGGTTGAGTGTCTCTTGGTCTCGTTCAATCTGACTTGAGATATTCTCCTTGACGTTTAAAAGTTTTTCCGTCAGCTCACAAACGCGACTGTTGAATGTCTCTTGCATCGCTTCACAGCTTGGGTCAACCGACTGGCTTTCAGTCTCGATTGAAGCAATACCCGCTTCGCACATTTCTACATCACAAAGAAGTTGTTGCAAACTCTGCAGCTCTGATCCCACGGTACCGAAGTCTTCAACACTTGTGATATTATTCAGCTTAGACTCAGCGTCCGCCAAAGCAAACTGTGCCTTCTCGAAATCGGATTCCAACTTGTGAAACTGTTTAGTAGAATCCTGAAGTAAAACTTCCCGTTTGCCTAAATCTTCATCGAGGCTTTCCCACTCCGCTTTTAAAACTTCCAATTGAGCTGCAACGGCTTCCATATTTTCGATACTTTCGCTTTCCCATTCGGCAGCGAGTTCTTTTCCTTTTAGCATCAAATCTTCAAAGCTGGCTTTGTTATGCAAGAACTCACTTCTGACTCCATCGCAAACTTTCAAAGCTTCTTCCAATCCATGTAAACTTTGCACGGAGGTCTTCCCTACTGCTTTGTCCCTTGCATCCGCTAGCCAAGTCTGAAGAACAGTTAACGCGCCAACGAACAAGACCTGTTTATTTTCGAGCTCGCTTCCTTGCCTACCAGCTCGACGCCTTTTAGACCTGGCTTTCATCTTAAGTGACTGCCAATCTTGTTTCAGCTGGAGCAGTCTGGACTCTAATTGAGCTTTCTCTGTTTCCTCAGTCACTTTACCCAAGATTTCTTCTCCTTTGACTATGAGCGCCTCCAGTTCGTTATATCGGGTCTCCACGTCGGAGATCACCGCGATTCTCTCCTCTGCAGTTTCCGCCCTAGAGACTAACGCCTTCGTCCACTCCGACCATTCGTCAATTTCTTTGAAAACGTCTTTCACATCTTCAGCTACTGCCCCGCTGCTGTCTTCAACGGTTTCTCCCAGACATCTCCTTAGTTCTTTATCTTTTTCTTCAGATTCCTGTTGCAGCTTGCTCAATTCCTCCTTAACACGAGCGAGCTGTTCCAACACAGCCGCCCTATCCTCGGGCGGCAGCTTCTCGCAAAGTTTCCTGCCTTTCTCCATCACACAGTTCACCACGTCCTCTTTGTGTTTTATCTCCTGACAAAGCTCTCTGTGTTTCTGCAGCTCGGCCTTCACACCAGCAACATCGCTAGCATCGGCCCCGTCTGCAGCGATGGCTGCACTCGCCTCTTGCAACCAGACAACGCATTTTTCGAGAACTTCGTAATACTCCGACTGCTCGCCGATACAACGTTCAATCTCGTCGCCTTGTAACTCGGAGAGCATCCGAACTTTGTCCCACCGTGCAGACAACTCTTCCAGCTGATCTTTGACAGCCACTCGTTCCTCCTCATTCATCCGAGCGCAGACCTTTTTTCCCTTTGCCATGATATCACTCACCACCAAGCTCTGCTGTTGAATCTCGTTATGTAGCTTCTCCTGTTTCCTAATAACGTTCATCTGCTCTTCTTCTGGTACGGAAAACATGTCTATTTTCAACGTATTCTCCGCCTCATTTAACCAAGTGCTAAAATCCTCTACTTCGAGCAGAAACGATCGATTCGCAGAATCCAAAGTCTTCGCTTCTTTGGCCATGAGAGCTTCGCGTTCCTGGACACGGGCGGATTCCTCGCGAACGTCGCGCATTTCCTTCCACGTAACCTGCAGTTTCTCAAGACGCGCCTCAAGGATCTCGCGTTCATTTTCTTGGAGAAGCGACGAAATTCGAAGACCAACACGAAGAACTTCGTCCACAGAAGACTCGAAATGCGACAAATCTTTATCCGTATCAACCATTTCCGTTGTTTCGCTCGAAAACGTCTCAAGAATTTCCATACATTCGTTGTACTTAACCTCGAACGTTTCCACCTCTGAAATGCATTTCATCAGGTAGTTCTTTTTCTCCGTTGCCAGTCTGTGGACTCTTTTCCATTTGTCGCCAACAGCTCTCAGTTTTTCCAACGTTTCCCGTTTCTTCTGTGGATTGTCTTGTACAATTTTCTTCCCCTTGTCGCTAAGGTTGTTGACAAATTCCTTTTGTGTCTGCAACTCCGCTAGTAGCGGCTAGAGAAATAGAAAAACGTATTGTCAATAAAAAATAACGAATATTCACTTTCGAAACGAAACGTAGAATAATTGCGTCACGGAATTCTGTTCACTCTTTAAAAGCAAAACATATTTCTGATAAAGATAAAAAGACGAAATGTTCATTTTTCACGACCGTCGGGCAAGGAAAACATTTGTGTTACACTTGTCCCCAACAAGAGTAACGCAATCAACTAATAACGCCTGCGTAGGAGGCGACGAGTGGATTCGAAACCACGACCTTGCAGATACCGGTTGGTTGCTCTAGCCAACTGAGCTACGTCGACCCTTGGCTAAGCCATGTACAGGGTCTGTTTTTTCAGTGTACCACGCTCGGGGACAAATGACTTATTTCTTTGTTATTTAGCACAAAAACATATAACTGTTTTGTGAATTCCCGTATAAAAATCGCGAGTGTGATCGTCGGAAGAACTTTAAAAGTGGCCAATATAAATTTGAGGTGCCTCGCTACAGTTTTGAGAGGGTAAATAAGCCCAGATTTCTAGTCTTTTGTAATGTTCATAATTTCAGAAATCAGAAATTGTCTTTGATTAAACATTCATGCTTAATACAATAAAAATCTGTAGGACAGTTTTTGAACTATTTTCAAAATAGACAAAATAGCACATTTTCTTATTTTGCGAAAACTCTGTCTTCTAGATTTTTATGATTTGGCATGAATGTTCAAACTCCATATTTTACTCCCCTAACAGTTAAGAGAAACATTCTTCTGGGTTGTGCCTGGGCACAAACATTACCTCACAAAGCGACAGCTTCTCCTTCATTTCACTCAGTCCCGACGCTTCACCCAGTTCCCACTCGCCCAAAGACGTCTCCACCTCCATTAGAACGTGCATGCAGCTTTGGACTTGCGTCTCGAAATCTTGTTGCTGAACGATGTATCGAATCAGCTCTTCTTGCTTCGTCAGCGCCTTGCGAATCACGTTCGCTTGCAGCTCTTCCAGCGCATTTAATTGGCTTTCCAAAAACGCGCGGTCCTCATACGGGACCTTATCCAACAGGAGGCGACCATTGGCCAAGAGTTCTCTAAGTTGTGGCTGGGTTTGTTCAAGGTTATCACAAAGCGCCTGTTGCAAGAGATTCGTAAAAAAATCATCAGTAAAGATACTTCCTAACTAGCCTGCGCCAGCTTATTTCTGCGGACATAACTCGTTCGGATAAAAAAACGTGACAAAAGCACACAAAGAGTTTCTTATTATAATTGGCCACCGTAAAGAGATGCGTGAGCTGACGTTTCGAGCGTTAGCCCTTCGTCGGAGCAAATTCGCTCCGACGAAGGGCTAACGCTCGAAACGTCAGCTCACGAATCTCTTTACGGTGGCCAATTCACATTATCAACCCAGTTGATAAAACCAAATTATATTGTTATACTTCCCACCGACGCAGCACCACAGTTTCTTAAGAAACTTACCCTCTCTTATCATAATTGCCCAACTCAATCAACAAAACATGCTGTAGAATAGAGAGGCCCATACCAAAGTAATATTTGGTTGGTTCACAAATTGATGGTACAGCAATAAAAATAAACACGAAAAACGCACGAAAATTTATTCTTTGTACAAGTCTCCAAACAGAATGGTTTTGTTCAGCAATTGTAGAGGTCACCACGCGATGCCTCTCTTTGCCTTGTCGTAAAGAGAATTGTTACCTTACCTATCCAATCAATTAAACGCAACAGATAAGACCCAAAAAAAGACAGGACCTCCGATATAGCTCAAATTTTCATAACAAACCTTGACTGTAGCCAGCTGTTTCTCCAATACTTTAAGCTCTGCCGTGCTAATAATCGCAGCTCCCAAACTGATATCGGCGTTGCGTAACTCCGTTAACCGTTGATCCAGCTCTTTAGTAAAAGCCGACCACTCTCCTATCTCGCCTTCTACAACCTGAACTTTGGTGGAGATCTTCTCCTTCACATCGGACCAGCGTCGCTGGAGAGTCTGAAGTTTCCCGTCTATTGCCACACGTCCTTCGCTGTTGCAGCGCTCTCGAAGCCGCGAGCCTCGTTCGTGCACATCGGAGAGCTGAGCCATGTGGCCTTCAAAGCTATTCGCGAGAGCCTGGACACAAGAGAAAAGCACTTTATGAAAAGCATCCAAAACGAGAAAAAAGCAATGAGACAAAAGAAACTGATCGGAAAGCGAATCGCATTGAGAGGAGACGTGGCTGACTTCTATTTGGTAAAACAAACGAATCGGTTATAATAACGAATGTTTACATGAAAAACATCGACAATTCTGCAGACCCATTGGGTCACTACTGTCTTCTAGGTTTTAAAGGAACGTCGTAAACCTCCTTATTTCCGTTCGTCGCCAAATCAAACTAACCTGGATCGAATTGCTGGCTGGAGTTGTGTTTTGTTCTTGGGAAAAACACTTCACTGTCACAGTGCCTATCTTCACCCAGGTGTATAAATGGGTACCGGCGAATTGTTCGGAAAACCTGTCAGAATGCTGGCGAGTTAATCTACGATGCATGAACGCTGGCTTGACATACCAACTTGGCTTATAGTAAGACTTGCCCCTCGGTGTGAATAACCACGTGGCTTTGTTGCCAACGTAAATAGTAAGCGCTAACCTTCTGCAGTAGAAAGTAGAAGACGATATCCTCAAACCTTCATGCTGCATAAAAGTTATGAGAATCTTTCAAGTCGTCACAGTACCATTACCACTCTTACCTTGAGTTTTGCGAGCTGATTCTGAAGTCCATTATACCCTGGGACCTTGGTGTTCTCGCTCTCGTGAAGGCACACTTCCGTGTAGTTCAGAATGTCCCCAAGTCGGCCAAGGTCCTCTTCAAAGTCACTCAACTCAGCTACCATGCCTTTGAGGTCCTTGGTTCTTTCGGTCACCAGCTCTTGAACGTTGTTCCACATATCATTGATTTGCTGCAGATCAGCTTCTATGGACTGGTTTTCTTCGACTTTGCTGCTAAGTTCTTGGCCTTTGACGTTAACGAAGTCCAGCACGAGTTCTTGGATACTCATTTCCTTCCGCAAATTCTAAAAAAATATATTGTATATTAATTCAATTTAAGGGTAAAACGAATAAGCCATTTCCGAATCCTATTTTGCCTCTGTGAAAATGAGTCTAAGTGCGAAACCATTCATATGAAAATATGTTTTACCTGCATCTTCATTTTCATGCAAAGCAAAGTCAAATGAATAGTTTCGCACCTAAACTCTGTTTTGACACAGAGGTAGAAAAGAACTCGGTCGGAAATAGTATATTCCAGTGACTGAATGTTTTGGAATGTATATTTGCTTTTGCAATCAGATTCTAAGGGATAAAGGTTGGTGGAAGACAAAAATTGATTTTAGCCGCGATACAAGATAACGCAACCTCGCGATATAAAATGACTTTGATAAAGCAAGCAGCCTGGTACAGGGAACCGAACTATAAAATAACCTTCAGAGATAGTAGCATATCTCGTAGGATTAAAATTCTCTCTATTCCATCGAG
Source organism: Blastomussa wellsi (assembly GCA_947652115.1). Classification (NCBI taxonomy): domain Eukaryota; kingdom Metazoa; phylum Cnidaria; class Anthozoa; order Scleractinia; family Plerogyridae; genus Blastomussa; species Blastomussa wellsi. Next base: position 5,221,968 of record OX393572.1, on the reverse strand, counting down.
GAGCATAGAAAAGTAAAGGGCCTACGATATGTTACTTTAAGTTGTTCTGTTACGATCGAAACTCTAAATAACTATAGAAAGCAAACACAACAAAAGAACCAAAACACGAAGAAGCCTAAATTCATCTTCGTCGGTAAAAACTGGATAAGAACGAATTGTAGTAAGCTAAAATTAGTTTCTTTTGCTGGACCAAAAGCGTGCTTCTACATTTTCTAATATCCGCCTTTTAAAGCTGTGTGTTTGCCGTACAAAGCTCACGGAAGTAGACGTGTTTAATACTTTTATATGTCCTCTCGAGCCCGAATTGCATTGTTTTGAACTTCCTCTGTCATGCGCATTACCTTTTTATCCTCCAGCTTATCCTTGAGAGCCTCAAGGTTCGCCGGCCCAGTGAAAGATTCAGTATGTTCTCGCTCCAGTTCCCCAAGCCACTCGGCCAGTTTGTCTCTGTTTTCTTCAAACTCGTTCCACATTTGAATGGTTTCCTCGATCACTGCTTTGATTGACAGCGTGTCCTGACAGAACTCGGCCCAGTTCTCCTCTAACTGGTTCAGTTCGCTTTCCACGGTAGCCTTACTCTGGCCCGAGATGACCTGGAGCAGAATATCGCCCTTGCTATAAACTTCACCAATAAGCTGATCGTTTTTGTCCATTTCGTCAAGAAGTACCTAACATGTAAAAGTGAAAGATTAAATCATTTACACCTTTTTCGACTCGTGTGAAGCTCAACATTTGACCTAGGCCTTTTTCACAAGGACATCTAGATGTATCAAGATACGCATTTGTTTCGGACTCACCTGTAACTTATCATTCATATCTTCAAGATTAGCTCTGTTCTTGTACTTTTCTTTGCACCTCTCTAGGGTGGCCAAAGCAGGACCAAACCACGCACCCCACTCCTGTACGGCAATAATATATCCGCTAAACTGTTCAACCACAAATTCAATTTCTACGTCCATATCTGGCGCCGATGGAATGGCCTCCTCGAGTTTGACCCCAGCCTCTGCCAAGGTTTGATCGACCGAAGTCACGTCTAAGTTTTTCATAAGCATATCTTCTTTCAAGTCGTCCAGCTCGGCTTTCTGAGATTGTAAGTCGTCTTCCAGCACCTGAAAAGAAAGGAAAAAATCATTGATGTAAAATATATCAAATAATTCATATATGAAATACAGAATGAATAAGATAGAGACGTTCAAATATTTAGACATCACTGGCATAGAAAACTAGAAACATTTGAAATAAAAGCTTCGTAGTCGCACAGCTAGTCAATGTGGCATCAATTCGAGTAAAAAAACCGATTTTAACAGACCTTGCTCTCTCGCAGTTTGCGTTCAACTTCCTCCACCGAATCATCGGTCGTGTAAGCAGACACAGATAGTCTCTTGCAAGTGTCTACTATCCTAGCAATGACATCATCTAGCAGGGTTTTAATCTCCTCCTCTGTCCTATCTGGTCTTGGTGTCTCCTCGCCAGTGACTGTCTCCAAGCTCTCCTTAGAGCACTGTTCCACCTCTAGGGAGGTGTCTACTGCCTTTTCAGAACCAACTCTTGCGTAGTCTTGAGCGGACAAAGTGTCCCCCCTCGCACGGCCATCCAGCAGATTCGGCTCGCTTTGAAAGACCTCGCTGTTGCCAAGCACGTTATCGATGTATATACCCGCAGTTTCGTCGTATTCATCGTCCCTGTTGTCTGTGTTGATCGAAAATGTGCTGCTTGAGCTCCACAGCGTATCCATCGAGAATTCACACGAACTCCTCCGATCACGCACGTCTAGAGCATTCTCGCTGCCGTACGAGTGACTCCGAATCCACAACCTTTGAATCGGAGGGGCTTCGGGAATCCCCGTAAGGAACTCCTCCTCGCTGTCGTCTTGGACGCTAAACTGGGGTGGGACAGAAGCCGGACGTTTGAGCCTCCCGAGTGTCTCCTTTTGTTGCTCGTCTAATGGGATTCCAGCAAGTTCTTGCACGCTGCCCCATTCTTGAAAGAAAAGCTGAAAGGACTCACTCATATCAACATCCACATCATCAGAGAATTCTTCAACCATTTTCAATGCCTGAAGACTGAGTCTCTTTAGCTGTTCCTCTCGTGAAGCCACCTCATCCTACAAATAAAAAAAATTTTAGTGAGGCTGCCCGAGCACTGGTACCTGGGCACTAGGAAAAAAGTATGCCGTGTTCAGACACTGAAAACCGAAGTACCTGATGCTACTTGGGCCACAAATGAACTATGTGCCCTCCAAAAGTCATGTAATCCCCCCCGCGTTTTAGTCAATTTTGGTCGTCCATTGTTCGATGTCCGACTGTTAGAGTTTGATTTGCATGACTAATTCAATTCACGTACATCTCGGCTTGTGTGCATGAAAGAAATTTTAAAAAATTGGGGGGAAAGAGTAAACGCAATCGGAAGCCAATTTGTTCCATTTCCTGCCAGTTATTTCTTCATTTTGCAAACAAACCAACCTTCAACTTTCGTCGTCGTAAAACAACTTCCGGATTCTGGTCTTCTTGATCAGCGGTCGTGCTCAACTCCTTCTTGATGTCAGAGATCCACAGTTGGATTTCCTCTTTGTCTTTCTCAAGAACTTCAAACTCATTCGCAACTTGCTCCAGTGACTTCTGTTTTACGCCAACCTAGTCGGACAACATCAAATCAGTATCAATAGGCTATTGTACTTTAAAGTTGCTAACTTTACTCGAAGAACAAAAAGAAGACTGAAAATTAAAGACTTATACCTCAAAAGCTAAAAGGAGTTTAAAGATAATTTCCAGTCAGTACTGCGCATTCTCCGCCAGAAATGTTTATTTGAGTCTCACACGAAGGAATGTTTGCTAGCCAAAATGAACATTATGGGAAAATCGAAACGACCTGTAATGGCGGACTTCAAAACTTCATGTATGCTAGTATCAAAGTGTAACGTACCAAGGAATTTAAAACAAAATTGTAACCCGAGACAGAGCAGTACGATCTGGAATCAAATTTAAAGGTTGTGTAGTTAAACAAGGCTTAAGCTACTATTTTCTCCAGTAGAAGTTACCAACTTATGTTTCTCGACCTCAGATTTATGTGACGATAGAACTCACTTGTGAACCACACTTCTCAAACTCATTAATAATAAATCGAGTTAAAACAAAGGCACTCATAACTGTGAAGAAGGTTTGGATACCCGATCTTAATTAGCATAGATTTTGACGATGTTATTTCTCCGTTTACTCCTTAGTTTTTGTTTCGATTGAGAAGATATATCAAACACTTGAGACAGTGTTTCATCGGCTATCCAAACACATCGAAGTTCGTTAAAAATACACACTTTTTTCAAATTACGGTGGATGGTACCAGTTTTCAGGTTTTTGACTGTCTAAACTTTGGAAGAAAAGAGCAAAATATCAGTCCAAGGCCATAACAAAATGCTCGTATGATTCAATTCCATATTTTGTTCTTGACCAAAAATAACAAGTATTTCGTCATCAGTTGTCACCATGGTAACGGTACTTGATGATTATTCGGACCTACTTTTCAGCTTCTGGTGCATAAAACAGGAAACTGTATAATAATTTTAACAAAATTCTACGAAGCGGATTTTTTTATAAACGTGAAAAAAGGCAATTTGTGAGTAGAGAAAAATTCCTTTCGCAGAATTTTTTGAAATTACGTCTGACGTTTCCTCTCAGTAAGGGGAAGACATTGAAACAATAAAAAAATAGGGTCACCGGGCTTCGCGAGTTCAACAATATACACGCGCGTCGTCACGCACTTCAAAATCTTGACTTTATATGACTGGCATTTACTCATGCTCAGTTTTGACTACCGCTGACCTATTCGCGTTCATACGCGCGCGACCACGCACTTACCGTCGTTTTTTTTTTCTTTGGTCTTCGACACTACTTTGAGGATCATCTTCGAGAATCTCGACTTCGCTGCCGTGAAATTAGTTAGTAGTTGTGTCGTGAGCTGTTTTATTGAACGTTTGGCCTACCTTTTAACGATTTCCTTTCAAACTTTCGTTTGATTTGCCATATTTTGTTGAACACGAAGCTGTCAGAAACGATAAGTGAAATCAACTCGACACATGGTTGGATGTCGATCTTCATTGCGGAAGCACTTCACGGAATATTTGTTCTCATTCTTTGCGGTTGTTTTTTTCGAAGTGCTTGTTTTTGCTTGTCTTGCCCTTGTGAGATTAGTAAGTTTTGAAACTCGCCTTTTGGCAGTAAAACAACCTTTGTGACGAGGCCGGGACTGAACTTCATTATTTTCTTTTTCTTCGTCACTTTCTTCTGCATAAGCGGTGGACGAGGAGTAGTAGATGTAAAAACCTACTAGTCCGGCAAAGTACACAAAACGAGAAAATCGGGAGTAGGAATTAACCGCTTCAGTTTTAAGATCTTTGCGAACGCCGACAGGATCGATCGCAGCACAAACGGGAATTTTAACTTTGTAACTCGGGCATTGAGTTCCGAAAAAAACAATTCTGACGCATATCGAATTGTCCAAGAACCGGCGCTCAAAGAACAACTTTCTTGTTGATCCAATCTCTGATAAACAGGACAAAAGCAACCTTGCATGTATTAACCCACGCGCCGCCATATTTGTTTTGAAATTTTCACCTTTAAATCTCGCGGACTATCTCGCGCGTGAGGCGCGCGCTCGTCACCAGACTTTCCACGTACGAAAAACTGGTACGATCCACCTTAAATTTTTCAAAAAACAAGGGCATGCCCTTCAACTCTCTTCTCGGTGTTTGGATATCCCGATGAAACACTGTCTCTCGTGTTTGATATATTACGTAAAACTTCACTCTTTCAATTTCCTGCGACTGGTTTTCTTTTTGTTAAACGTGGTTTATTTAAACACGTTTTTTGGTGTGGATGTAGCATGTAGCATGTAACATGAAGGGATACTTCTACAGTTCGCGACATCTAACCACAATTGCAAAAAACAATGCTGAGATCTGTCCTTTCTGCCTATATCACACCTGTCATTTCTCTAAATCACTTACACCTAGTTCAGACTAACTGTACAAATAGGCTTAGTTCAAGCAAGTTTAGAACATTGACAAAAATAGAAGTCTTGATTTTATACAGGTCTCAAATAGGTTTCCCCTTGTGCTTGAAAAAGATGGAATCTTTTACACAATAAAACTCTATATCATTTCCAATCATATTAAACTAAGCGACTTTTTAGCATTGATTTCAATTTGTAGACGCACTGTTATTTTACCAATGTCAACACTACAAAAGTTAACATATATAAAAAGGAAAAAGAAGCGGGCAAGGATTTTTAGCGATTCAGAGGTATGCAAATAAAAAGAGAAAGAAAGAGGATACATGAAACTAAAAAGAATAACCGTGAATTTTCACCTTGAGTTTGGCCTCATTCCACCTCTCGTTGACTAATCGAAGCTGTTCCTCGAATCCCAACATATCCACGAGTCCGTCCCCTTGCCTCAGTTCCTGAAGTAACTCAAATGCTTCCTGGTTTACTGCCTCCAGGAAGGATTCATTGTCTACAAGGTCTTGACCTACAGCCTGAAAAAAAGATTTCAAAATAACAATTTTTTGGGAAGATTCGTAAAACACCAAAGCCCTAGAAGAGCAAAGCAAAGCAACGCAGTGCAAAGTGAAGCAAAGCAAAGCAACGCAAGGCAAGGAAAAACAGAAACGCTAATAAACTATTTTCCCATTAAATGCAAGCCCTGTTATCGCGTGATATACCCGGAGAGAACAACGTCGTGTCAACCTAGGAACGCAATGCGTGCTTGGACGTTTTTTTTTCTTTCCAGTAATAGCTGTTGAAAAGAGTAGCTGGCTGCTTCTCTTCGCAGATTCCAGCTTTGAAGGAACTGTTTCGTAACGTTCCGCAATAAACCGTAATACTGAAAAACGAAAAGAGTTCACACAGCTGTTACATCTAACTATGTCTAGCATTCAATTACCTTGCACTCTTCAATCTGTTTTTTGCAGTCGTCAGCATTCTTGACTTGTCGCTTAGTAACGATCCCGTGGGTATTCTTAAAGAAGGCGTTCATCTTGTGCTTCTGCTCAGCAAATTTGTACCATTTTCCCGTTACTCTTTGAAAGAACTCTCTCTTCTCTGTAATGTTCTTCTGCAGTGTTTCGAAGCGCTCGATCAGCTCTTGGATTTCCTTCATAGCGCAGCCGTCCTCATCGACTTCCATCATGTCACGAGCGGCTTTGTTCAGCGCTTCCAGGTCACGCTTGTGGGCGTTCAGTCGATCAAGAATGCCCTGAAACAACACCAAGGTACATCGTCACGCATCTAAGTCACGCGCACCGTCACAACATATACACTGTCTGCACGAAACCAGAAATCGAAGCTAAAATAGGCCCTTTGCAGGTTCCAGTGAAATGGTACAAAATCCGCCATGCCAGACGGCAAGCTTATTATTATTCCCGCACTGGGACATCCAAAACAAAGAAAAATCAAACTTGACTGTATAAAGTCGCTTTGTTTGGCTTTCCCAGTGCGGGAATAATACTAAGCTTGCCCTCCATCATGGCGGATTTTGTACCATGTGACCGTTTGTTGCAAAAGGCCTATCCCAGCATTACCTCGGAACAAGCAGCTCTCAAATTTTGCTTGCCCGGGAAAGTTTCATGTTTGTCTTAGTTACTTTTTTATGGTTGGGTTTGTTCTGGGTCCTTGCCCACCTAGCAAGTATGTTAGTTTACCCAGCAACATTTTCGTTTTCAAGCTATGAATCTCTATTGTGGTAGAGAGGTTTTCACTCGACTTTCGAAAGGAATTGACCATTTTACAGTTCTGTGAAATGTAACCAGGCCTCCGTCTGAAGCGAGGTTTGAGGTGACCTGGACATGATCACAAACGAGTTAGCAAAAGAATACAAGGATTTACATATCACAAGCATGGGGTTTGTATCAAAACAAGGACACGTTCAGTCTCACTTCCACTCAAAGGCTTGATAACTAAGCACAGAACTGTAAAATGTCTTTACTTCGCTGTCGGATATATTTACTACGCTTAGAGGTAGGTTCAATAATCTCGCGCCACTTCCTCGTGCGTCTGTTCAGTAATAGAACACTGATGACGTCAGAATCTGGTAAGAACAAAAAAAGTGGCACACGAGACGATAGCCGAGTGTGCCACTTTTTTGTTCTTACCACATTTTGACGTCTTCTGTGATCTATTACTGAACAGACGCACGGCAACATGGAATCTACAAGCTAATTGGATGAGAAAGTATCAACGTCATTAGTGCGTCTGTCCTTTAATAGATCATTGGTAGGAAACGATCTGAATGCGTCCATAATTGGGCGTATTATATAAGCAGGAGTAGATCGCACATGTTTTCTCGCGTTTTACACGCGCTATAAGTATTGAGTTTTGGTTGGTTCACAGTACCCAGACCTGTTACTGTTACCGTTAATATTGTAGTTAATTGAGTTTTGTAATGTAGCGCAAACATTGTAACTCATCGTAATTAGTTTCGTAAACATGAAGTTATACAAGTTACAGTTTCTTTTGGTAATGCGAGTATCGGAACTATTCGGTTATGTTGTAAGCCGATAGTGGTGTTAAACTTGGTTCACACTGGCGATATAACGACATAACGACATGGGCATAACGACAAAAAGAAAAGACCAATCTTTTCCTTATGTCGTTATGTTCATGTAGCTTTATGCCATTACGTTCCTACTGTGTCGCTACGGTGCGTTGTTTACACTGGTGACAAAAAACGAAAGTGTAACGTCGTTTTAGTGCAGAGTGCACTATTGGGATGATGTGTTGTGGGCTGTCCTCTTCTAACTCACTAAGGCACTATGGAACTATGGCACTAAAGCTATAAAGCGCTAATGCGTAAACTTTAATGTTTATTGAATTAATTAATACCAATTAATTAATTAGTCTTGCGGAGGGGGTGGGGGGCTAGTAGGAACCTGTGTGCACTGTACCACGTAAAACGCTGGTATCTGCACTACTGCTCCTTGAACATTAAAAGGTATATATACGTTTCAGAAAACACGATACCTGCCTTGTGGTACTATCTTTACAGTTCCTAGAACAAAGCGATTTGCTCCCAACGCATGCGCAGACGATTAGTTTGTGTTACTTTACTGCACACTACCATTCTCGTCCCCAGAGGCCGCGATCCTTTTGGTCAGCACCAACAATCGCGACCTCTGGGAAGGTCCAACACCGGAAGTCCGTGATTTTCGGACTTCCCGTCACTCTGTGTATGCACAAAATCAAATCTGACAAATCTGATTGGCTGAAAGCTACAAAACGAGTTCTCTACGCATGCTCACAAGTTGGTTGCGGTCAGAGGTCTCGATTCCTTGGTGCTTACAAAACGAATCGCGGCCTCTGGGTACGAGAATGGCACACTACAAGATGGAAGTTAAACTACGCAAATACGGAATCACACTGGAACGTCTGGTACTCTTCCTTGATGGAAAACACAACGTGTAAGGCGCGTTCGTTTTAATGCTCTCTGATTTTAGTCGGGTAGGAGGAATATTTTGACTTATTTTGGGTGTCGACACTTTTATCATGTTCAGTATTGTGGTTGCATATCTTTTGTGTGGAATAACCCAAGCCTGTGTATTTGAGAGTTTTTCTGCAGTTTGAAAGTATTGTGTTTTTCAGAGTTCAAATAAAGAGAAGCGTATTATTTCTCTCCAGCGTCTTGTCTATTTCTCCTTTTAATGGGCACGCGTGCAAACGTTGTTCAAGCTTTCCCCCGACTTTGTCACAGTACGGTAAACTTGCTAAATTTGAAGGTATTGTTGCACACTGCCAAGCGCCTCCAGAACTTGCGTTACCGCTAAGTCTCTGCCAGGGTTTAATCTTTTGCATTAATGGATATTTCACTGAAAAAGAACAGTCAAAACATTGACGTTTGGATAAGACTTTTTTCAAGTTTGAAGCAAGAAAAGTTCCCAAATATTGCAGTAGACTCCGTGGCGCCTTCCGAAAACCGCAAATAAATTTAATTATTGTTTGAGGTATTTAGTTTTCACCGGTGAAAATCTTGAACGACGCAACAGGGGCCAATTTGTGTGTGCAACAGTGGCCATTTTGGAATAAGGAATATTATGTCGTTACGTCTGCCTTATGTCGCTAGTGTGAACCAGGCTTTAGTGTTGTTAGTCGATTGTTATGTCTATGTGTTTGTAAAGCACCAATTAAAAAACGTAGGCAGACCTGATACGCAGTTAGCTGATCCTGGGCGCTGTCGATGCGGCAGCTTGTCGCATCCTGCTGCTCGGCGTCTCCTTCCTTCTTCTTCAGCCACCGAATCATCTTGAGCTTGTTCCTGGTGAAGTCCCACCACTTCTTGGCGGTTTTCTCGATTCCCTTCTTTTTCTCCTCCACGTCCTGAATCACTGTATGCCACTCCATGTTCAGGTTTCCGAGTTTCTCGTCAAAAGCTACAGCCTGCCCCGAGGATTCTTGTTGCAGCATCAGGTGACCTCCCTTCACTACCACGTCCAGGTCGAGGCACTGCTGCTTCCAGTAATCCACCTTGGCCTGGAGTAAGATTACACCACAACTGTTACTTAACGGAGTAACGTCATCGTTCGTGCACTCTGAAAAATTTAGCCTAAATTTTTAAAAATCGACATTTCTAATCCGTTTCAATCTTCTCCATCCTCAGCCATCCTTGTTCTTTATTGGTTTAGTATCACTCCTTTGGTGTTTTTCTTCCTTAGCAAACTATTATTTTTAGGTTTCCTAAATGTTAAGGGTAATTTAGGTTGTCGAGGAAATGACCCAAAATATGGTGACGTAGCTCCTTTAATTAAGCTACCTAGAGATATTGTGAGTCGTGTTTGCGACGAACTATGCAACCCTTAAAATGTACGTGGTTTTGCTTCTATCCTACCTTCAAGTTGCCTGCGAATTTCAATGCAGCCGAGTAGGCCGGTGGCGTAAAAAGACGGCTGTATTTACAGGCTATTATTCAAGCGGTTTAAATCTGACATTTTAGTCAGCGTTTTTCCCATCTATAACTACTGGACTGATTTTTCTCTCTGAAAACTATTCGTTTAGCGTGAAACTGTTCGAAACTGCGTGAACTTCAAAGCATGCTGTACGCACCTAAATGGTTTTGCCGCGTCAATTGTTGGTTTAAATTTATCAGCTGATGAAGTCAGAACTGTGAACCAATCAGCTTCAGGGTCGTTAATGCAAAAGCAGCCCACCTGGAATCATTTACGGCCCGCAAGAGCGCCTGTTTTTAAGAGACTGAGTTTGAGTAGTATGATTAATTGTTCTGTTCATATTCGGACGTGGAATCTTTCTTGAGTAGTTGTACACGCAAAGCATTTTCAGAAATTATCAAAAAACAGCAACTAATATGGAGCTCAGCTTTAGACTTGGCTAAATCTATATATTATAACGCTACAAGCTGCGCGGCGTCATAAAGTACCAATGTAAACATATGATATCGTCTTGAGCAAATTGAGGTTCTTTTCTGTGTCCTCAACGTTTTGGTTGACTACAATTTGCTATGATAAAGCGCTAAACAAAAATTTGAAAAATCTAAAATTGCGTTTAACCCTTTCCTGCCCAAGCGTGACTTATAGATTTTACTCTGTCTAACGCCAGACGATTTTACTCGTCAAAGGGAGACCCCTTGGGCAGTAAAGGGTTAAAAAACTATCTCCCTTAACCCTTTCCTGCCCAAGCGTGACTTATAGATTTTACTCTGTCTAACGCCAGACGATTTTACTCGTCAAAGGGAGACCCCTTGGGCAGTAAAGGGTTAATTTACCAGGCAATCTCTCACCTTCGCCTTGTTCGATTCCTCTTTGATTTTCTCTAGCACTGTTGGTGGTATGTCCTTTGCAGTACTTAGCTTCTCTTCGATCTTTTCCAGGTATTGTACTACTTGTTTAGAAGAGTCCAGGTAATGACGAGATAGAACCAACAGCTGGTATCTTCCGGCAGCCCATCGTTGCATTTCGTCCCAACGATCGGTTAACTTCGTGAGCTTCTCGCCGAGTCGTTCGGCCTCTTCACCTTTGCTCGCCTGAAGTCGTACCTCACGACCTTCTTTTACCAGTGATTCGAACGAGTCCTGTCGAATTCGGAAGTTGGACTGGAACTCCTGGCGACGGGAAGAATTAAAATTAATTCAGTTAGGCGCTTGTCCCCTCCCCCTCCCCCCTCGGCGTCTGGACACAAAAGACAACTCACAAACTGCAGTAACTTAGCATTCATGACCAAAACCTTTCCCTCTTCGATCAGAGAGATTTTTTTACAAAGTGTACAGGGACATGCAATTTTGAATGAACACTTACCTAATAGTATTATAGTAATTAGTCGACAGCACTTCGGCCATTGAATTGCAAAATAAGTAAAACCAATTCTGGTATCAATATCATTCGCTGTCATTTAAAATCTGTTTAGATAGCAAGTCAAAATTGAAAACTTCCATAAACACAGCATTTCTTGTTGAAAGTTAATAATCAAGCTCATAGCGGGACATTTCAACGAAACGTGCATCAATACCAAATTGTGCATGGGAGTCAAAAATTATAATTTTGATGATATAATACGAAAATCACCAATTTTAAGTACACTGTTAAAGAAATGTTTTAAATGCGAAAACTCGCTCAACCACTCACCTCCAGTCCCTTCAGCTGTTGCGCGGCCTCCATCTCGTCACGTGGTTTCTCTATCTTAGTTAAAGCTTCCATTTCCTCGACCCAGGCTAAAAACGCGTCCAGCTTCTCGTGAAAGCTTTTCCAGCTGTGCAATTCTCCCTTCAGAGTCTCCACTCTTTCCGGGATACCGTTCGCGAGTGCTTCCCATTTCTGTCTCAGCGAGTCACACTTCTCGTCGACTATCTTGTCTTGGATGTATAGCATATACTTGCTTGTGTTGGACAACTCTTGGTAGTTTTCGACGGCGGATTTGAAATCCACTTCGCAGTTTTCCATGTCTCTCTTAACGCCCTAAAAAAAAAGAAGTCTTGAATTTTGACAACATGATATCAATACGCGAGATCTTGTTACGATTGGCACTATGCGTCATTCCAACAAGAGCCTCAGAGCCCCATTTTGCGTGTCGTGTCGAACTGTTCATAAATAACTTGTGTATAAAGTCACCTAATCTGGACAGACACCAACTGCCCGTCTAAGACAATTGTCCGACTTAAAGATGCAGCTGTAAAATGACTGAAAAACGGCGCGCAGGTACCAACACCAGTTGCCCGTCTTATAGAGGTGTCTGGCTTATAGAGAGTTTAGATACAGTAAAATGACTCAAAAACGGCACTCAGGAACCAACACCAGTTGTCCGTCTTAGAGAGGTGTCCAGCTTATAGAGATTTTAGATACAGTAAAATGACCGAAAACGGCGCACAGGGACAAACACCAGCTTTCCGTCTTATAGAGGTGTCTGATAACACAGATTTAACGTATCGTGATATTTACTCTTCTTCTATAATTTTAGTAGTTTGATTACTGGTCTTTTTTTATTATTATTATTTATTTATCTAGGGGCATCCTATTTAGCAGAGATAGTTTAAATGAATCCCTACGTTGTTGTTGTCGTTTACCAGTGTTGCAAGTGTATGCCTGTATATGAGCGCCTCTTGGTATCACTGTTCATCGAAAAATAATTAACAATATTTACCTCGTAATAAGCAAGCGCTTCCTTCAAGCTCTCCTCGTCTCTACTGGACAGACCTCGTTCGTTTTCCAACTGATCTTCCGCTTGAATTACCCAGGATTCCATGTTCACCAGCACCTCTTCTTTCTCGACCCAGTCCATTCTGAGATCGTCCAATTCTAGCAGTTTTTTCTCGGCATCTTGGACGGCCTGGTTCCATTTCTCCTCTAGTTGCTTCAACGTGTCCTTGATATCGAGATCTTTGAGTCGCATACTTGCCGAGAGTTCGGAGCCCTTCCAAATCAAGTTGTCGAGCACACCTCTCAGCTCGCGCAAGTTCGCAAGTAAGATCTGAAAGAAAGGACAATTGAAGGAGACATACATGAAATGTTTCCATGTCCGTGCTTTTCTTCAATATCTGGTCTGTCAGGGAGGTTGCTTAGAACCCATTCAATGGCTCAGCTGACCTCAGGTTGATGTGACAAGGATACTGGTTGGTCAATTTAGTAGTAAATAACTCGGTTAATGCTCATCTTTCAAGGGAAACAAACCTATGTACCAGGCGAATTACGATATATTAAATTTGACTCCATGGCAAGAGGGAATAAACCAACCGATATCACGAGATTGAGGAATGAATAAATAATTTCATTTGTTTTATTTCCCAGGCCTCAGAGCCATGTTAGAACAGCAATATATTAAAAATTGCCCTATTACCTTAAAATAGCCGCAGGCCTAAAACTAGTTTTTTTGAATAATAAAATCGGAGCAGAACAAACAAACAAAGTAAAGAAAAAAACCGGGACAATGATGTTAAAATGGGCATTGTCACGCTGTTAAAAAATATTTTTAAAATGCTTAAAACTGTCGATGCAACAAGGAAAACCTTCTAATAATGGTCTAATTTTGTTGTCGAAGACTTAAGTACTATATTGAAACTATTGATTCTTGTATGCTGTCACAGATGACAAGGATGGAAATTTTTTTCAAAGTTTTAAGCTATGCATTAAAAAAAAATCGCCCAAAAATTATTATGGTCTGTTTTCTCTGCTAAAAGTTCATCTGAATTCACCTTGGTGAGTCTGTTGGAGCATTTTGTGCAGAATAACAGGCACAAAGCAGTGATTTTGGTAGAACTGACCCAAAAACGGCAAAAATCCCCGTGACTCAGACAATGCCCCTTTAAGGTTGGAAATTTGAACAACAAACTGAAAAAAAATCAGTTAAATTCTCCGTGGCGTAGCTCCTTTGGACTGGCGAAGCGAACACAAATTATCCTTGCCTATCACCATACATGCCTATCACCATACAACTATTATTACTTGTATTCGTACTGAAAATCAAAATCAAGTGAGCTTTTACCCTTTTGTTCTACATGAGATTTCTGTTCTCGTTGAGCTCACCTTAGGACACCTGCGTTATCGTTTGACAGATGTGCCGCCCCAGCCAAACTCCCAACCTGACGGTGTCTCGGTGTCAGTTTGAGAATTTTGTGATAAATCACAATGTCGGAGTCCCCTGGTTGAAAAATTCTTATCTCTCATACAATACAATACAATACAAATTTTATTGTCAACTTCCCATGGGGGCTCTTCAGAGACAATAGAAATAATAAAGGTGCTAAAAATACTCAAAAATTATCAACAAAAAATTATTGAAAAACTATTTACATATACAATTTATGACATTAAAAATTGATTTAAAATGAAGGCTTTCATTTTACGTTTAAAAATGATAGCCTGTCTGCTTAAACATGTACCGACCAAACTAGAAGCTAATCACATTGTTGAACAAGAGAAGAATTAACGCACCTTGTCTTCTTCTATGCGAGCGGCCACTTCTTCAGAATTCGCAAAAAACGGAACCTGAGATCCCAGTTTCTCTTCCAACTCTTCAAACCGGTTCGTGAATTCTACAAACACTTCTTGATACTCGTTGAGCGGTTTAAGACCCTGTTCTGCATTGCTTTCAGACATTCTCGCCTTCTCGAACAGTTCATTCCAGCGCTCTCTCAAACTGCACAGCTTTGCCTTAAAATGCATGGTGCCCGCATCCATGACGCCTTCAGAGAGCTTGCTAGCCTCCTCCGTGAACACGGTGAAGCTTTGCCGGCGCTGGAACAATTCGTTTGATACTCCCTGTGTAAAGAACGAAAATAATTGAGGTAACTCAATTTCAGTTGCTGTTTTGCCTGTTTTGATTATCCTCTTTTTAGAGTCATAGCTCTCAACAGTGAGTTCAAACGCGGTAAATGAAAGGAAGCCCTTTCCGCGCGCTTACACTCCATTGCTCGAAATTGAAACTGTGCTCGCGTATTCAAATAATGATAAGCGTGAGTTATTTTATGACTAACACTATGGACAGAGGCCACCGAAACTTTAGTGAGCTGGATGAATCAATTAACTAATAATTTGTTATCTACTTATGTTTTTAGAATACAACACGTCTTCGCGACCAGAGTGAGCTATATCAGTGAGCTTTATCATTAAAAAACACGGTTGAGAGCGATTTTGTCACAATTTCGCGGTCGCTAAGCTGACAGTTTGAATTTGGCGGCCAGGACAACAAAATGCGGATCCAACGAAAGGAGTATTTGAAACCTAGAGTTTGAAAAGTAGTGTTTCGTGAAAGGTTAGGATAAACCTTGAAACCCGAAGCAAAGCCTATAAGAAAAAAAAAATCGAGGCCAGATTAGGCCATATTTTGGGAATTTATGTAGCTTCGACTGTGGACCGTTGGTGGACTAGGCTATACCAACCTTTCGCTTCGCAATACTCGTAGGTAAACCTCCGAAAGTAAAACTCACCTAAATGTCTTCAATCGATGGACTCGAAATAACGTAAGTAAAACACAATGAAAGTCGTTTTTATTTGCATCAGCCTTTTCCACACGTAGAATTTAGCGCAATTTTCGAACCTCTTTCATGCATTCTGTTAAATTACGTCACGTAAATCACATACAACGTATGCGCTGCCTGTGGTTCAAGCAGAACCTAGCCGACAGGGAAGAGCCGTCTAGTTTCTCTGATCACTTAAACTGGGTCCCTGTGAAGCCCTTACCTTAACCTGAGCCAGCCATTCCTGTGACACTCGACTTTCTCTACGGCTCCTCTCCAGACGGGA
The DNA here is from genome assembly GCA_947652115.1 of Blastomussa wellsi. Lineage (NCBI taxonomy): Eukaryota > Metazoa > Cnidaria > Anthozoa > Scleractinia > Plerogyridae > Blastomussa > Blastomussa wellsi. The sequence goes on along the minus strand of OX393572.1, from coordinate 5,206,243 downwards.
GTCCACTTTATCCATGTACTCCACGAACTTGTCCATCTGCTCCTGAAAGCCTTCCCACTGCTTCGATCTGTTGTTCAGATTTTCAAGATGAGCTGCGATCTCGTCGAGGAGTGATTTCTTCAGCGATGAAATGCTGTTGAGTTGGTCCTCAATTCTCGATTTGCAATCCTCGCTGGCTTTCATTTTGATTGTAGGTCCGAGCGAAAAGATGAAATTGTACTCAGCTAACTGCGCGTAAAGATCTTGTTGAAAATCCTAGACGAAGGGACAGAAACAAGACACTTTGATATGACATACACAAGGAAATAACCTATGTGCTTCACTGAACGTTGAAAATGTAAAGAAAGACTAAAGTCTGACAATTTAAAGCTTGATTCTCATACCTGTATTTCTTGCTTCTGTTCGTCAACTGCCTCAAGCCCAGTCACATTCCAGGCCTTTCTCCGAGTCACCTCGACCTCTCCGTTGGCCAGAACTTCCTTAAACCCCTCCAAAGCTTCATTATATCGCGTCCAGTTGTTCAGAGCGGTCTCGAGTTCCTCTTGTCTCTGTTGACAGGCCTTTGCTACTTCATTGGACTGAGATTCAAGCCTTGCCACATTCGCCTGGACCAATTCTAAAGCGCCTTCCTTTTGCATTAGATCTTTTCCTTCGGAGATCGCTTGCTCTATCTGTGCTTGATGTGATTCTAGTGATTTTATAATATCCTGTGAACAGAAATCAAGAAACAATATTGGAAATTTGCAATTCATTTTGTACTCTTTTTGCGGTTTTTTCTGGCTTGGTATAGCGGCAAGCGCGCGAGCTCGCGTCGCGCGCGAGGCGAGCGCACAAGAGCGAGGCCCCCCTTTAGAAATAACGTGGTAAATTTACATCACGATTATACAAAAAAAATTGAACATCATCAAATATGGAGCCTAATATGTTAAGGCGTGAGACTCAGTGGAAGGAACAACCTCATGGACTCTGCATATTGACATATTCAGCCCGAATGTGTTAAATTCGTCATTTGCAATCCCTCTCAATCTTCTCCATCCTTAACCATTCTTGTTCCTTTTTGGTTTAATGTCGAGTCTTTGGTGTTTTTCTACCTTAGTAAACTAGTATTTTGAGGTTTCCAGCATTTAAAATGTTATTTGGTTCGTCTCCAAACAATTACTCAAAATATTGTGACGTAACTTCTGTACTCACCTTGATAACTTCGAGCTCGTTCTCTGCATCCACCACTCCACTCAAACAAAACTCCACCTCAAGACGGCTCTTCACCTCCTCAAGAAACATCAAATGTTTCTGAGTACACTGCTGGTGTTCAAAGCACCGAAGCATTGTAGAGAGTCTGTTACTTCTGTCACGCACGACAGGTAACGCTGCTTGCACTCGTTCTGTCACGGCATGGACTTCTTGTGAGAACTCCCGGTTGTTAGACGAGCTCACAAGTTTTTCTGACAACTCGTTTAGTCTCTGAAGTGATTGACGTTGATCATCCACTTTGGAAGCGAGTAACTGTACAAACAAAATATACAAAAAGAAATGGAAATTGAGGCCAAATAACACCTACTCAGCTTGTCAAGACACAAAAAAGGACACCACAGACCATAAATAACAGAAGAACAGAACATGGGTCTCGTGTCAACTCAAGAAGTTAAGAATTAGGACTTGGCGCTAAAGAAACCTATAGAATTCCTGTAGAGAAGTTAGGCTTGGTCGTTAAAGTATGTCTACTTTGTGAAAAGAAGAGAATTTTCCACCAAACGCCTAAAAGGAGAAAGTACCTAAAATGTCTGCATTAATGGCAGAAATTGGTCACTAAAGCCATGAGTGGGTTCTTTGTAGAGATACGTTTCATTTTCAACAGGACTTTGCGCAAAAGAAACGTATGGAATTCATGTGGAGAAGTTAGGACTTGGTCGTTAAAGAAAAGTATGGGTACCCTGTGAAAAGAAAGGGATTTTCCACCAAAAAAGTACCTAATATGCCCGCATTAATGGAAGAAATTTGTGACTGAAGCCATGTGTGGGTTCTGTGTACAGATACGTTTCATTTTCAATAGGATTTGGCGCTAAAGAAACCTGTGGAATTCATGTTGGGAAGTTAGGACTTGATGTGGGATTCCTGTGGGAAGAAAAGCGATTTGCTACTAAAGGTCTAAAAGGGAAAAGTACCTGGAATGACTGCATTAATGGCCGAAAATCGTTGTAATCGTCCACGCGCTCCAAGGCATCGCACGTTTGTTCCACCTCTTCGACCCATTGAGCCAATGACTGCAGCTTCTCTTGGTATTCAGAGAAATTTTCAGCCATGACTTGGACCCGAGGGTGTAGCTCTTCAATCTTGCGTTTAACCTCTTCCCACCTCGATCGCAGCTGTTGCAATACGATTTCCAATTGTTCTTGTTCCTTTGGAGACTTCAGCTTCGTCTTGGTTTCATGGAGATTGCAGAAGTCGTCTACGATGCTACTGAAAGCATCGGGAGAAGCTAGCGCCCGCTGAAGGAACAAATATAGAGGTGGATTGGTACACATTGCACGGAAAGCTTGTAGGGTTAAAATCCGGATTTCGTTACATCAGAAGATTTGTTTTATGGGATTAGCTCCGTTGGTTGTAAACTATGACAGTTTTGTCTAGTTTTCTAGTCGGCCTGAGGGGGTGGCTAGCAGGTCTCGTAAGGTCTCACATGAATGGCTCGCTACCCATCGAGAGAACAACAGAACAAACAACAGGCACAATGCCCCTACCCTCCAAAAGGATGGCAACTGCTACACTAGAGGACCAGTAGAACAATAGAACAAACAACAGGCACAATGCCCCGAGCCCCCCAAAACAATGGCAACTGCTACACTAGAGGACCAGTACAACAATAGAACAAACAACAGGCACAATGCCCCTAGCCTCCAAAAGGATGGCAACTGCTACACTAGAGGACCAGTAGAACAATAGAACAAACAACAGGCACAATGCCCCGAGCCCCCTAAAACAATGGCAACTGCTACACTAGAGGACCAGTAGAACAATAGAACAAAACAACAGGCACAATGCCCCAAGCCTCCAAAACGATGGCTGCTACACTAGAGGACCAGTAGAACAAAAGATCAAAACAACAGGCACAATGCCCCCAAACAATGGCAACTGCTACACTAGAGGACCAGTAGAACAATAGAATAAACCACAGGCACAATGCCCCTAGCCCCCCCCCCCCCCCCCCCCCAAACAATGGCAACTGCTACACTAGACCAGTAGCATTACAAACATACGAGAGCTGCTACACGACTGCACCCGTCTGCTTAACAACGTAAAACAAAGAACTGGGGGAAAACAAAACTACACAAACCTGTGGCTCTCGGATTCCCGATCCAGTTGGAATTTAGAAATGTTGGTTTTGTGGAGGAGGGAGAAAACGGAGAACCCGGAGAAAAACCCTCGGAACAAGGACGAAACGCAGCTGCCTAATTTAGCGAATCGAATTGTCTTCTCCAAAACCCTGCGACTAATGAAGCGATTTCGCCGATTTTTAGGGCTTTTGGTGCTCTAAACTGAAACTTATAATAATAATAATAATAATAACAATAATAATAATAATGACAATGACAATGACAATGACAATGATAATGATAAAACTTTTTGGTGACATCACTAAATCTAAATATTAAGCCGTCACAAATACGTACAGGGCACGTGAACACGCAATTACTGATACCAATAAAAACCTACCTGATATCGCTCATGAAGTTCCGCATTGTAGCCCTGGCCACTAAATTGATCATTTACCTCAGCCCACTCCTTATCGAGGCCCTCGATGTTCCTTTCTAATGAAGATCGTAACTCTTCAAAATGACCTTTTATAAGACGCGCCTTCTCTCTGTTGTACACTTCAGCCCATTCCTGTGCAATAAATGCGGCTTCGCCCTCGAGGCGCCGTTTGACTTGCTCGTTGGGTACGATGGCACGTAGTTGTTCGTGCGTTTGCAGCAGGTCATTACATGTGGCTTGTATGTCGTCTAGCTCGCCGTCTGAGGCCTGTAAAGCGAAGGATGCGTATGAGAGTATGTTGTTAGATAACAAGCAGCGGGAGGAGGGTCACAAGAGGAGAAAAAAGGTGGCGAGTGTAACGGAAATGAATCTGGATGTAGGAGTATAGGGGGATAAGTAACGGAGAAAGAAGGATACGAGATAGAAGAAAAGAGTAGGAAGTAGGGAAATAGAAGAATAGGTAGGGGAACGGAGGGGGAATTGGATGGGAAGTAGGGAAGGGAAATAGAAGAATAGGTAGGGGAAAGGAGGGGGGATTGGATGGGAAGCAGGGAAGGGAAATAGAAGAATAGGTAGGGGAACGGAGGGGGAATTGGATGGGAAGTAGGGAAGGGAAATAGAAGAATAGGTAGGGGAACGGAGGGGGATTTGGATGGGAAGTAGGGAAAGGAAATAGAAGAATAGGTAGGGGAACGGAGGGGAAATTGGATGGGAGGTAGGGAAGGGAAATAGAAGAATAGGTAGGGGAACGGAGGGGGAATTGGATGGAAAGTAGGGAAGGGAAATAGAAGAATAGGTAGGGGAAAGGAGGGGGAATTGGATGGGAAGTAGGGAAGGGAAATAGAAGAATAGGTAGGGGAAAGGAGGGGGGATTGGATGGGAGGTAGGGAAGGGAAATAGAAGAATAGGTAGGGGAAAGGAGGGGGGATTGGATGGGAAGTAGGGAAGGGAAATAGAAGAATAGGTAGGGGAACGGAGGGCGAATTGGATGGGAGGTAGGGAAGGGAAATAGAAGAATAGGTAGGGGAACGGAGGGCGAATTGGATGGGAGGTAGGGAAGGGAAATAGAAGAATAGGTGGGGGAACGGAGGGGGAATTGGATGGGAAGTAGGGAAGGGAAATAGAAGAATAGGTAGGGGAACGGAGGGGGAATTGGATGGAAAGTAGGGAAGGGAAATAGAAGAATAGGTAGGGGAAAGGAGGGGGGATTGGATGGGAAGCAGGGAAGGGAAATAGAAGAATAGGTAGGGGAACGGAGGGGGAATTGGATGGGAAGTAGGGAAGGGAAATAGAAGAATAGGTAGGGGAACGGAGGGGGATTTGGATGGGAAGTAGGGAAGGGAAATATAAGAATAGGTAGGGGAACGGAGGGGAAATTGGATGGGAGGTAGGGAAGGGAAATAGAAGAATAGGTAGGGGAACGGAGGGGGAATTGGATGGAAAGTAGGGAAGGGAAATAGAAGAATAGGTAGGGGAAAGGAGGGGGAATTGGATGGGAAGTAGGGAAGGGAAATAGAAGAATAGGTAGGGGAAAGGAGGGGGGATTGGATGGGAGGTAGGGAAGGGAAATAGAAGAATAGGTAGGGGAAAGGAGGGGGGATTGGATGGGAAGTAGGGAAGGGAAATAGAAGAATAGGTAGGGGAACGGAGGGCGAATTGGATGGGAAGTAGGGAAGGGAAATAGAAGAATAGGTAGGGGAACGGAGGGCGAATTGGATGGGAGGTAGGGAAGGGAACTAGAAGAATAGGTAGGGGAACGGAGGGGGAATTGGATGGGAAGTAGGGAAGGGAAATAGAAGAATAGGTAGGGGAACGGAGGGGGAATTGGATGGGAAGTAGGGAAGGGAATTAGAAGAATAGGTAGGGGAACGGAGGGGGAATTGGATGGGAAGTAGGGAAATAAAGGTAGAAGTAGGAAAATGGCAGGGAATGAGAGAAATCCATGAGAAATCGGAAGATAGAGCGGATTGAGGGAGAGAATAGGAATTGGGGTAGTGGAATGGAGGGTAAGGAGTGGATTGCGTAGTTGGCAAAAGAAATAAAGTAGAGTTCGAAAACTTAGGAAGTAGAGAAACGCAAGGAGACGAAACATGATGCATTAGCAATAAAGAAAATGGAGAGGGAAGATCGAATGTTAATAAAAATAACATCTCATTGCTAGCTAATGTCAGTCTGAATCCGAATCCACAAGCTTTATCGATCAGAAGCTATTTACCAGAGTTCACTTTCACGGTAAATAACTCGAGTTTGGCGAAGAAGAACAATAACAAGTGGCCAAAGCACAAAAGCGGTCATATTCTAAGGCTCATTCAACACGAACCATTACCAACCTGAGTTAAATCTGATTCCACAGTCCACGAGCGCATTTTCTTAGCGCTTTGCTCAAAATGTCTTAACAGCTTGTAACAGTCCTCCAGTTCACGAGAATGCGTCTCTACGCCTCCTTGCACGACCTTCCATTTGGTGTTGAGGGAAACAAGTTTCTCCTGTGGCTTCGAGAAGTCGACATTTTCCGCTAGTGAGCTTCGAAGCTGGAGGTACTGTTGATTCCTGGACTCCACATAATTGTCATGTTGATCAATGTCCTCGAAAAGTTTCTGGAATAACAAACCGACAGCAAACGAGCTTCAGGAAAGCTACTCATAAAATAGTCCCTGGATGGCAATTTGAAGTTTCTTGTTTGACTGATAATGTCAAAACTGCACGAAAAATAATAATCAACGATCGCTCATTCATGAACTTGTACAGAAACTTGTGATGCACAAATATATTCAGGTTCACACCACCCCTTGGGTTGCAATAATGGAAGTATAATGTTATTCAAACTAGCCTGCGAATAGGCTCCCCAATGGGGAAGTTTGGGGGAAAATTTCGGCGAGCGAAGGAAGCCGAATGTGCGAGCGAAGCGAGCAGAGCGCGATCTGGGGCGTTTCCTTCTCCCCAGGCCACGCTCGGTTCGCTTAGCTCCCAAACATTTTCTTCCCAAAAAGCCCCCTTGGGAAGCCTGTTCGCAGGCTATATTCAGACTAGCCTGCGTGCAACCGTCAACTATTTCCTCGGGTACGCCAAAAAGTGACGACGTCATATTGTACCAGGGAGAAAATTGAGCCCAAACATACATAAAAGAAATATCTTTTTTTAGTTTTATACTCTCTCAGTCGCTATGGGATGGTTTTGTGAACTGTTTGAGACGTTCATCTTTCGATTTTCAGCGTTGTTCCTTCATAAATTGACTAAATGTTGTGACATTCGCACGGTGACTTAATAGAATTTTCAGTTTCTACCCACCGTATATCTGCCCAGCTCTCTCTCAACTTCCTCTAAAGTGTTCACATTCTTGTAGGCTTCCAACGCCAGCATCGCTTCCTCCAGCCATTTGAGTTCGTCTTCAAAGCCTGACTCGAACTGTTCCAGCTGCGGTAAAATCTGCTTCAGTGTAAGATACCTGGAGAAAGCAGAAATAAGTTAAGTAACAGTTTGGCTTCAACAAAAACGGCATCATTACATTTTCAAGCATTTACTCAGAACCACGTCTTCCAAATTTCCCGCCACCAATTGACGCGCGAACAAAATGTTTTCTAATTGGCTCATTCCGTGAGACGCCGCTGCATGGATCTCTCAACTCAATAGCTCACTTTGAAAAAGCCTGGGACGAGAGTAATCGCGCGAGTGCTTCTGGGATTGGGGGAGAAGGGAACGAAGAAAGAAATGATGCGAGAAGAATTTTTAGTTGAGACCACAAAGAAAAATGGAAAAAGCAATAGTGAGCGAATGAAAATGTAGAAGGCATTCCAAGCGCATTTCTTTGGTACGCAAAGCATGTAGATTTCATTGCATGATAGCTGTAGTAGTGTCCTCTAGAGCGTTGTCTTCTCTCGTCTTCAATAACTGACGATGTAATCACCATCGCATATCAGCGTACAGTGTTCTCTCCGACAATTTTGGCGCCTTATTCGCAAAGATGTGAAAGGCTGGAAGGCCTAATGGTTAGCGAGGTCCACCCTGGATCGGACGGTCCGAGTTCCAGCCCTGGCCGGGGCACTGTGTTCTGTTCGTGGGCAAGACACTTTACTCTCACACTTTACTCCACATAGGTGTATAAATGGATACCGGCAAATTTAATGCTGCGGAGCTAGGGGGGTAGATTGATTAGCATCCCATCCAGGATGCGGAGAGGAAGAAACAGGAGTTGAGCGTCGGCTGTATTGGCTACTAGACTCGAAGCCGCACTTTAAATCAAGCACATGTTGGATTGCAAAAGAACACAGAGATCACTTTCACCATACCTGTGCGGAACAGAGGCCTTGATCTTTTCGAATCTCCGATTAATGTTCGATAGGGTTGCGTTAATGGAGGAAGCCATGTCCGTTTTGAAGTCTTTGAGGATGGCTTTGGTGAGCCTGTTTAATGAGTGCACGTTTGATTCGCATTCTTCGATCTCTCTTTGCGTCACCTAAAATCCGAAAATAAGAAAAAGTTTAACCAACCACGCAGTTTATATGCCGCGTTAGAGTGGCTTTCAGTTAAGTGCAGGGAACCAATCAAAACTGGAAGTAATTACACGTAACCGACACAAGGCGCGGGAAAACTTGAGCGCGCGACTCACCATTGGTTTTACTTTTGATTGGTTGAAAAAGTGGCGCGAGATTTTTAAACCAATCACTGAGCGTAGAAGCCAAAACAAGTCGCTAATTACTTTCGACACTCAATTGAAAACCGAGTTACAGCAAAGAAGCTCGCCTTTACCTCAAGTGTGTCAGTCCGTTCTTTCACAGCCTCGTACGTGCCCTCTACAGCAGAAGAAACGAAACTTTCAGCATCGTAGATCCAATCCATCACCCCGTCTACTGTTTCCTCAAATCGCTCCAGTTTGGAGTTGCGCTTTTCGCATTTCATGATGCGTGAATTTCGCCTGATGATTCGGTTCAGGCGTCGATCCACATCGCGTAGAAGCTGAGTAATCTCGATTTTCACTCGGTCTTGACAGTGTGCTGTTACTATCTTACTGCAGTCTTGAGCTGAGGACGCGTCTGATTGGATTCTCTCTAAATCTTTCAGGTAATCCTACGGTAGTAAAGAAAGTATTAAAACCGTTGAGAAAGTTGGTTGAACATTGGCACGCAATGCGTGCGAGACTGAGTTATGTTTTTCGCTCGCTGTTGCCCATAGTTGCAGATATATTCCAGAGCTTTAATATCAAGTAATTTTTGACATGAACAGAATAACTTTCAGTTCAGTTGACTTCGCATTTTAAAAAAGACCCAGTTTTGACCAGTATGTATTGCACGCGTCAGCCGTCGGCGGCCATTTTCTTGATAATGAATATTCTGTTCTGTCACTCTTTAGAACCTGTTTAGTCGTTTCTATAGATTTATTCAGTAGGTTAACGCTGGGCTTCTGGCTCTGGCTTCTATCGCTGGGCCCCCTGCCCCCCCCCCCTCCCCCTCCAAATCGGCCACTGCGAACCTTCAAGTTCTCAATGTAAACCATCACTTAACCCCACGTACCTTACAAGCCTTCAGAGTTCCATTCATGATCAGCGTCTCTGCATCTTCCATCCATTTTCTCACGGACTCTATCAACGAATCAAACGTTCTCCACTTCTTGTTGAGATCTTCGAGGTGTTTGTGTCGTGCAGTGGCTTCTTCGATCAGCTTGTCGACTTGTTGATCCACGTTCCACACAAAGCTCTTGACTTCCATCGTGCGCGATTCTGGTAGAATATTCATGTACGCCTCAGAGGCCTCGTGAAGACTTCGCCGGTACTTCTTGCATTTCTTCAGGAATTTTTTGTCGACAAAAAACATCTAGAGAAAGAGTTTGCAAAATAAAACATGAGCACTTACTTAGACCAAAGTCAATCAAGTAAGTTATGAGAATAACAACAACTGGTCACAAAGGGTAACCGTATCCACATATAATCAAATTGTTTAGCACTATTAACGTACGTGTGAAGACCAGTACTAATGAGAATTTCTTTTTTGACAACTAGGTACTGTATGCCTACCGTGTATTCCTTGAGGGTCTTCTCTACGTGAGCCTGCGAAGCGTACTTGACAGCTTGAATACTCAGTTGCTTTCGTCCAGCGTCTAACAGCGCCAAAATTTTCGACCTAGAATTCTCATAAGCGAGCCTCAACAGCCTGTCAGCGGACTTCTCCTGGACTGCTTTGATGCGACTGTCGACTTCTTTCAGTAACGACGCGTCCAACGCAACATCTTCGTCGACGCCCGATTGAAGAATAGCGTCCAGACCCTTACAGTGCTCGTCCAAGTCCTTAAAGAAAGTCTGGGTATGAAGAAAAGACCGCATGACGTCGTTAGCTAAAGGAGCACGTCACGATATTTTGAGTTATTTCTTCGACAACCTAAATTATCCTTAAAATTTAGGAAACCTAAAAATAATAGTTTGCTGAGGAAGAAAAACACCAAAGGAGTGATGCTAAACCAAAAAGGAACAAGGATGGCTGAGGATGGAGAAGATTGAAACGGATTGGAAATGACCTAAATTTTTCAAAATGCAAGAACGATGACGTAGCTCTTTAAGGATGGAGAAGATTAACGATGGAGAAGATTGAGACATCAAAGTAAAAGTGAAATAGGCATCGGACCGCCAACCATAATACTGCTAGTTTTCGTAAGCCTCGTTTTCACTGGAGATGGAGCCGTAGTAAGAGTCATAAGCAGTTACAAGTTACAAGCGTTATGATCTAGTGAAAATCAAATCTGCGGAGTCGAAACCAGACTTCGGAGTCGCAAGGAGAAAGGAAGTACTCGGAGTACCTGAACTAGCAATGAGATGCTTTATTCTTCCGCTTCTACTTGCGACTTAAATAATCTAGTTTTCACTTGATCGGCGCTTAAAAGCGACGGAGTCATAAGCGGGATCGGAGGAAAATGGAAACGTTCTGATTCTTCCGACTCCTTCCTTGTTTGTTCGTTCGTTCGTTCGTGCGTTCGTTCGTTCGTTTGTTCGTTTGTTCGTTCGTTCAGTGTTCGTTTATTCGTTCATTCATTCGTTCGTTCATTCCTTTGTTTGTTAGTTTGTTTATACAATCACTCCTCAATCTTTTTCACTTTCCACTCACTGGTTTCTTCTCGGCATATTGTCACCTCTTTTTTTCTAATTAGCTAAATAGTTGTTTGGGATTTCTTCTGATTTACAGGCAATTTATGAGGCCTTCTGCTTCCCATGGCGCTGTACATTAACAGAGATCTCTTCATTCATAGTGACCAAGTCCATAAGCTGACGTTTTATGTGAGTCCCAGGCAACTCGAATATCGCAAACTGCCGGTTATTTAACAATTATCCTTCGAAATCGCGCGGAATATTGCCTACGGCCTCGTCGGCTAAAATCAGACGATATTCGGCAAGATTGAGCAGGATAATTGTTTTACTATTCAACAAATTGTCAACGAAGCGCTTTTTACAGCTAGAAAAGTTGCTGTTATGCGGCGCTTTGCGAGCCTTCGGCCGAATTATTTTAACGTATATCGCAGGATATCTGTCAAGTACAGATGTCGGAGAACAATCGCTTCGTGACCATATATGGGCAACGTGACAATTTGGTGAATAATAAATCGTGATATATCGTGTCGTGCTTAGTTACGATAAGCTTGAATGTTAAGGCTAAGCGGGCAGGTTGTTGGCAGGTTTGCAATAAACTGGCTATGAGGTCCTTGGTGACCTACAGGCCCCTGTATCTACACATTTGTGTGTCTTTCTGGGTAGCATAGGCAAAATTACTGAATTTTACGGGTATATGGGGTTCACGTAATTTCTATCGTGAGCTTTCATTGTGCCCAATTTGCGGTCGACAAACATCAGTTAGAAGCTTCAATGAAGAAAACAATTGCTAGCCGTGTTTAAGTGAACAACAATTTAAACGTGATTTAGCTTTGATGTGAATGTGATGTAATTATAAGGTGCAATCGCCTAATCCTTTTCATTAAAACACTATAACGAGTAGAGGAAAAAATCTACTTTTCACTGACCTCGTGTTGCCTCAAGAGAAACTTGGCGGGAACTTCACAGACCCAGCTCTCGTCCGTCTCATAATAGTTGAGAAGGGCCTCGGCCTCATGTAGCCATAGCAACAGGTTTCCAAGCTTACCATCGTTCCTCGCGTGGCGCCCTACTTCCCAGATCCTCTCTTCCAACACGGTCACCTTCTGTTTGACTATCTCCCACTTTGTCACGAGAACCTTCAGTTTTTCCTCAGGAAGAGAAATCTCGGGGTATTTTGTCTCTATTATTCGACTGATGTGATACTGGCGACGTTGGATTTGCTGCCGGAAGATTTGTATCTGCTTCTGTTAAAGGAAAGAATTTATACATTGAACAAACAGATTTCATGTTGCCGTGCGCCTGTTTAGTAATAGATAACTGATGACGTCAAAATGTGATTAGAACAAAAAGCGGCACACGAGACGACAGCCGAAGTGTGTCACTGTTGTTCTTACCTCATTTTCACGTCTTCTGTGATCTATTATTGAACAGACGCACGGCAACTTGGAACATATCGCCCTATCTGTTTTATACCATAAAGAAACGCCAGTGCTTCGCGCCTCGTTGGCTATCTATCATCACATGTCCAACGCGCGCTCGTGGAATAATTCTTAACTATACAACTCATTAGCCAAGCGCAAGGGCTGTATGGGAAAATAACCAGTTCAACAAGGTCGATACAGAGAAGGGCAAGCACCTCTAAACTTCCAGTTCGGTCATAATATCCACTTGGAAGTAACGGTAAGCAACAAGCAACTAGGTTCATTCCAAAAAATATATATTTATTAAAACTAACTATGGCATATTGCAACTCCTAAGATTTGATTGGTTTACAAGCCATGGTATATGATAAACTCATATACCATAGACGATAAACATGTTAGGTATACGCGCCAGCGGGAACAGCCGGGGGAGGCTTTCATAATGAAACAATTATTCCACACTTGCGCTTGTTATATACAAGATAGTTTTAGCCACCTCAGAGCTACACGCCTCGTTGGCTATGGATTGTTGGTTCAATGCTTCGCCCCTCGCCAACCCTCAGCGCATAGAAACCTCGCAGTCTAATTATTAATTTATTTTTTAACTTCTGTGCATGAACACGTTGGGTCGAACTAAGTTTATACTTTCAATTAAGCTCGTTGTTGATTCGTCTGTTATTTAATGTACCTTGAGTAGTAGATTTGTCGACATGTTATTGTGAAAGTTGCCTCCCAAAATCCAACAGCCAGAAATAACGTCATGTTCGTAAAAAGTGAAATCTTGCAATAACAACATAAATTCAGCCCAGGTAGCCTAAAAGATCGTCATTTGTAGTAATTTCGTTGCCATTCCGCTCTCACTTCACTTTCAACGCCATACACAAAGGACTGACCGCTGTTTCCCTCCGATTCGCGAGATTTTATCAATGCAAATTTCTTTAGAAAGTCAATTATCATTGTTCGCTTGGGATTCCAGCTATTGTTCGAGCTAAATAGCTTAAAATTACACAATAGGTTGAAAGATGGTTAGACGTATCATATAGGCAAAGAAAATCGACGCAAACTGAAACAGAGTAGTGGCAGTAGTAGTAGTGACAGAGAAAACTGACAGTGTTATTTCGCGTAACAACAGTCCACAGTACCGATTATTAAATGACGTGGTCTTTATGTACGAATGATAATAATTCGGCTGCGCCAGACTGCCTTTTGGCTGTTTAAGTGCAAAATTGCAGGATACAAACAGCAGTGGAAAGAGCAATAATTTTCTGTTCTCGTCATGCTACCGATTAATTTTTCGCTACATGTTTCAGACTAGTTAAAAGCTTAGGATAGATTAGCTAGAAGAGAATTTTTGATTATGCACCATGGATTAACTAAATTAGATTTCTTAGAAATCCGTTTACAAGTTTGTTTTTTTTCTTCCATTAAAAATGTTGGAAATTAAGATAAAATAACGGCAAGCAGAGAGATAGCCTTCCAAAGGAGAGGTCTTTGGGCGTGATGAAATAACACTTAAAGGAGCACGGTTTGTGCACATTAAAAAATTTAGCCTAAATTTTGTAATCCGTCTCAATCTTCTCCATCCTTGTTCCTTTTTGGTTTAGCACCACCTCTTTACTGTTTTCCTTCTTTCTAAACTATTATTTTGAGGTTTCCTACGTTTTAAGGGGGATTTTGTTTGTCACAAAAAAAAAGATCGAAGACACTTTTGCCAGCCAGGCTACGAACCAATCCCTGAGCCAGGGCCACCTGGGCCAGTTTGTTCGAAAGCAGATTAACACTTAGCCTGCGAACACAGACGGATTTCCGAACAAAGTCCGGAAATCCGTCTGTGTTCGCAGGCTAATTAACACTTACCAGGGTTAAAATTTAATGGAGGGTTCAAAATGTTCAAATTACCTATGTTTTGTGGAGTTGAGATTCATCAACGTCAAAACTTACAACAGAAAAGAAAATAGAAAATCTCGGTCATTGAAAAGTAAAAAAACTGAATTCAAAATTCACGCTAAACCTGGATAAACAACCCGGCCCTAGTTAGAAAACATTTAACATTTATCTGCTTATCTTTATTAACTAGAGCTGTAAATAGTGCACAATAAAAGTTGATGTCCAAGCTGAAGTTAGCAACAAGGAGTTAGAGCTCTAAAAACTTCACTGAAGGGAAATCTGAAAGTCGTACTAAGTTACGTATTTGTACTCTTATCCGAGGGTGCTTATTTTTTGTTGGAGGTGCAGTGCAGTAGAATAATCTTGTGACATATTATAGGGCCCTGGTCAGCCACACGTTTGCTGTTGCTTACATGCGAGGGTTCCAGAATTATATTTTACGCGGAGCGTATAGAAGCGAAAGAGATCACCGAGAAACTTACTGAAGGTAGTCTAAACACGTCCAGTAACATAACCTACAGCAATACAATAACATTACCGTACAATTTCCATAATTTCGAGGCTGACTAGGGCCCTTTAAAAAGAGTAAAGCCTTTGAAGCCAGTTTCTGCAGCATCAAGCATCTAGGAGTATTCCTACCACCGCCCCCCCCCCCCCCCCCAGGATGGGACACTCGCTCATCGCAGGATTCTCCCCAGCATTCTGTCAGGTTGCTCCAACAATTCACCAGTACCCATTCATACTCTTGGGTGGAGACATTCTCGTCCCCAGAGCCACTTGTCCGTCTCAGCTGGCTGGGCATGTGCACGAGGAACAAGTGGCTCTGGGGACAAATGATTCGATTCGCTGAAAACAAACAAAGGGAGTCCAATCGCATCAGCCGTTTTAAAGTCCACTTGTCGTTAGCACGTTTAAAACGGTAGATTTGACTGGACTGCCTTTGTTAGATTTCAGCCAATCGAATCATGTGTCCCCAGAGCCACTTGTTCCTCGTGCAGAGGCCCAGTCGGCTGGGGACAAGCGGCTCCGAGGACACCATGGCCACCATGGCACCATGGCCAGGATTCGAACCCAGACCGTTCGATTTGGATTCCAGCGCACTAACCATTAGGCCACCAAGACGAACTAACACCAACTCACCGCTTTACGTTTCTTTTTGGGTTCATCGTCTTCGCCCTCCTCGCTCCATTGTTGTTCCATTAGAGTCGCTCTCGTCTCCACATCGTTCAACCAATCAACTATCTCTTTGTATTCCTGTTCAATGTCTCTCTTTTCATTCCCCGCTTCAAACTCCTCCTCGTCATCCTGAAAAAAGAAAGCGAAAAACGTCAACCTGGAACTAGGATTTTTTCCGAGTTTCCGTTGATGCCATTTCAATGTTGATTTATTTCTTTCATTGCTCTCTTGGAGGATGGTTGGTTGCATCTTCGATATGCTTTAATGTGACTGCGCGATGCAGTTACAAGCTAGATGGCTATGTGTACAATTCATCATTTGATTGAGTAACCGTACGATGCAGTTCCAGTCAAGACCCACATTTGACCCTTGCTCGCCATAGAGTCTCCAGTAACTCAGTGGTTAGAGCATCCGACTAGATCACGGAGGGTTCAAATCCCATCTGGGGCTTGGATTTTTTCCGAGTTTCCGTTGATGCCATTTTAACGTTAAAAAACGTCAAGTTTAGTTTAAAGCCGCGTTCACACTTGGTACTTCAGCATTGAGCCCAAGCATCGACAAAGCAATGTGGATTCTGTTCACAACACAATTTCCACGCAAACACCAAAATTAATGCATCAGTTATCTTTCCTTTGGCCGCATTTCCTCCATCTTGAAAAAAAAAATTGGTTCTTGAAACTTTTTTCTCATTTTCGTCATTTCCCAACTCTTTGCCTCGACCCTCTCGTTAAAGGCACTTCTATAATAAGAGCAACACCCTTATACGGACAATTCATTTGCATGGTTCGTTTGCTATCTATATAACGGAAGTAAATATCATGTAATGCAATCTTTGGAGTTGATGCATGTTTGATTGCGTGACAACACCATCGCGTGATGTTGGA
>OX393572.1:5115059-5185059 GCA_947652115.1 Blastomussa wellsi | reverse complement strand
AGAATATTTTGACGAAGCAATGTGTATCGTGGTAACAGGAACAGAAATAAAATATTGTGAAAAAGTTTAACAAAATAACGTTTGCATGGCAAATCAACACGTGAATACAGAAACGAGGTTGACAATGAAATTGTAATATATTTAAAATTAACTTTAAATTTTAGCACATAACAAGGGCTCTATTACTGACAAATATTATACAAGTCCGGTAAATAAATTAATTAATTATTTATTACGGGGACACCTCTAACAATAACATACCTGCATTAAAATCAATTAACGAATTAACTAATCCTTTTCACAAAATGTTTTCGACAATGGTAATAAAAAAGTTGTTAGGCGATTACAAACGGTCGAGAATTTCTGACACCCGAGGCCCATAACCCGAAAAAGGTTTTGAGAGCGAGACTTAACGTTATAAGACTGAAAACCAACTTGGTCGAGGAAAGAGTGACAAGTTTGGAATAGGGGCTTATCACCAAAGAACCCTTCTTGCTACAAGACTGGGGCTATATGCAGAGGGGGTTAAGAAACTAGATCAGTCCAGCAAATAGGCGCTACTTTGGGCAAAACTCCATTCAAGCAATCGAAAATTTTCCGCTTTTTACTAATTAAAACAAATTAGCAACAGCACTAACGAGTATTCAACCAAAATCATACCAGAATGACGTAATAATGATCATTGATTCGTGTTGCTTAGAAACCATGCAATTATGAGAGACCGGATATCGGCATGAACTGGTAGCAGTTCCTTCGACCGAGACAACAAATCGAGTATTCAAGGTTATTTTAAATACTGCTTACCTCGGAATCTTCCATATCACTCGATGAAGATCCCTCATCCATTGGTGTCTGCCCAGTAGAGCTGAGTTTGCGTGACGTAGATGGCATCCCGGTAACACTTGCCCGCTTTTTGCGGCCTGGCTCCCCAGGTATCGACAGTTTCTTGCTTTCCACAGCAAGGGATAGCCTTTTGTTCTTCAACCTGTCTGATGGCTCTGGAGCCGCCAACAGTTTACCGTGGTTTACCCTGGCCTTTTTCGGCGCGACAGACGTGGGCGAAGGACTTTTAGAGCGTGGGTCGCGCCGTTTGTGCGGTGAAAGATCCGTTTCTTTGCCAGGGGAGGTGTCCATGGGTTCCTCCGCGGAGGTGGGTTGGGGGCTAGGGGTTACAGTCTTCAATCCGGTTACGGTCGGTGAATTTAATTTGTCCTGCGCTCTGCCTTTGCCATTTCCCGGGGGAGGAGTGGCAGAGGACGTTCTCTGAACTTTCAAAGGCGACGAGTTTCTTTTCGGTTGTTCTCCTTGTTTCCTGGGAGGGGTGGGTGAAGAACGCCCAGCCTTACTTTCTCCTCCCTTCGACGGGGAACTTGCAGCTGAAGTTGGGTCTTTAGCTTTTTGGTTTACAGGAGAAGGGCTCCTTTTTCGTTGTTCTGTGCGCTCCTCGGGGAAGCTGGGTTCTGGGCTTAAAGTTCTACATCCTGCTCCTTTTGACGAGGGGCTCGGAGAACTAGCTGACGATTTCTTAGGTGCAGTTTTCGTCGGTGAGACGGGTCTTTTTGGAGATTTTGCTTTCTCTGACTCAAGGGTGTCGCAGAGTGTAGCCAAATACGTTACGATCGATTTTTCATCTGGTTTCTCCACATTAACATCTATAAGGGAAGACAAAACATTTTGTGTGACTTTTAAGAATGTATTTAATCGTGTTGCGAGATAAAAGCATTGAGCGGTTTTCAACGAATGCCCTACAACTACATAAAACCATTGTTACTACAGAATCAATCATGTGATCAATCATGTGTAGCCGATACAAAGCGCGGGAACAAGTCACGTGACTCAAATCACGAGTGGTTTCTAAATGTACGTTGGTGGAGGGACAGAAGTGGACAAAAGCGATCGCAAACCATAAAATTTACAATTCCTTGATTCGCTCCGACGAAGGGCTAACGCTCGAAACGTCAGCTCTTGAATCTCTGTACGGTGGCCAATTGACATTATCAACCCAGTTGATAAAACCAAATCATAAAATCACTGCACTTCAGCCCGCAGAATATTCATCTGTTTTCATATTTTCACAACTTTTAAGTACATGTTTTTCTTTACCTTCAGGCTCCAAAAGCTTCGGTACATTGAGATGTTTCTCGGCCAAGTCAAAAGCTTCCTGCAAGTTAGTTACATCATCACGGCTCTGAACGGCGTTAAGATTCACTAAATCGGGCCTAGAAAATTAAAACATCAAAGTTACAAAATACAGTCCAATAAAGGGGAGGCGCGATAGCCAAATGGTTGGTGCAGTTACTCCGGGTCGAGCAGCTCGGGTTTGAGAGTTCGTCGAAGTAATTGTCCAACCAAGGTTCTTTAGTGTAACACATGTAGGTGCCACTAGCGAACTTGGTAGCTTGCTATGAATTGGTATCTTATTAAGGAGAAGCTGTAAATATTCCTAGTAGCTTCATGCTACAAAAACCGGCGTTACCTAAGCGCTCTGCCTCATGAGTCAGCTGTTTCCTTACATAAGATTGAACATAACTTACATACGACATAACGAACAAAACTTGTCCAGCCACGCCATTTCTGAGGGCAATAACTTAATTACAGATCGCGAATACAACGGGCCAAGATATATAACAAACCTTCAGAGAAATAAGCATTGTGTACCCAAACTTAACACACGACATAGACAACTCAGAGAGCAAATACGTAAGATCAGCCAATCAGATCAGAGTGCTTTTAAAGTTACTGTTGTAATATGTTTTTAAGTTAGGGGAGCAATAGAACTTCTAGGGTCGTTCAAGCTAAGCGCAAGCGATCATCAGCCATCTTGCTTCTTAGTACTGAACATACTCAACTTACTTTTTCCGGCGCAACCTTCGACATAACGAACAAAACTTGTCTAACCACGCCATATGCGACGACACTAATTGGACTAGCAAACGTGACCAAAACCAGCCAAGACATATAACGAAACTTCATAGAAATAAACATCGTATAGACAAACTTACACGCGGCATTTATAGACAGCTCCGAGGGCCAATAAATAATATCAGCCAATCACATCAGACTGTTTATTGTTGTTGCAATATTTTTCTAGTAAGTAAATGAAATTCTGACAACCATTTTTTTTTAATTTTTAAATCGAACTCGTATGTAAAAAACTCTTATCAATCGAGTACACTCAACTTCTTTTTCCTGTATCGACCTTGCAGAACTCGAATCGTGTTCTGAGGAACTAGGGCCGATACCATCTCCCAATACGGCACCTACTGATGTATTTTCAAAACTTAATGACTTTGTTAATGAGCTCCTTAGCTAAACACAACCACCCGCAGGCTGGTTTACTTTGCTACGCACGAGGTTAGAAGCATGGAAATTTAAAAAAACGGGTATTTTAATTTTTTAAGGTCTAAACCATACGTTTTTTCCTTCGATTTTTCCGATTCTGATTTTTTTTACTTTGGCATTGGCCAAGAAAATGATGAACGGCAAAGACCACGCTCGCTTCAGTGAGAATCTCCCTTTTTGTAAAACCAGCAATTTTCAATCTGCGTACTTTAATTGCATCGTACATGTAAAAAAATTAGCTTTTTCTAGTAGTTTCCTTGATAGTTCAGGAACTTTGTTTTTGATGAAGAATATGTTATGAAAGTGGTATGTTTTTTGCGTCTGTCCTTTTCATCTTAATCAATTGATTAATTTTATCTATTCTAATTAAATTCGTTTGGTTGCTAACAATCAATAGCACAATTCGCGGTTAGAAATGACATCTTGAAATAATGGATTAAGTTAGAAATGGGTTGCATGAATAGATTCAGCATGTCAAATGGACTAAAAACGCAAAGTTTCGTGGAGATCTGATCAAACTCAATGACATATAAAAGTTTAAAAATTGTGATTTTTGCAAAGAAATAAAAATGGTACGCCAGCAAGCCATACATTTCTTTGTAAAGATAATGAAAATTCAAACTTCTATATTTCATTAAGGTTGATCAAACTCTTCGAAACTTCACATTAATATTCTATTCAGGCGATTCTATGCGTGAGCCATGTTTTTCATTTCGGCACCAACTGTCCGTCTTAGAGAGGTGTGCGACTCAGTTAAGTTTGTAATTTTCCATAATAACAATAAAGACTTTATTAATGTGGCAGTTACATCTGGCAGTGGAAAATCCCCAATGCTAATAGGGGACACCTAACTAGAAACTATCTAAACTATCTAAAAAACTATGTAAACTATCTAATAACTATGTAATGTACAAAAAAGTCCAATATACATTTGCCTGTAAATGCAATGCGGTTCGCAGGAAAAAAAATTAAAGGCAAATGTGTGGAAAATTAAAAACTTAACTGAGCGCCTTCTATCCCAGCTACATCCTTCAAACTTGATGAGTACAATCTTCAGCCAAGTATTTTAACGTTACGATTCGTAAATTGTGCAAACTTGAATTTTTTAAAAAGTTATTTCCCATCAGATTCCCATTTCTCACTGCCTTGCCTACCCGTCAAGATGGCGTCAAAAACCGTGATAAGGCCTATTGCCCAGGGGTTTCAAAACAAGGCGGCTACAGTCGGAGTTCCACCGGCTACTTGACTATTGTGCCGCCGGCTACTCTGGTCATAGCAATCAGCTTGAGACCAAAACCTCACTTAACAGCCGCCTACTCTTCCAGTCGATGACACCTACTTCAAAACATTTTGAAACCCCTGAAATTGCTTTAAAATCTACTTAAGCCTCAAATCAACTTTGTGCTTTGTGAAACCTCACCTGAACGCATGGATTATGTGTAAGAATGCTTGACCATTCTTCCAACTGGTTCCAAAGTTTTTCACAGTCTCGCTTGATCTGTTTAAAAATGGACATCATAGAAAACAATTTACTAGAGAAAACATGACCAGATGCTAAAAAGCAATACCAAATAAGGTGTCGCAAGTCATCTTACATTAGATTCAGCAGCAAGGTATACTAAAGCACACTCAATGTATTGTATTATTATCCATTACTTAGCTCTTATTAACCGGGTGGGAGGTCTGTATGGGAGAATCTTGACCAAGGTCATGAGTACTGTCCAAACACAGTGAGGTCTGCACTGAGGACCGAGGTCAAGATTCTCCCATACAGACCGACTAAGCTCGGTTAATAAGATGTTTATTATATGACCAAATGGAAACTTAAATTTGCTTAATGACACTGCTTCGCTCTCGCCATAGTTAGGGGAGGTCTCCTCCACTAACTATGCTCTCGCTGACATTTTGTTTGCGAACGGCGATGAACTGAACTTAAATTTACAAAAATTTGGTTGTATCTTTACTTTTTATTCTTGTCAAGCTTTTAGCAATTTTAGTATTTTTAGACAAAAAGGAGACAATGTGTTCCTGTTTTGTTTGTAACTTTCTGACCCCAATATGCAACCGGTCTAGATGCCGGTCTAGACGGGAAAATCTAGACCATGGTCAATATCGATTTTAGCCAATCAAATTCATGAATTCGCTAGTTTCCAGTCCATGTGAGACACGGCCATATAACAAATAATTATTAATATTAGTTTATAATATATGTATATTGCACATTGTATGTACAGTTGGGGTATGTACGGTAGGGAAAAGGTGGCCTTAAAGGGGCAGTCTCACGCTATTTTTAGTAACACATCAAAAATTCAAGGGACGCTTTTCGGCTAATAGAAGCTGCATGATAATGATAAAAGTCCTTTGAAAGACTATCGTAATGTATAGAAATTGTTTGTGGATGTTTTTGTGGCCGGATGGCCAAGATCAAGATTGATACTTGGATCATACCAACTTGAAAACGTTAGGCCGCCGTTTTCAAGTTTCCCCATTGCATCTCGTGCGAAATCGGTATTTTGCCTCAAATTCACTTGATGTTATAAAATTAGTGATTTACTGTGGAAACTATTTGTGGGAGGCACAGTGGCCTAATGGTTACAAATGTAGTGCGCTGGACTCCAGATCAGACGGTCCGGGTTTGAGCCTCGGCCAGGTCACTATGCTGTGTTCTTAGGCAAGACACCTTACTCTCACAGGGCCTCTCTTCACCCAGATGTATAAATGGGTACTGGCGAATTTACTGCTGGGGGGGGGGGACCCTGCGATGGACTAGCATCCCATCCAGGGACGAGTAGAAATACTCTAAGTCACTTCATCATAAGGAAACGGGGATAAGCTCCAGTGGTATGGGCCACTAGGCTCGATACAGACTTTGCCTTTTTGTAGAAATGATTTGAGTATTGACTGAGGCATTAGAAGTTTAAATTTAGCTAATTCTGACCAAAAATCGTGATAAACTCCCCTTTAAGAATGGTTAGAATACTGAGGTTGATTCTGGCCACGGAAATTGCGTAGTGTGTAGTGAACACGACTCTTTATTCTCTCCATAGCCTGCTACGCAGACATCCTTTTGGTTCATCACGCAGTCTTCCCTCAAGAAAGATTGCTTGACATGCCAAAAGAACATCTGTATGGCAGTATAAGGAGTATAAAATAATAATCGCTGGGGCAACCTGACTGAATGCTGGGGGGTAACCCTGTGATGGACTAGCATCCCATCCAGGGGGAGTAGCACCATTCCTAGCTTCTTTGTGTTACAGAAATCAGAGTTACCGATAAGAGCTGAGTGCTGTCAACCAGTAGAGCTTAAAAAGCTACATTACATGTACACTGTATACTAACCAAGCGTGAAGGCGGTACTGGGGAATATTGGCCAGTACAACAACACCTAAGGGCCAATATTTCCCAGTATGGCTAAGGCAAGCTGTAGTTTAGTAAGTAGTTTATTTGTGAACCCAGCTGATTGGCATGCAGCACAAGCTTTTTGAAGCAAGTTGCTGTTTTGTATACCAAATACAGTGCGACCTCCATTAAGCGGCCATCTATTAGGCGGCCACCCTCCATTAAACGACCACTTTCTAAAGTCCCAAATTATTTGTCCAATTTATATTTTACCTCTATTAGGCGGCCAACCTCTATTAAGCAGCCACTTTTCAAAGTCCCGAGAGTGGCCGCTTAACAGGGGTCGCACTGTATGCTGGTTGACACAGTAAAAAATTAAACTGGTGAGCCAATGACGTCATTTTCTCTATTCATCCAGCTCTCTCAATTAGACCATTTTAAGTTTTCTTTCTGCAGTTCCAGTTGCAAGTTTTAAATTATCAAACTTTAGAAAAAAAATATGCAGCTAAGGACCGTTTCTATGGTAACCGTCCATATGGCAAAATCTTGACTAAGAAAGAACCAATCAGAATGCTCAGATTGTCCTTGCCGTATAATGATACTTTCTATTCTGTGTAAGGTGAAGTAACATATCAAACATGAGAGACAGTGTTTCATCACATTTCCAAATTCACAGGGAAAAGAGTTGAAAATATGATGCGCATCGGAGCATTTTCGACAAAATTTGGATAACCGATGAAACACTGTCTTGACTGTTTGATATATTTTCTCAATTGATACAAAAACTAAGGAGCAAATGGATAAATAATTTTAAGACTAATTAAGACTGGGTATCCAAAACTCCTTCAAGGTTATGATTTTCTTTGCTTTAACTTGACGAACATTAATGAATTTGCATGAGAATAAGTTAAAAAGTGATCAATATTTACCTAGCCTCACATGCAGAAGTCCTTTGGGCTTCATCGAGAGAACATGTGACAAAGCCCAAAGAATGTCTGCATGGGAGGCGAAATTTACCCTGTTGCTTTCTGGGCTGCTTTCTGAGACCACTCTAAAAGGAATTTCTTTGTTCTGGACTTTTTCTTGTTGGCATAGAAACCCTCCACCTTGATAACAAAAATAATGGAGGACATAAATTAGAAAAGGTGAAACACATGTTTCTTTTGAAGTTGGCAGTAGAGTTGTACATGTTTTGAGCAAAGTGACTGTTTAAGTTCCACACAGTGAACACGCCATTTTTGAGAAGCATGAGTATATTATTTTCCTTGATTGACAGTTTATACAAACTGGAAACTATAGAGAGTATGCATGTCTTGCAACAGTGACAGAGCTTAGAGTCTGCATTATGGCAGAGTCATATTATAGAGGTGGGCCTTATATGAATTCCAGTTTTACTAACAGTAAATGGTTTGAACCTAGAGGTAAGATAACAGTTGATCATTTCGTGTGATCGTCCAGATAAGAGAAGCTGTTAAAAGCCCTTAAGGAGACTCAAAAGAGTTTCTCACTTGTGTAGTGTTTGTAAAGCGATGCAGGATTACAGAAAAGTGCTTAACATCATACGGGCAAAGTATGAATAGATTTAAAACTCAGTTGTTGGACAATACTTTAAGAATGTTAATGACGTCATAGCAGTTACCATGGCAAAAGAGCTCCAAAATTAAAGTTTTTGGCAATTATCTTTAAAAGTAAGACGGTGACCTGACATTTCTATTTTGTTATTTAAAAGCTCCCTTAATTCTACATCTTGCCTGCCAATATTAAAAAAAATTATCTAGTGGAAATTTAATTATATTGAAAAAAGCGTTTTATAAATTGCAAGAAATTCCACTAGATAATTTTTGCCCAAACTTTTCTATTTGAATCAGCATATTGATTGTTAATTGCATGCAAAAAATCAAGGTAGGTCACCGAGTTAATTTTCGAGATAAAAAGAAATGTTTTTCGCACGTTTCATTTCCGGTTTAGCGAATTTCAGATGGAAATTTGGATCCAAATATGACGCGAGCTATGAAAAGCTGAAAACCCTTTCGAGCCTCCTTAAAAGGACTGTAACTACTGGTGACTGATGTTTCGACAACCTGAGGGAAAGACATCAGTGAATTGATGCTCAACTCTGATGATGACTTCCACTCATGAATGACAAGTTTTTCTGCAGACATTTTTCACACCTGAGTCACGAAATTAATGTCCACTACAAACAGTGGTTTGAAATCTAACTTGGGGGTGTATGGCGACTGGTTCAATAAATGTACCAGGTGTATTTTTGTCCTTCTTCTTTTCAAACAAGACACCATTCTAATCCCCAGAGGCCACGCTCCTTTTGGTCAGCACCAAGTATCGTGACCTCTGGCTGCCTCCAAACCGGTAGTCTGCAATTCACAGACTCAATGTCAAATCTGACATGCCTGATTGGCTGAAAACTAAAGAACACTCAAGTACTCTGTGCATGTTCATAACTTGGGGGCAGCCAGAGGTGTAGATTCTTGGTGGTGACCAAAAGGATCATGGCCTCTGGGGACAAGAATGTTAAAGACACCTGATTGCAGGTTACCTGATGGCATGGGACACAAGCCAGAGCTAAATGCTGACTAATCTCTTTCATACTTTGTAGATCAAGTTTCTAGATGCTGCATTTCTAGAGATTTAAATTTGCATCAATTTACCTGATAGTGGTGAATAATGGCCCAGATCAATCCGAGAACCAAAGTTTGATTTCCATCAACCACAGACTCACGGTGGATGTTCACAAGCTTCACCTTGTGTACAAAAAATGATTAAGAATTAGTTCATGCTTAGCGTGCGTATATCGAGTTATGGTGCACGTGGGAAGTTTGGAGAGCACGAAAGAAGCGTAAGAGTTGCTCGAGATGATAGCCGAGAGCAACTCTAGCTTCTTGAGAATGAACGCAGTAAAAAAAGCAATTTTTACGAAGAACTCAAAAACAGGAACAACAACAAGTGGCCGCGCGTTGAAAATTTTGTTTTCATCACTGTGATTGATTCAGTTGATTTAGCGACAGCAGCAGCAGTTTTCTATTTCAGTTCTAAACGGTTCAAAGGTTAGCTTTGAATTTGGTTGAATTATTTCATTAATAGATTGACAATACACGCGATGAAACCGGTTTTACGAAGAAAACTAAACAAAAAACAGCGACGAAATCGGACAGCGAATTTAAATGATCAATGAAATCAAAGCTAAAAAGAGAGTTTAGTGTTTCCAGAGATGGATCTAATTTGTTCGAATGAAGAAAATGTTGATCAACATTGACTTACCTGACCTAAAACTTGATCAAAAATAAAGAAACGGGCCTCGCAAAGACACAATTCTTCAGCTGCTTCAAATGCAATTGCACACGTCATTTTATTGAGCACGACCGTGCGTATATAAAGATTTTGTTCATGATGGCTCAATAGGAATTAGATAGGGCCAGCGCCCTGGCATAGCAAGCATAGGCGTATAAAGTTAACTGGTAGCAACCAAAACTCCATCAAGCATTTATTTGCCAACTTATGCAGGAGAACTTGACAAGAAATAAACCAACTATTGTAAGCTCTCAGTTACTAATTTTCCAGCATGTACAGTATATTGACTATGAACAAGGGACAGTCTTTGTTTTCTTAGCTACAGTGTAGCTCACATTCATAATGGCTTACTAGGACAGGACTCAGTACTGCGTCACTCACATTTTTTGTCGTTAAAAATTTCAAGGCAGATCCAACATTTGCAAGATGATGAGGTCTCTTATTTCCTCTTTCTGTAGGCTGAAATTAAAAAGCACAACTGTTAGTTTCTGTAGACGTTGGAAGAGTAACAATTCTAAACAATTTTATTTCTGTCAAAACTCTGACAAGATGTTTTAAAAAAACTATTTAACTTCAGATAATTTTAATTCTTTGTTTTGATTATAAAGAGGAATCCAGATTTCTTCAATTTACAAAACAAACTCCTTTGGATGATCCAGATCAGGACCAAGTAATCTGAATGATCTGGATCAAATGACCGCAATCCAGATTGGAATCACATGATCAGGAACCACATCGGGATCAAATGATCAGGATCCGTCAACGAATCATATGCTCGGGATCTGGATCAGGCATAAATGATGGGGATCCAGATTGGGATAAAGATCAGGATCATATGATCAGGATCTGGACTGGGATTAAATGATCGGGATCCAGATCGGTAGCAATGATCCAAGATCACTCAGATCACGGTACATCGAAGAAACCAATTGCAATGACTCATTGTCCAGAGTGGATTAACGAGTTCCTTTGATGCACCATAATCCAAGTGACCCTGATCCGCACCCTAAATTCACCTACTGTAGTCACTGAAAACTGGAATGTAACAAATTGATATGCAATATACAGTGTATGTGACATCTGATTAAAAACAAAGTATATGTTTATCTTACCAAGCGTTCTCCAGACAACACTTCTAGCAAGGCTAATAACTTTGTACCGTCTTGTAGACCTTCAATCAAGTCGTCAACATGTACTGGAGGCTTGTGCTGTTGCGGGTGCAGAAAAATAAGAACCAACCTTCAATGAATATATCTCAGACATACTGGTATAATATTTTAACTGAACATGATCTTTCCTTGCTAAGGGACCGATCGTTTATTACGACACAGGAGAATGATTATCAATACAACAAATAGACGTACAGATGACCAGCAGTGACTGATTGATTGATTGACTATTTTCATGATTACCCAAAATTATGATGAGGCGTAACAGATCATTCAATTACCAAATCAACTCACCATCCTATTTACTGATCAACTTACTGTCTTGAACAGTTGACTTATTAAAAGACTGACTGACTGTTGGACGGACGGATGGACGGATCAACAGACAGACTGACTGACTGACCAACAGACTGAACAAGATTGACTGATCAAGGAGTTGACTGGCTGACTAACTGATTGATTGGCCAACTGGTCAACAGAATAATCAGGATGACTGAATGATTTATCAACTGATCAATGAGCTAATTGCATGACTGACTGACAGACTGACTGACCAACCCACCCACCGACCCACTGCCTACTGACTGGCTAGAAAGACAAGCTGTACCTGCTTATCTGATGGACCGCCTGGGTTTCTCCCTTAAACCCACTATCTTCAAGACTTAATACACTGAATCCTAATACATTTTACACTTGAACAAATTTTAAACTAGGGGCAGATAACTGGGGCATAAAATCGCTCTTACTTTCCGAAGAAAATGATTCACCCATCTTCCAAATGCCCTCTTCTGAACCAGTATTTGTTCCTCTGTTAAAAATAAACGAAACTTTAAACAAATTATCACAAAATGAACTTACCCTGCGGGATGCCGTGCATTAAGTGAGAGTCAGCCATATTGGAATCCATAGTAACCATAAACTATATCGAATATAAAGAGCTGATTTTCTGACTATATTGTGCAGCTTCTGGGGTTTTACAACTCCAGTTTTTAAAAACAAACAAGTCATTAGGACAAGAAAAGAGCGGAATGCGTTCGATTCTTACGGTGTCATGGATGAATTTGCGTGAAAACAAAATAAAAGTAACGCAGCAACGCTATTCACGTGCGAGGCGAACAAGCTCTTTATCCTATAAGGATGCGTTAGCGCGAGTAGATTACAAACGAAAATATTTCCGATTTGTGTTTTCGCTCAAAATTTTTGCTAAATACTTCACTTTCCACGAAATCGCTGAAATCACCTTTCCTTTGATATATTCGAGAACACGCAGAGAGCACTGTAAATCATTCAAGGTCATTGTTCGCTTACATTAGCTATTACTTGAGGACTTCAGAATAACTTTATAGCAGCCTTTAAACAGTCGTCTTAACCAAACGAAAACTCACCCGATAAAGACGCCACCAACTGCTCTGTTGAAGCCGAAAGCGAAGGCGTCGCCAATCCAAGCGACTTCTCCGGCGAAGGACTTCGCGAGCTTGCAGAAATCGAGTTTCGAGTTTTCGACGCCATTATCGCCTACGGAAACGTTCACGGAGTCCTACCAAAGTACGCGCCAAAAATTTCAAACAAAATACAATTCATTACGTTGCTTTGATGATCTTGGTACAAAAGATTCTATCAGTAACATCTTCTAAAAAATCAAATTAAGGTTTTTAGCCTTGTTTGACCGTGTTTGCTGATTCCACAATTCGAGTTCACTGAGAACTGTTGTAAACATTCCGCTGATCCGATGTAGGATGACTGACAGGGGTCCCCTTGGGCGCTGGGACATGACGAAAATATGCGAGCTCGTGTCTTTTCTGCGTTTTGCAAGTTAAAACAAAAATTTGGGCTTGTCCTATTTTTCGGGCCAAGCTCAGAAGGCGGAATGGCTAAATTTAACAAGATAATTCACGATCGAGCGAACACTCAAAGAAAGGACAATCCAAACTTTGCAAACTTTTAATATAGATAGGGTTTCTGTTTTATTTTGACGTGAACTCGTATCAACAGGTCATAACTATAGTTGCCATAAAATATGTCACTCTTTAGTAAAGGTTAAAAAAGCATAACAAACTGTCGGATTTGACGTTGTTATGCAAAAATTAAAATATCATTGTTTAGTTGTTTCAGCTATCCAATTTCCACGCGGAAAACAAAACTCAAAAAATTGAGTAACTTCCCATTAAAATTTCAATTACTCAAGTTCTCTTTCTTTCAAAAATTAATTCAGTTTCTTTTAACCTGTCTTTAGCAAGTCGACGGCGACTGAAGCGGTGGTCCTTGTTTGTTGTTCTTTTGTTTGTTTTTGCGGCAAAGTTCTTTGCATAAATTGTCAGAAGTTGATTGGTTTTCGCACCGTACTTCACAAAAACAGTGCTTAAACCGTCTTTTGTCCATTTACTGAGAAGATAATAACTAGGATAGAAAGATGGTCGACAGATTCCTTTTCCAGAATGAATATCCAAATAAATGATGTTTGCATTTTTAAGTGGTACATCGAGTCAATCAGTAATTTATTCAGATTTGTATCAATCTACTTTGTATCACAAAAGTCAAATTAATTTATACAGTGTTGCGTTTATTTAATATACTTCTAACATTGGATCAGCGGCTATGATACCCGTAATTTCCAATCAATATAGCAACGGCTTAAGGTATTATAAAAACATAGAATTGAGACACTGGAATTTATTTTCATTGGATCTACTGAATCGGAAAAGGCACGCAGCTTTCGACCTAAGAGGGCGGAAAGAATGCGCCAATACCACTGAACACGTAGGCAATGACCGCTAAATGATGATTAATAGTCTTTTCACGTACGTTTTTAGTTTACATGTTCTAAGTACCCATTTTTAGCGAGGATGGGGGGGGGGTAGCTGTGGGGGGTGTTCCTCAATTAATTCGTAGTCTACGTCCACACTAGGCCGGACAAATTTTAAAACGGCGTTTTTCGCCTCGAAATTAGATAAAATGTTTTCTGTTTTTTGTTTGGCCTGCCAAAGACCAACCCCTAACGTCCTCGCTCGTGGGAGGTGGGCAACAGCGGAGTAGGGGACTGCTTTTCAGGGGACTTAAGTCTCGGGGCCACTGCAGTAGCTGTGAAGTCCTAGCAGGAACCCTGAACAAACTGGCAAATAGGGGCTCTGGTATTTCTGCAGAGGACTAGTCACCTCCTCAGACTAATGAGCAACTACAGAAACCGACGCAGGAAATTTACAATGTAAGACGACTGCTCGCAAGAATGAGGACCACTCCTCGAGATGGGGTGGTTGTATGGCGCTCCATGAGCCGAAAACCCCTATCTTCTGGGACCTGGATGTTGGAACGTCAGAACGATGTTTGAATGTGGAAACGCTGCACAGGTGGCCAATTGCAGACGCAGATGTGAAAGCGAGATAAGCATTTACTTCACTGACATAGGCGTACGGGTCGGGGAGTGGGGTGGAGGACTGCAGCCCCCCCCCCCCCCCAAAAAAAAAAACATTTTGGGAAACTCAGACTTTTTGGGCAACAAGTTAAGATAAATTTGGGCAAGGCAACTTGGGTGAATTTTTTGGGCTAATGGTTCTCCGCCCCCTGGCAAAAAGTTGCCCGTAAGCTAATCAGTTCACTGAAGCCTATATGGGGTTCAACAAAGATCTACCTCAAGACCAAATGTTAAGACAGTGCTTCTCTACGGCTCGGAAACCTGTAAAACAACTAAGGAAATAAGATGGCCACGGCCGGAAAGTGACGAACTTGGAAGTGCGCGAGATTTGTAACCAAGAAGACATCATGGTGAGCTTAACACGGAGGAAATAACCTTGGATTAGACACGTGCTGAAGAAAGACCCCAGCGACATTGCTAAAGAAGGTCTATTTTGGACACCAGAAGGGAAAAGACAACGAAGAAGGCCTAGAAAAACCTGGAGGCGATCAACGGAAAAAGAATTCAAGACCAGACAGTTGACCTGGAGTGAAATCCAGAAGGCGGCACAAGATCGTTCGTGCCGCAGAGACTGTAAAGGCCTTTTGCGTCCGATGGCGCGTTGATGGAGGACTGATGATGATGTTTTCAAATTAGTTCACCATCGTTATATTGAAACTCTGCCTTGCCATATAAAACGCTTGAATACAAAGAACATGCACATGTGGGCGACACCACCCGATGCCCAAGCTCTTGTGTATGTTCCAGGTATTTTCTTTTGCGCTGGTTTCATTTAATTAATCGCTATACCGTGATGACGAGTCCTAATGAAGACGAAACAGATGTCCACGGTTGCAACCCTGCTTTATCGGTTTCTGTCAGATCTTACGTAAGCTAGCAGCATTATCGTTCGCAGTTCTTTGCAGATTTCACTTCTATTTTGAAAAGCCCTACAACTGAATGATAGTTAGCCTACCTCACCTTACTTACTTCAACCTCTGACACCTCTAAATGTACCCCCAGAAATACTCGGAACTGGAAAATGAACTCATTTCTGGAGGACATTTAATGGTCACACTCTGGGGTGAAAGGCTCTAAAAGGCGCCGGGAAAAGCCTGTCTACCGACAAGTCAAAGGTCACCCCTCCTTGTTTGCTAGACCTCGTGTAGCCGAGTGAGAACGGAAAAGGATTTTCTTCTTGGTTGGGGGCTGGGTATGGGACCAATTCCTCCCCAGCTTAGAGAAATAAAAAGCAAACTGCGGTCACAAACATGACAAAACAATGCATGTTGTAAGAATAAGAGTTTCTACGATTTTCAGAGGTTCAAAAGATGTTTTTGAATTAGCTTCCTTTAAATGGGCTACACCAAGACCGGTTTGTAAACACTTTTATTGAAAAACTAAATGAAATTGTGAACTCTGTACACGGTAACCCTGCATATGCAGGGGTAGCCATTGTCTCCTACGCAGACGTTATTAGGGGATTGCGTTACACTTCTCCCCACTAAGTTGGTGGCGACAAGTGTAACGCAATCGCCTAATAATGCCTGCGTAGGAAGACAGGGTAGCCAGTGACAGATCGTGACAGGGTGTGGCGGGGAGGGGAATGGGACCCGCTGCCCAATCATATGGCTTGGTTACAAAGGATGATGCCTGGTAGATTCTGCAAATTTGTCACAAAAATACTGATGTGGGTAAGACAGGAATACAAACCAGAAAAACAACGCTTCGAAAGGCCTTTCGAGCTAGAAATCGACAGAAATGTACCTATTCCGCGATCTGACAGTGGAAAACACGAACTTTCCAAGTCTGTTCTAAAACTTCACCAAAGTTATTCGGCTCTTGGAACAACTGTGTGGGATGGAAGCATAGCACTCGCTAAAATGTTCGACAATCAAGCGGTGTTTCCTTTAAGTTACTTTCAGACATGTCGTGTCTTAGAACTTGGAGCTGGTTGTGGTCTTCTAGGGATTTATCTTTGTTTGCTTGGTGCAAAAATGACTGTCCTTACTGATCAACAATGTTGTGTAAAAATTCTTCAAGACAACGTGGCTTCGAATGTGGCTGGCGATTGCCGCGGTAAAATCAAGGTTATGGAATATTCCTGGGGAAATAGCACGACAGAATTGACAAAAGATGGCTTGTTCGATTTGGTTGTCGCCGCAGAAGTGCTTTATTCGCCTACAGATTCTATGTTGTTAGCTCAATGTATTCCGAAGTTGACAAAACCAGATTCGAGCAGTTTTGTTTCAATGGGAAGGAATCGTGGAGGTGAAGAAGTATTTATTAAGACTTTGGCTGATCAAGGTTATCGCTGCAATGAGGTTTGTCAGCAAAAAAAGATTTCAGTCTAATTTAAATTCTTTTTTGCATTGCAAAAGGGTATTTGATGCCAGGTGGGGTGACTTCAATACCACATGAAAGAGACATGCTTCCGTCTCACTTAGGGGTTTACGGTAAATTTTGTGTTCTTGATCTCATTTGGGCTCTCTCTTGTGGTGTTCTAGGCAAAACACCATGCTCCAGTTGTTCAAAGGGTGGATAACGCTATCCACCGGATAAATCACTATTCAGTGGATAGCACTGTTTTGACAGCACTGCTGGAGTGATTTTATATAGCATTATCCGCCCTTTGAACAACCTGTGCCAGCGTTTTCAGTCATCAAGGTCTTCCTTAGGGTTGCATGTGGAGAAATGCATTTCTGGTATCTTTTAAGGGTCAAAGGGCTTGAGCCACACCCAGCTCAGTCTCCTTCAGGGACAAGCATCCAAATCTGCTTCATATGGGAGTATCCACAGGCCGTAAAGAATACCCTGGAAAACAGATTTCCTTCTCTTCCTTCTCGTGCTGGCTGTGATAAGCCATTAGAGACCTTTAGATTCTACGACCAGGACGACTACGAGTATGAGATTTGACTTGAAGTTTTTCCACATGTACTAACAAAATAGCCTCACCTGAAAACTTCATTTTCCTTTTTTATCTGCAGCAAATTTAGCACTGTCATTTTTATTGAAGGCAGTTTGACTTCTCCTAATCGCAAGTTGATTAAACTACCAACATTTTGATAACTTGTTTTCGCCACTACGAGTTTCAGTGAGAATGTCGTAGTCACGAAAACAAGTTATCAAAATGTTAGTAGCTTTATCATTTCGCGATTAGGAGAAGTCAAACTGCCTTCAATAATAATGACCGTGTTAACTTTGCTGCTGACAAAAAAGGAAACTGAAGCTTTCTGGCTAGGTTATTTCGTTAGTATGCGCAACAAAACGTAAATTCAAATCTCGTACTCTCTATTAATAAGGAAATGAGGTCGTGGCATGTAGAATTTCCGGTATGCACAAAGAGAAGGGAACCCCTGCCCTATAGCTTACAGACAGACAGTGATTCATAACAACTCAAATTAAATTAAAACTTAGATCTATAATGTTCTGGAAAACCCCTACCCACCCCACCCCTAGCCGTGTTTCTCGGTGACTTGTGGGTGGAGTGGGAGAGAGTTTTCCCAGAAACAATGATTTATCCTAAAACTAACCCTAACCCTAACCCCGTCTGCTGTACAGCACTCAGCAGCTACTGACTAAATTTTTTCTGAATATTTTTATTTCTTAGGTTCCAAGGGATCACCTTCATCCAAAATATCAGGATGACATTATCACAATCCTTGAATGTAAACTTGAATGTTAATTATTTTTGTAGACCTTTAGGAAAAAAACCCTTTCCATTGGCCAGGCTCAAAAATATAAAGTTAGAACACAGGTCACTTAGCAGGCCTTAATTATTATTACCGATTGTACATGAAATTTTTGTGACACTTACCGTACCGGGAACATAAAATGACACAAAAATCAGGCGACTGTTATTTTGTCCATAATAAAACATAAAATGACGTGTTAAAATATTGTTAAGGTAAGTTATTGGTCCTCATCATAACTGTTGCCTTTGTATAAAATTCAAGCTGGCAGCTTACAGTTATCGAACTGTCCTCTCACTGGAAGCTTGCAATTCTGTTCAACAAGTGGAGTGTCACAATAAATGGAGAAAAATGATAATGAAGAACAAGGAGAATTCAAGATTGGTTAAAATGCAAAATTAAATTGAATTTTGATACACCATTTTCGCAAAGTCACAAAAGTGTTGCTAAATATATGACCTCTGAAATTTCAAGCAATAAGGTTCCATTATTTTTGATCAGCTTACCTACAGTTTTGAATAAATATCTTACTTCTTAGTCATGGTTTTACTTGTTTCCTTTACTAAACATTAACTTCAATTTGGAACCCCATTCTCTCAAACCCTGGCTTTCTTAAACCTTCCAACAACTCAAACCGAGAGTCGTTATGGTGATTACCCTTGGATTGGCTTCACTCCATCAAACAAACTTAAGTACTGGTAATTATTATTAAATTATCATGATTTTTGAACTACCAATTTAAATTTAAATCAGGATTCCAGCATATTACTATTTTAATGATAATATGTTTCTCATCCTCTTGTTCGGTTTGAGTAGAAACACACTGTATTTTGCCTACAATTGATTGCTGTACCTAAAATGGTCTGCTCAAATCCATGTTTTCCTTCATGAACTCAGAGCAGTTTTCACTTCAGTGTTGAAAGTAATTCTGCATTTGCTCTGATTTTGCATTACTTTGCTTAGTAATTGCAGGCCCAAACATTTACAAAAGTAAGCCCTGCAAACAACAAGCACTTTGCAAAAAAACTGAGCATACAAGTACTTGTAAAAATAAGCAAGCACAAACAACAAGCATCTACTGAAATTTTGTGAACATTCCCAAATCTTGCCAGCAGTAAAAAAATTTAAAAGACCATTCATGTCTCCTAACACTTGTACAGGAAATGATTGAATTAAAGCAGGGCTTGACACACAACTGTTACTCACTAGACTAGATCGTAAGCAGTACAGTGTAAAATAGACATTTAATATTTAACAACATTTTAATTTGCATAGAGGTATGGACATTTTAAGCTTGTTATCTGTTCAATTCTATTTTTGTCCACCTTGTTTAACAGCTGCGGCAGTTCAATGATGCAGCCACGATCTTCCCAATGATTGCAATACTCCAGAATGTACCGAATGCAGATAGCTGCCTCAGGATCCTCCAAACAAGACCCAAAATGACAAGGGCTTTGTTGGTTACTTGTATCAAAGTTGCAAGGTTCATCCTAAAATATACAATAAGGCAAACACTATTTTAAATATAAATTCATCAAAAAAAAAAAAATGATCAAACTTCCAAAAGAATTTCATTTGAGATCAACTATAAAATCAATACAGTGTAGCTTAAAGCCAAGTTTGGCTTTTAGGCTTGGGGAATAAAACCAAAAAAAATGAATTGAGGTAAAGAGATTAATAAATCATGTCTTTTGTTTCATTCCTACGCCTTGGGGCAAATATTCTTGAAATTTACCACCTTGGAATTTCCAGATAATTAAAGAGGCACTGTCACAGGGATTTTGCAGCTTTATTCGCTACTAAAATAATCATTGCCTGGTACCTTTACCCATGCCCAAAATAGTCCTGACGGATTAACAGGAAGATATCAAATGAATTGTGGCTGAGAGAGAGCAAACCATAATGAATTTCTGGTAACATTTTCAAGGAATGGTTCTAGAACTTGGATAAACTGGCTAGCTTTTTCAAGTTCCAATCCATTTCCATCCTTGCCATCCTAAGTGGGCAGCAGAAAACGGTTTCAGTGTAGCGATATAGGTGGGTAAAGAAATTTTCTGGAACCACACATTAGCAGTATGCTTTGTAGCACAATAACATTACCTGTGACAAATGACAAAGCTAACTAATTTGCTTAAATTTGTATATGTAATAGGACTACATGCTGTCCAATTTGAAAATAATTGGATGAGAAAAAATTCAGAGGACTGCAAAATTGGATGAGGACGAGGCCATAGGACGAGACCAATTTGGCAGTTCAAGGAATTTTTTGAATCCAATTATTTCCAAATTGGACAAGAATGTAGTCATGTTACCTATTAATTATATAGCATCCAAAACTATATGAACATGGCAAAAGTTTCGCCCTCCAAACTAGTTTTTCTTGACAACTGATTGGTTTATGGAAGGTATCAAAATTTTTCTTAAATTGGACAGTTTGAGCAAAAACTGTCCAATTTAATTTAAATTTGGACTATAATATATAGATTTAGCCAAGCCTAAAAGCGGAGCTGTGCAGTTTTGCTGGTTCTTCTTGTGAAATTGCCTTCATTATACTACTAGCGTGCGCAACTACTCAAGAAAGGTCCAACAGCTGAAATAAATAAGAATTAAAAACGTCAACTCCAATTGCAGAATTTCCGCTGAGAATGAACATGAAAACTTAAAAAATCCGGGCTGCAGCCTGGTCAGAGGTCAACTTCAAAAAACGCGTGACCTCGATGAGTTCTAAATCTGAGCCTGCGATCTGGTCATGTGATACTGGTCAGCAGATACCTTCTTTTGACAGCTGTCAATTTACCATAACATATCAAAGATGAAAGCTTATGGTAACCTTTCAAGATGTTAACCATGTACTATGGTAGCCATATTGATATTTGGGGGGCGATGTCATTCGTACGTATGTACGTATGTACGTACGAGCCCACGAGTTGTGCCGCTTGCCATTTTGACCATGAAAATGAAAGGCATGGTTCTCCTGTTTGTACTTTGTATTTCTATGGGTATGGGGCTCCGATCTGCGGCCCTTCAGGCTGCCGGAGCTCCGCTATAATTAGCTTCAAAAAATTGGCTGAGGGGAAGAAAGACTTTATCCAGGATTTGTACCTCAGTAAAATCCGGCCCATTGTGAACTGCCTCGTATTCCTCTGGATCCATCTTGCCTGTTTCAAATGTATAATCACTCATCCTTTTGTCTTGCTCAGGGCAATCTAGTGATGGCACTTCCATTGTCAACAGTCTCTCTTCAAATTTTCTGAGAAAACGTCTTAATGATGCTTGCATACTTGAAAGTTGGTCATCTAAAATTTTTATTATAAAATGAGTTGACTTCAATACAGTCAGTCCAACTCCAACCAAACTGCCTCAACAGTCAGCTGACCATATTAACGGAGTGACCATATTTTAGTTACCTCTTATTAACCGAGCATAGTCAGTCTGTATGGGAGAATCTTGTACTCACGACCAAGGTCAAGATTCTTCCATACAGACTGACTAAGCTTGGTTAACGACACTGCTTTGTTATCGCTGACGTTTTGTTTGCGAATGGCAATGAGCTGAACTGAAATTTACAAAAGTGTGGTCGTATCTTTATTTTTTATTCTTGTCAAGCTTTTTTAATTTTGCATTTAGTATTTTTAGAGAAGCAGGGGACAATGTGTTCCTCTTTAGTTTGTAACTTTCTGACCCTAAAATGCAACCGATCTACATGCTGGTCTAGATGAGGAAATCTAGACCGTGGTCAATATCGATTTTATCAAATCAAATTTGTGAATTCGCAAGTTTCCAGTCCACATGAAACACAATATTATAATAAAGGCCATATAATAAAGGTTCTTTATAGCCAAATGGTTAGTGTGCTGGACTTTGGATCAGGCATTTTGTGTTCAAGACCTTTACTCCAGATGACAACGCCTCTCTTCACCCAGGTGTATAAATGGGTACCAGCAAATTTAATGCTAGGGTGAAGTAACCCTGCAATGGACTAGCATCCCATCCAGGAGAAGTGAAATATACCTAGCTAACTCCTGCGAAGAAAACTGAGAAAAACTCTGGCATGATGAGTCACTAGGGGACAAGGCTTGCACACAGACTACGTTACATAATATTGAATTAGCTTTAGCTAAGGCAAATTGTGGCTATAATAGTAAGGTGACAATGTTCATAGGCATACAGGCCGGGGGAGGGCTGCAGCCCCCCACACCCCGGCTACGAATGTTAGTTGGTCAGTTCTAAGCATAATATTGGAGAAATAAAAAGAAAATAGCCTCCTACTTTTTGGATGGAACCTGCTACTCAAAAACCTACTGACAACCCTGATCATGTTTTGGGCAAATGGTTTACTTCCCCGACCCCTCCCTCTGTCTCCTTGCACCTCCTCCCACCCTCTGTCTCCCCCAACCGATTAATGATTGATTTTCAAATTACTGGGGGGTGAGGGTTAAAATAAATTAATAGTTGCAATATACTAATCACAATTTTTGTGAGATTTACCCTTTGTCTTAGATGACGACTTCAGATAAGATTTTTTAAGTTTCGGCCACAAAAACTGGACAAACAGGTTGTTATCAGCTGATAGCATTATATGTTGCCACCACATTTGAGGAATGTACAACATGTCACCCTTGTGAAGATCAACAGTCATGTGTGGAATACCTCTGGACGAGAGCTTTGAGTAAACATCTGAAATAAAAGCTAGCTAGTTAATACAATCAATGGTTTGCATCAGGGGCAATTAAAACATGATGGACAACTCATAGAACCATTGCATAAATGGTGCCTGTATTTGAATATCAATACTTGTACATCCTAAGCCTCACATTCATGTAAATACTCCTTTGTCTACAAACATAAGTACGAGGCTAAGGATGTACAAAGTATTGCCATTCAAATTTAGGTGCCATTTATGCAAAGGGTTTATGGCCAGCATAGCAAATGTCACTGTTGACTTGAACCTTTTTCAATAGAACTATTACAGTGCAGCGTGCCTAACTGTGACCACCCAACAAACTTTTTTGACAAGTTATAATTAGCCAATCAGAGAGCACTAACTTGTCAAAAAAGTTTGTTGGGTGGCCACAGTTAGGCGTGTCGCGCTGTAAGCAAAGGTTGTCCAAACTCCATTTAAAAGAACTAAAAAATTTCTTATTTCTTAGCCTTTTATTATCAAGAAAGATCCTGAAATGTACCAGTTATATTCTTAACCATGAGTTATTTCTCAGAGCACCATACCAGCTATAGCATTCCTTTTCCAATGTAGCCAGGCAAAGTGTAACAAGGAAACAAGGTTATCAAGATAGCAACTCAAAAAGTGCACCAAAATTCAACTCTATACACTTCACTAGCTATAATTTCACAGCTACGGTATCACCGTCGACAACAGCAATATACAGCCAAATTGAGATTCACTTTTTCTTGATGGGGGGAGGGGGAAAAGATAATATTCTTCTGATATACACAAATCAAGATGCTGTAATTTACCCAAGGGGTAGTCCCTTATACGGGCTATATGGGGACATATGCTACTGGATAGGGTATTTTTTACCCCTCAGTCGTGAACAGGTACCGGGGTATATAATTTTGTAAAGTGAGTCTGTCCTAAACAGGGTCTGGAGTCATCCTGGATATGGTCTCAAGATTTTCATAGAGTTAAGCATCTCCGAAATCAGAAACGTTCATCAGTATTGACATGTATTTAACCGTTGACAAGATATTAGCGCTATGGTATAAAAAGTGTTCCTTTGTCCTGAACAGGGTAGGTGTTTGATGTTATTTTTGTCAAGAACCCCCCCCCCCCCTGCCCCTTACGATCTCCCAATTAATTATTTATTACAGTACCTGCATTAAAGCTGGAAATGGCCAATAATGTTTCATCATCAAAAGGGAGCTTTTCAGAATATAAAGGAGAAACTAATGTCACTGTTGCGCTTCCATTCACAACAGTAAGCAGCTGTTCATCCGGTTGGAAAAACAAAGGTGTTGAAGCCTCGCTCTGGTAATGCCTCAACCAGCAGAACACTTTCATCTTCTTCATAAACTGTGGGCATCGCAGACAAAGGGGAGCTGTGATGTCGTTGAGCAGCTGGGTTGTCGGTTTATCACAAACTGTTAAGTCGTCTAGTAAAGATCTTACAAAGAATTCTTTAATTGGCATTTGGAATTTAGGGCCAAAAGGGAAGTCTTGGATTCCTTTTATAACAAGAACCTCAGAAGCTTCACTGAAGGACTGGATCAGATATTCTTCTGTCCATATCTACCAAAAATAGAGAAAAAAAAGAAAAATCTACGTTAATTTCAGCCTTTTTTTCAATTTTTATATAGTTACAAACCTGTCTTAAACTGGAGAGGAGGAGAATTGCAGAGGGGCACTCGATAAACCACTGATGGAGTTGTTTCCTAAATTTCAGAGTTTTGTATGAGCATTATAGTAAAATATAATTCATAAGGGAGTCACACAACCGCTCCTCGTTATAATAACAATAATAATCAGGGTTGTCAGTAGGTTTTTGAGTAGCAGGTGGCTATTTCCATTTTATTTCTCCAATATCGTGCTCAGAACCGTCCTACTAACATTCAGAGTAGCCGGCGCAGTATTCGGAATAGCAGGTGAAATGTGCTGGTTGCTGGCTTATTTTGACAACCCTGAATAATAATACCAGACGAATCGAATACCAGCTAGTGGGCAAAAGGGGACTTGAACTTGCATCTTGTGGATTTCAAGTCCAACACTCTACCACTTGGCCAAGCTATTCTCCTGTTCTTGTGTGCATGTATTGAGGGTATTCACTGGATGTCCTAGCCTCGCCAACTTTCATTCTGTGCGAAGCTCACATCAATGAGCCTTTGCATAAACACCAATATTTTAAAGGAATATATGGCAAAACGAACAGACCAAAGATCTCCGGCATAACTTGCACAGAATGCAGCCTGGTAGCCATGGCATTGATGTACCTTTACAAAAGTAATTTTATTTTAACTATTTTTTTTTTTTTTATTTTTAAATTTTGTTTGGTATGCCAACATGGCCACCATGTCGTTTGCCATTTGAATCCCAGAGGACCGAGGGAAAACACCTTACATTGTATGATAAACAAGTGTGCCTGCTGTCAATTAGGAGAAAAATCCTTATGGTCCAAGGAAACTAGATTTCCTGAGTGCAGAGCCAGATTCAGCAATTAACTTGAATATCTTAAATGGCAGGAATTAACTGAATAAGATAAATGAGCAAACAATAGCAGCAATATTAAGCAAACCCCATGTGAAAAAGTCTGAAGCATATGGTCTGATGTTGCTATGGAAACTGTCAAACACTCTTAACTTTCAAACTTGTTTTGCAATTCACGTCATCATATCAAATCATGCAGAAATCTTGTATGCACCCAGATGCCACTTCTCTTGCAAGTACGGGACATGTATACCATACACTTTTTCAATAGTGGGCACTATATATACCCGGGATTCTTGCTCGAGGGTCCGTTTAGTATTTTTCACTTCCTCAGTGACCAGGGTATCATATATTCACTAACTAAAAGTTAATCAGCCACTAATTAAAAGTCAACAACAAGACAGGCAGAAATACACTTGACCTTATGTTTCACGAATGTCACTGAACCTTGTGATGCAAATTGGCTTCCTCTATGTCGTATATCAGATGCCACGCTTCAATCAATATAACGCAACAGTGGGAAATATTGTTACCAGACCCATGTCGTTGAATTGAATGGTAGATTATAGTAAAATATACTAGGCAGTTATAACGGTCAAATACAAAGTGTAACTGAAAGAGAAGATTGCCTTGCCATGTTTGCCTTGTTTCTGATTATAACAAGAGAGGCAAACATACCTTGCATGCCTACACTTGACCTTTCGATGTTCAAGTGGTAAATGTTGCCAGTGTCAACATTGGAAATATTTATAAATTTACTTCATAGCATGTAACTTAGGGGGTTTACCTGGCTTGGTGTAAAAACCTGTGACTTCTTTCTTTGTTTTTGAGCTATTGTTTTTTTTGTTCTATATTGTTTTGACTTTTTTGTTGTCTTGTTCATTCTTGGTTTTACGTCACTGGTGAGTTTCACAGGTTTTTACACTGAGGATGAGCCAACTTTGGGAAAGTTTTAGCGGAAGCTACACTTTTTTACAAGAAAGAGAGCCCGCAATTTCAACGTTGCAAAACGTTTCTTGTTGATAACATAAAATTTATTCCGAAAAAATTTATTACTCCGCCCACCCCCTAACCTTTCACACTACTGTTATCCCTAGTCTTGACTTAATTATAAGTCAAGGATCCCAAAAATTAAGGACAAATCTTATGAATCGCACCTTGTTCGCCGGCCAGTTGCTCGCAGCTTTCCTCATAACAACAGGTCTGTGTTCAGCTACAAACTTGTAGTAGAAATCTCCCGGAGAAATCATGAATGGGCTTTCTTCTACAACTCTTTGTGATTCGTAGCGTTCTTTATACTTGATTGTCGGTTTACCGCAGTCGTCCTGTGTGCAGTGCAGCTCTCCTTGACAAGCTCGAAAAAAAATGAAAATCGCACAAAGTTGATGCCAAGCCATAGAGCAAAACTAGACGGCGGATAACGCAGATATTATTAAACCTCACGTCAGTGAGGTTATTAAACCTCACGTCGGGTTAAGCAGTGAATACGGTCAATAGCATCCCAAAAATTGCAAGGTGACAACATCTGTACAGAAATTTTTTAATAACTTCTTGGAAACCTTGCAACTTGCAACACTTCGCAATTGTACCGCTGACCGAAAACTAGGCTGGTGTGCGGTTCTATTGAGGGTAACGGGGATTCTGGGGACGGGATTGGTATGAGATTTGAGACAGTTTTTTTTTACCCTGGTCCCAGAGGTTTTTCTTGATTTTTCTAAGCTTTCTCGCCGCTTAGAAAAATCAAGAAAAACCTCTGGGACTAGGGTAAGTTTTTTTGGCGGGAACTGCGAACGCGAACCAAGTTTGATCGCTGTGTGGGGTACCCCGGGGTACCCCCCAGCGTTAACACCAGGACATATCTAAACGGTTTAGAACCAAGACAAAACTTTAAGGATTTGTATGGAGTCACTGAAGCATAAAAGGACCAATATCTCACCCCCAAAATGGGGGCAAGTAGACATGCTTCATCATTTACTTCCTGAATATCTCGGTAAATCCCATAATTTCGTAAATTTAGTTTTTTGTGACGTCATCACTTTACCACTCTATAGGATGGGGTGGGTGCAGTTAGGAACTGGCCTAGAGTGCTTTGAAGACATTACAAGATCAAAGGCCCTTTGGGGCAGCGTGGTGTCGCATATTCAGTGCTGTTTTAAAACCCGATTTATACTAGAGACGGATCATCCGTCTGGGATGAATTTGGGCAGAGAACGGTAATCTGTCCGATAATTCGTCAGTGTGTAAATACGGACAAATAGACGGATCATCCGTCCAGACAGCTTATCGTCAAGACAAAGTTTGTCCCGTATTTACATGTACACTAGACGGATGATCCGTCTAGTCGGATGATCTGTCTTGACGGATGATCCATCTCTAGTATAAATCGGGACATATACTGTAAGCTACGTAACTGATGAAAGTTTAATTTTGACATTCTATCAGGTTTTGACCTCATCCCCCTAGTGTTCATCACAAGGATATTGTTTCACGAGATATCTGGGTATAAAATCTCTCCCAATAGAGTGAGAAGGCACAATGTCAATTATAACTAAATCTGCTGTCTAGAGGGTCCTGAAGGGGGATCTCATTTCCCAGCTAAGTGCAAAAACAGGCCAATCCCAGTTCCAGTTTTACCACTTCAGGGACCTCTTTCTAGAACTGTGTACAGTCATTTTGTGTCACGAACTGCTACGAGTTTACTCAGATTTAAAAACCAAACTACTGCAAAACTCACCTCGATCAGTGAACAAATGACGACCTACACTATTCATCGCGTCATCTCATCTCATTTCCGAAACGACAAAAACGTAAACAATGTTACTTCTCTGCCAAAAACGTTATCGCCGCATACATTAGTGAAAAGAAACACCAAGAATACTTACCATTCATTATAATGACAAATACAC
Organism: Blastomussa wellsi; assembly: GCA_947652115.1. Taxonomy (NCBI): domain Eukaryota; kingdom Metazoa; phylum Cnidaria; class Anthozoa; order Scleractinia; family Plerogyridae; genus Blastomussa; species Blastomussa wellsi. The sequence goes on along the minus strand of OX393572.1, from coordinate 5,156,758 downwards.
ATAGGCGTACGGGCCAGGGGACCAGCCCCCCTCCCCAAATTTTGGGCAAATCAGATTTTTTGGGCAGAATGAGAAAATTTGGGCAAGACAACTTGGGAGAAGTTTTTGGGCAAATGCTTCACCGGCCCCCCTGACAAAAAATTGCCCGTACGCCTATGCAAATACACAAATAAATTCTCAATACTCCTGTTTCGTCCCTCTCCTTAAATAGTTCAAGTCAAAATGCACAACGTATTGACAAGCGATATAGAATTTTCCACAAGCGAGCTGAAAAGACCATCTTTCATACATCTTTTATGGTACAAGGCACAAAATCTCCTTGCTCCCTAGTGAACCTCACATATGCCTTGATGGGCATTTAATTGAACGAGTCAATAATTACAAATGCCTAGGCGTTCAGGTTGATGAAACACTCTCGTGGGAAGCTCACATCTCCGAAGTCGTCGGTAAGGTTGCTAAAGTACTTGCTGCCCTGAGGAGACTAAGACCGATATGTCCCCAGAGTACCCTAGTCACAATTTACAAGTCACTGATTCTTCCGCATCTCGATTATTGCAGCGCTGTCTGGGGCTGCATCGGTAATGGCCTCAGCCAAAAACTAGAGAAACTACAAAACAGGGCTGCACGCATAATAACAGGTTCTAGTTGGGATACCAGATCTGCCCAGATTCTTCATGCCCTTAAATGGAATAGCCTCGCTGACAGACGTGAAAAACAACTGAAATCTTTAATGTTCAAAACTGTAAATAACCTTGTACCCGAATACCTGTCTGATAAATTCGCCAGCGTTAATACCATCCACAGACATAATCTTCGAGGTGCGCAACATAACCTGTTTATTCCGCGTCCGAACACTGAGGCCCTCAAAAAGAGTTTTCGTTATAGGGGCGCAGTAACATGGAACAGTCTGTCAGCGGAGGCTAAGCAGGCCACTACTTTAGATAGTTTTTATTCCGCTATTGTACATTAGTAATTTCTTAACTTAGTTTAGCACTTAGTTTTTATGTACTAGGTTTAATGCGCACGGCTCTTTAGAAGACCACTTTTTAGTGATAAGGATCCCGTGGATAAATAAAGTTTATTATTATTATTATTATTAACTGCACGTTTCAATCACAAAATACAACAAACTGTTACCCACAAAACATTAATTAATCCGCAGCAACCACTTTTTGATATCTTACATGTCAAATACTTTTTTCTCAAACAGTACGCATTATTCTCATACAATTGCCTTGTGTAATGACATAACTCAAACTGCATACCAAAACATAAAACCTGAGCAACCAATTGCTTGTTCAAACAGTTTTCTTTTGACATATCAAACCGCGCGAAAATTACGCACATTTCAATTCAAAAATGTAGTTAACTGTTACCCACATAAAAAACCATTATCACAAAAAATAATCCTTGACATATTTCACTCCTCTCTTTGTATTTCACAAATTTCTGTGTATGCCGATAATCATGATGTAATGCAACAAACAATAACTATTGTTCTTTTAAGATTGCATGTCTATCAAACTGCATACCGAGATAACAGAAAAATTTGCCAAGCAGGATGAAAACTCTAACAAACGCGCTTTCAGAAGTACTGTCTGTAAATTAAATTTAAAAGTACTCTTAAAATCACAAATCAAATTTTAACTTGATGACTCAATATCTGAAAGAAATTTTAAAACTTTCCCAGTTAAACACAAAATACTCACATTCCCACAATAATGTTCTTTTTCTTCCAATAGAGATACTTAAAGTTAACGCACCACCCCTCCCCCCCCCCTGACCACAGGGTTACAAAGAATCTTGCCAAAAATTTAAAGAATTCACTCGAATGTCCACCATGCTTCAAAATTAAGCAATACCTCCACCAAAACATTTCGGTTTTAATCAACCCTTTCTATTACATCAATCAACTGGATTCTGCCTGCTGTTGCTGCAGGAGTTGAAAAATTTTGTTTTGCAGGATAAAAAGTTTCTCTTGGTTATCAATGATATCAGCCAATTTGTCAACGACTTCGTTAACAGTACTTTGAATATTATCGACTGTTGCTTCGATGTCTTGCAATTTTGAGTCGAGGCTTTCTACATCTTCTTTGATATTTGACTGGTTATGTTTGATAGTATCAAGTTCTTCCTCCAGTTCTTCATGGAAATCTTTCACTTCCTTGATCTTTTGTAATATTTCATATGAATCATCCATCTTTAAGAAAGAATAAATAAATAAAAAATATTCAGGCAAAATACACAAACTTACAATTTAAGTTTAAAACAATTGAAAGATTAGGCATGTTTGTATTCCTGCAAATGGCAAAGTTCCACTTCTGCCATCTGCAGTTAGGCGTTTGTAAGCGGAAATGTGTTTGTCGTGAATGTGTAAAAAGGTATTATTAAAACAACTTACATTACTTTTGTGCAAAGGCAAGCTTGCGTTTGCTGTTCGCCGTATAACGTCATGCTTAAAGGGGAAGCATCGCGAAGTTTATCACGATTTTGGTCAGAATTAGCTCAGTTTAAACTAATATATAACAGTCAATACTCAAATCGTTTCTCTGAATCACTAATAAATTTTGTAACATCAAGTGAATTCAGAACAGAAAGACGATGCAAAATATGTTTTAACACGTCGGCCCGACGTTTTCAAGTTGGTATCAATCTCGATCTTGGCCATCCACCCGCAAAAATACGTATCTATAAACAGTTTTTATACATTACGATAGTATTTCAAACGATTTTTTATCATTATCATGCAGCTTCTATTAACCGAAAAGCGTCCCTTGGATTCTCCATGTGTTACTATAAATAGCGTGAGACTGCCCCTTTAACTTGCATACCAGTAAAAAAAGCTACATTCTCTCATTGCGCGTTGTTCGGGAAAGCCACATTTATCTTTATCTAACGTAAAGTTTGCTGATGGAACATTCTTCGTATGGCTTCCTCACCCTACTCCCTGAAAAAAGAATACGCTTGCAGAACTCTCCCTTGGTCGGTACCAAACACTTTAAATAAATTTAGCCTATCTCTAGGCTATAGTAAGTTTATTTTGTAGAGGAACTCTGAAAAAATAGCCTCATAGTCAATTCTTTCCCTCTTCTTATCGTTGACTCGTAATTTAAATTACAGTCAGCGAGACTGTAGCCTGCAGAACAAGCAATTTAGCGCGGGGAAGAGCGCGGAGCGCGAACGAGATTGTGAAACGCGAGGAGCTTCCCCTGTTATTACGGCTTCTCGTTATGAAACCAAATAAATCACCGATCCACATAACCCTTTAGTGTCGATCAAACCTAAATTTCCCCTTAGTCAACTCGCGCCCATTGGCTCTCGATTCTTCTATCCCAAGCTTCAACCGGCGCTAGTTCTCCGGACGATCATGGCTCATCCTCATTCATGGCTCCGCCTTTGACGACACGCTGCGACACGTTGCGTTCTTCCAGCTTTTTCTTCGCCCAATCCTGACCTTGTCAGAGAGCCTCTTTACCATTCTCGTCCCCAGAGGCCGCAATCCTTTTGGTCAGCACCAAGAATCACGACCTCTGGTCGTCTCCAAAACCGGAAGTCCGTGATTCAAGGACTCATTGTCGAATCTGACAATTCTGATAGGCTGAAAACGACATAACGAGTACTCTGCGCATGCTCACAAGTTGGGGGCGGCCAGAGGTCTCGATTCCTTGGTGCTGACCAAAAGGATCGCGGCCTCTGGGGTCGAGAATGCCCCTTCCAGGCTAGTGGCTCGCATGCCTTTTAAGTCTGTATCGCATGCCTCGCACGTCTGACTTGCTCGCTCACAGGATCGCTTTTGACTCTGAAGAAAATCACAAGAGAACACTTACCTTTCATTTCTTTGTCCTCTTTTACGCAGATATAACGAAATTCTCCTTGCTCACTGCAACAGAATTGAAAAAAGTAGCGTCATAAAATGTTCAAAATTCAAGGCGAACCACAAGTAGTTTCACTGCAAAGTTTGAACATCTTATGGGGTCATATCTGCATATCCTGGCCACGTCTGGGTACACAAGGATTTCCCGAACGATGGAAGCCGTGAAACAGGAAACTGGAAATTGAGCGGCGAAGCCGCGAGGGTTCTGAAAGAGAGCTTCGGTTTTTGGTTTTTGTTTTGTGGCGATCGCGCGCGCTACCAACATAAAACGCCAGCTATGCAGGCTAAAAGCCTGGCGGGTTTAAAAGAAGGCAAACATTACAATTGCGATTAGTTGTTACTGACTTGTTTAACTATAGTGACACGTGATGGTATAAGGATGGGGTTTGATTTCTCCAGAGTGCTCAGCTCTGGGTTCCAGCAGTTACCAATTTTTTTTTGTGGTTTTCAGCACATTCCAGCTCTTATGCTTTGATGGGTAAGTGCTTCTACCCTTTATCAGTTGGTACTATAGTACTGGTATCAAATAAATGCCCAATCATTGTGATGTTGCTGGTTACCATAGCAACGTTGTAACCTATTAAAAACACCCTTAAATTTAGCTTTAAGTGCTTATAACTCGATAACGAACTCGGTGACCCACATTTTTTTGTTATTAGGTTGATGTAGCAGCATGACGGGAATGTCAATTGAGTATGGCGTGCGCATCAAACAGCCAATCAGAAGTTGAAATAGAGTCATGTCCAGACTATTATGTGAGCGCTCCCATCCATAACTGACGTTCCTGTCCTCTTGCTAAATCAACCTAGTAAATATTGACTATCTTGTGAAGATACAACTTTTTGCAAATTTCAATTGGCGATTTCAGAGCCAACTTAAATTTGCAAAAAATTAAGGTGGCTCTGATACCGCTCCTAGGAGCCCTTTTTTTAGTCATAAGCACTTAAAGCTAAAATTAAGGGTGTTTTAAACGTGGCTAAATGTAATTTAGGCGAGGTTGAACTCGAGACAATGCTGGCCAGCGGTCTCATGCGTGAATCCTGGGTGCCCCAAGGCTTTGCAGGGGCTCAGTTATTTTACAGGTCTTGTGTTGAGGTCAAATTATTTGCTTGTGTTACCTTTTGCTAGCTGGGACAGCGATGGCTTTTGCTCCCGTCCCTCCCATCCCTTGTGGTAAGTATGGGTAGCTTGATGATTTCTTTCCACTGAGTTGTTGCTCAGTGTGACGGCGCCTGGTGGTTGCCACTCACAGGGTTGTCATGGTTACTGTTCGCACTTGGGGCGGCTCCCACAGGAACCTCAGGCACCTTCCCCAAACTCATCTATCGGTGAGCTGTTATGTTAACCAGTAATGTCACGAAAATAACCACAATATCTTTACCAATGATTGGGCATTTGTTTGATACCAATATTGTAACATCAACTGATAAAGAGAAGCGGTAGTACTGACCTAGCAAAGTTTAAGAGCTGGAATGTCCTGGAAACTAGTGTGAGCCACCTATTAAAGTGGAATGCTTGGTTCTGAGGAAAGAGTAGACGGCTGCACACAGGTTATGGTTAAACTTGTCATTTATGTGCATGCCGAGGTTCACCCAAAGTAAAAAAGCAGTCAAACGCAAAAATCCAGCTTAAGCAGTTGAAGCTTGACCAAAACCGGAAACCGTTGCACTCTTGGTTTTCACAACAGTCAAATGTGGCATGCTTGTACACAGTTTCCACCAAAACTGTCTCAAACATGACCGCTGCGAATATTGGTGTGATGCTCGAATCTCGTTGAAAACCTGAATTTTTGCAGGCTTCTTTATTCCAATGAGAAATTTACTGCAATGATCATTTCTCACTGTCATCTACATCTGCAGTTGTAAGTTTGATCTGACTGGATTTTCAAATAATCAAACAATGCAAGTTACACTGCGAGCTATTGTTTTTTGTTTTTTTTTGTTTGTTTCTTTTGTTGTAAATACTTGTATTGTAAATAGTTGTATAAGTGGCTGTATCAGTGTTGTAAGTATAAAAAAAAAATAAAAAAATACATCTGCAGTTCATATATGAATTATTTCATACGCTTAAATTTCGTGAAACTTTTCATTTTCAAGCCAGTCACTGAAAAGTTTAGCTTTATATGCCATGTATGAGTAAGAAATCTGATAATTGTTCTCCACTTAGTTTTCCAGCTTGGAATTTTGTTTCACAGAGCGGAGAAAACCAGAATTTGATTTTCGCGTTTGACCACTCTGTAACTTCAGGGGAGCCTCGGCATGCACATAAATGACAGGTTCAACCCAGTCGTCTGCTATGTGAAAATGGCAAGAAGCAAAGGATTATGGGAAGGAAGAAAGCCCATCATTCCCTGCACCTGATACATTTTTCTTCCACACGAGACGAAATTTATAATACAAAATGAGATTCTTTGGTCAAGTAAGTTAAACATCTGACAGGGCGAAATTTTTGTCTGCCCAGATCAACGAGTTAAAGATTTTACCGGCCATTCCATATTGTGTGGGATAGCTCCAACGGTATTCTTTGATCTTTGAATAGTTCTGAGGGGGTAAGGGAAATTGGCTTTTTTCTGAGGGAATTGAGAAAAATCGGGTTTTTCCGATGGGGTATCATGTCGGCGTTTTGATCTTTTTCCTTGGGGGGGGGGGGTAACTTAAGACCTAACTCGTCAACGTGGGGGAGGGAGTGTGGATTTAAAATGGCATCCTTGGTGACACTGTGTTCACTCACTTTTTTCTACTTGCACCGTCTCAGTAGCTTGATCTTGAAGAAAACTGAAATTGTTTTAAAAGTAGAGCCACTGTTTTTCCTCGTCGCTTGTTCTACGTTTTTGCGCTCGATCACTCGTTCGAATATTCGCTCGATCGCTCGATCACTTACCAGTTCGTTCGCAGTAAAATCCACAAAGCATGCTCGCTTCCCTTTCAAATGCAACAAAAATACTTCTATTTTACACCACAGTAAAAAAATCGTTTCACTCACCGTTAAAGCTCTTGTATTTTCTTTTGCCTGAAAAAGACAACCACATCAGCAACTCCAGCACGTTTATACTAGCCCCGAGTAGCTGTAATTTTCCAAGGGAGCCCTCTTAGTTCGTACTTTTTATATTTTCTTCCTGCCGAATAAGAAAAGACACTTTTCCGACCCAGAAAGGTATTAAATATACAACTTCATGTATATTCTAAAACCCAAACCAAATAAAAACACTTACCAATTGTCCAACCCGACCTACGACATCCATTAACTTTTTGATCTTTGTCGTGGTGTGACATAGGTGTGACCTGGTCGCGCTGGTGTGATACAAGTCACGTCGGCACCAAAGCGTCAAACGTGCCAAGTGACGAGGCGCACGAGTGACGTCATTACTCAGACACCGGAATGGTGGACGATTTTGAAGATTTCTTCAAGCGCGAAGGCCGGTGATCTCTTTATCTCTCAGAACACGCTATCAGTAGCGTCTTCTGAGAGACATTTAATGTACCTTAAATTAAGCCAAATTTATTGCAAGGGGGCAAAATTTATCGGCCAATATTTCAACTAGCAGAGCTAGTCTTCAGGGCCCCCCCCCCCCGACCCCTTCCCTTTAATAGGTTAATGGCGATGTGCCGCTGGACGAGGTCGCATTTTTCCGACTGGATTGACCATAAAGTCAATAAAGGGTTTGCATTTTCGATAGAGTTACTGGGTCACACATTTCCGGGATTTGGGGTGGTAAGAAAATTCTGGCAAGTAGCTGGCAAAAAAGGCCACAACAAACACAACCGAAGTGATTAAGATAGGGTCTATAACTGGTCACAGAATAGACTAATATGGAATTGGTTTTCTGAGAGGTCGGTGCCCCTCCGCCCCCCCACACCTTCCCCAGGAAGTTCTAAAAGAAAGGTCAGCATTCAGTAATAGTTATATTTTAAGAGGAAGTGAATAATTTTTCTCTTCAGAGTTTTATTTTTGCCAGTACAATGGCTCCAGAGCCCTGAGGCTTGTTCTTATTTAATTCCCACTCATAGTTGAGCCTAGGCTCGATTACCAGCCGCTGTTCGGGAGCAGTAGCCCAACAAAGACAGGACTCGAGAGAGTGGTGGAACTCGAGCCTAAGTTGAGCCGCACAAGCCCCACATCCGACAATGGTCAGCTTTTTGGCGTCAGATAAAGAAAGAAGAAAGTAAACTCAAATCTCTTGCAGTTGATAAACAAACAAATAAATACACGCTTTAGTGATCAGCGTTAGAGCGCAGACCAAGAAACGCGTCCCGCCTACAACAAGTGGCACTTAATTCAGCTCGGTATAAATAATCCCCTGTGCACCGTGAGATAGGGTATGGTTTATGAGTGTCTTTTTCGTTCCGCTATTATCACTGTGATCGAAGTGTGATCCTGAGATAGGGTTCTTGAAAACTAAACTTACAGCGGGTAAACATCTAGCTATAACCTGTTTACAGAAAAACGGCTAGTTCAAGATACTTTAGTTTTCGTTTAACCCTTGAATAGCAAGGGTGTCTATCCGCGCCTGGCCCCATTCCCAAGGAGATGATGTTAGTCTAAGATGCTGCACATGACAAATTATAAAATGCATATTTACATTTTCATTTATGAACAAATCAACTACAACTTCAACTTCAGGGTAGCCACCACCTCTCTGGACCCTCTATTTTCATTGGTTCGCTATGCCTCTATGACGTGTAAATAATAATAATAATAATAATAATAATATTAATAATAATGGTTTATTGACATTCCACAAAAAATAGGCTCTTCTATGCCAATGTATATCTACACTAATTAATGATTAAGAAATTTAAGTTTACAATATATTGATGAAAATAATTAATGAATAAATAAACAAATAAATAATAAAAAACGATAGCTATTACATTTACAGTCTTAAATTTACTTTATCATTGAAAAAACGTTTGGCATTACGCTTAAAGACAGCGAACTCCTTTGCCTCCCTCGTTGCAGTCGGTAGTGAGTTGAAAATATTTGAGGCATTATGCCTGAAAGTGTCTGGATGGTATACAGTACTTAGCTTAAAGTCACTACTAGATCTTAAAGTTCTTCCAGGAATGTACTGTCGAAGTTGGAGGTGCGTAGGCCAATTTGAATGGTGGACGGCCTTATAGGCTAAACTTGCGAGATGGAAATCACGCCTCTCGGAGATAGGTAGCCAGCCTAGCTTGAGTACATCTTCTAAATTGACGTATTTCTTCAAAACAAAACCTGCGGCAGCTAGTTGCACCCTTTGCAGGCGTGCAAGGAGATAGTCCGGTGCAGGATAGGTGACTACATCATTAAAGTCTATCTTGGACAAAACTAGAGTCTCGGCTAGTAACTTCCTAACACGGAAAGGAGCTAGGTTTTTAAGTTTCCTAAGTACAGACAGAGTAGAATAACAGGAGGAGATTTTACTGTTAAAGTCATTATGCCACTTAAGGTTTTGCTGAACTTCAGTGCCCAGGAGACGCGTAGTTTGCACCCTCTCGAGAGGCTGTCCATTGACAGTGAGTAGAACTTGGTGTTCATCAAGGTTGTGGTGACGGGCCATCTGGGCAGTTGAGAAGAGCATGGTTTTCGTCTTCTTGGGATTTAGAGCAAGATTACAGTCGCTCGACCACGACGAGAGGCGATCTAGGGCAAGCTGAAGGCGTTTTTCACATTCACTGATGTCGCGTGGTTTGGCATGAGCATAGAACGTGGTGTCATCGGCGTATTGGTGACATGTAGCAGGACTCAGGTGCTCAGCGAGGTCATTAACGTAAAGATTGAATAATACGGGACCTAACACTGATCCCTGAGGCACACCGAAACACACTTCCAAAGGTCTTGAGGCCTTGTCGTCAATTTGCACGAACTGTTTGCGTCCGGTTAAGTAACTAGTGACCCACATAAGGAAAGACTTGGAGAAACCGAGGCAATGTAACTTCTTAAGGGCGACCTCATATGCTACAGTGTCAAATGCCTTGGAGAAATCGGCTAGAACAGCCAAGGTTACTTCTCCACGCTTCATGGCTTTTATTATATCGTCTTTAATTGCTAGGAGGCTAGTGGTTGTGCTATGTCCTTTCCTATAGGCGCTGACAGTGTCTCCTAAGATGCCGTGAGGACCACTTGAAACAAAGCCACTCATTTGGTCCAATACTAGGCGTTCATAAACTTTTGAAAGGACGGGTAGAATGGAGATTGGACGTAAGTCGTTCCTGTCCTTTATGTCGGCCTGCTTGGGAATGGGGCTTATACGAGCAACTTTCCAGGCTGATGGAAAAAGCCTCAGCGAGATGTGAGTGTTCAAAATATGGGTTAGTGGCGACGCCAGATGGTCAGCGGCGTATTTGATGAACTTCACCGGAATCCCGTCTGGACCGCAGGAGCAATCTGACCTTAATTTCTTGAGTGTCGTAAGGACTTGGAGACAAGTGACCGGCTTCAACACAAAAGCGCCAGGCTCATCCTCTGGTAGTGCTTGAATGAGGTTCGAAATACTATCAGCAGAGGTAGGCGTGGCTCCGGTGACACGTTCTGCAGTAGAGGCGAAGTGCGTGTTGAGCGCATCAGGGTCGAACCTTAGAGGCTGTGGGTTCGGGTGGAGTATTCGATGGATTATTTTCCATACTTCCTTAGGCTTCGAAGACGAAAGCGCTTTGTTGTAAAACTCGCGTTTTGCTTTGCCAATCACAGTCTTCAGCTGGTTTCGTTTCTCCCTGAAAGAATTCCATATCGAATCGCTCTTGTCTTTACGTGCCTGGGTGTACATACTGCGACAGTCCTGTTGAAGCTTTTGGATGTCGGGTTGCTTTAGCCAAGGAGCAGGAGGTCGTGTAACCTTAGTGCGCTTTAACGGAGCGTGCCGATCAATGCAATCGCGTAATAAATTATTGAGTATTTCGAGCTGCATCTCGGGGTCATCGGTGGAATAGACGACACTAAGAGGGAGTTGTTTGAGATCTTCGGTGAAAGCGTCTTCATCAAAGTTGCGCTCATCACGTATGTACTTGTATCTCGGTGTAAAGCGCGTAACGCGAACGTTCAGGCACACGTATGGTGCGTCATGGTCGCTTATATGTTATCTATTGTCTCGGAACCAATGACATATCTCGTTCCGCGAGGTAGCGGGTGACCCTCAACTTCCATCTCACGTAATTTTAAATACACTCTTTTTATCAGAACCTTTTTTTATAAGAATGTTGAGGCTGAAATTGACCAAAATTTTAAGAACGTGTTAAGAACATCCCCCACTGGGGCTGAGACTCGATTAAGAACGTTTTACATAAGAGGAGGGGCCGGGGCCGGGGGGGGGGGGTTCTACAACCCACCAAATTTTGGGCAACTCAGATTTTTTGGCAGCAAGAGAAATTTGGACAAGGCGACTTGGGAGAGTTTTTTTGTGCAAAAAAATAGCCTGTACGCTTTTGGTTAACGAAAGCTTTCCTGCATGTACTGCATGTGAACTTTTTCAGCGTTTTTGCCACAAAATCTGGTAAATTAATGTCCCGTTGCAAGCCTCTATGTTCAATGATTTTTCTAAAGTCAAATTTAGCCAGTGTACGGTTGGTAAGAGACATCTCGAACGAGGCATCAGAGCGCGTCGCGCAAGTATTTGCAAGCAACTTGAAGCAATGCACTTTGATAGGTTTTGATAGGTTTCCTGGTCACGCCCGCATTAAATTACGCGCTGCTTCTGGGTCCTTCATTTGGATTTGAAGGCGCGCGCGCGTATTCTCGTATGTGGTGCGCGTGTTTGGTTTATTTAGTTGACGTGTATGCTTAGTTCACAATTTAACGGTTTAATTTATTTTTCGTTGTTTTCCTTATTACTTTTTCTTGTCAGTAACTGTGCTCACATCGTGGGTGCCTCCACCTGAAATGTTCTGCAATTGGTATAGGATTTAATGGAGCCGAAACCAATTGTGGAATTACCAGCATTTTAGGCATCCTACCGATGAACGGTTATGGCAATTAGATAGTTAATACAGGAGCCCACATTGAGATTGTAGTCTGTCGCCTTCTCTCTCCTCCGCAGAGTCTCCGGGGAGGGGGAGAAGGGGAGATTTAAAAATCCGGGAGCGCGGGGCACGATGGGTTTCGTCCTTCCCAGCATTCACCGCGAACTCTAAATTCCCTTCTCCCCAGCCTCCACGCGCTTTCTTTTCACCTCTCCCTATTCCCCTTCCCGAAAATGAACGAGGCCTCTGCGGAGGAGAGAGTGTCGCCTTTGAATGTAAATTTATGAACATGTTAAGAACGTTAAAAAAACGAAAAAATGAGAGCGTTCAGCCTCAGCTGCAAAATTAGACGCTCTTATAAAGCAATAGAGTGTAGCAAATAAAAAGAACCTGTTTGCCCCTCAAATAGTTGTAAAGCTAATCGACTCGGGGTAAGAGTTAAGATAAAAAAAAAACAAGGTTTATGAAACAAATGCAATTCTGAAACGAGGAATACATGTAAAATAATAACAATTATTATTCATTCAAAATATTTCCTCGTTTCTAATTGGTTAAAACCACACGCATAATTCACCATAACCAGCTGCTGTTCACCAAATTTGGAAAGAATCTTCGTCATATTGAATCAAGGACGTCAAAAGTGCAGCCCGCTGCAGATTATTGAACCAATGACGTCAAAAGTGCAGCCCGCTGCAGATTATTGAACCGTTGACCGAGAAAACCTAGGGACGAGATTGTTTGACTTTTGGTGAGCAGAAAAACAGAGAGCGAAATGGCGAAACTCCTTTAAGAACGGGGAAATATTTTGAATGAATAATAAACAATTATTGAATTCGGCTTTCGTAGGATGTGAAGAATTTTGCAGATCAAGGAGGGTGTTATCCACAGAGGCCGAAGGCCGAGGTGGATAACACCCTCCTTGATCTGCAGAATTCTTCATATCCTACGAAAGCCGAATTCAATAATTGCTAAATATAACAAATGCACACAGACGAAGATTAGTGATTACTGATAACTGGATAGTAAAACTGAAATGTTTCAAAATAACTTCGCGCGGAAGATTCCATATCAAAAAGACAAGGTTATTTTAATCATGTGTAGAATTTATAATTATACGTTTTCTAAACCATACGCGCAAAGAATGGCAGATAATACTGTCTATGAAAACAATCATAACCCTGTATTAATATTATTATAATAAGCATATTACTTACAATAAAGCACGCAGCAAAGTGAAATCACCTTTGAAAATCAAGTTATAAAAAAACGTTAAAACATTGACCAAATTTTCAAAAACAACACAATTTGTTTTTTTTAATTTTCACAAACTGTTTAGACGGGCCATCGGTCTTCGTCAGTGTGACGGTTATCAAAGTAAGAGCGAGATTATATTGCGCGAGAATTACGGAGCAATCGTTACATTACGTTACAAAGTAATACAATATAAATTTAAATTAAAAATGACAATATGGAATTACAGAATCGAATGCCGAGCGCGTGCAAAGAAAGCGTCAAGTTCAATGACGTGTTTGACCTGAAGATTTAGGTGAGGCTTTTCCCATTTAATGTACATCGATTCTTTAAGCTTGACCTGGTACTTGGTACCCGCATAGTCGATTCTGTAATTCCGTTGTAATTTTTAATTTAAATTTATATCGTATTACTTTGTAACGTAATGTAACGATTGCTGCGTGTGTAAATCTCCCGTTATATACCGCCACACTGACGAAGACGGATGTACCGTCGAATTAATAATAATAATAATAATAATCCATTTATATAGCGTCTTTTCTACAAGATTCTAAAAAATAAAAATAATCACAAGAAATTAACATCAAAACTAGACTCTAACAACTAAAAACATCACGAATCATAAGCTCGCGTAAAAAGAAATGTTTTAAGTTTGCGTTTAAAATCGTCAATTGAGTTTGCAGATTTAATATCCTCGGGTAAGTTGTTCCAAAGTTCCGGAGCAGCAACAGAAAAAGCTCGTTTGCCATACGAATTGAGATTAAAATAGGGTTTAACTAATAAATTTCTATTTTGCGGCTGGGTGTATACAATTGAAGGAGTTCCTGTATATAGATTGGATTTCGATCATGTAGTGCTTTATAAGTGATTAACATAATTTTAAATTCAATACGAAAGGAGACAGGGAGCCAGTGAAGATCCCTCAGAACTGGAGTAATATGGCAAAATCTTGGACACCTGTTGACAAGGCGAGCGGCAGAGTTTTGAACATGTTGAAGCTTCTGAATAAGATAGGATGGTAGGCCGTACAATAAAGAATTACAGTAATCAAGTTTAGAAACTACGAAGACATGAATAATGATCTTTGCAGCATCATAAGTAAGATATTTGCGTACGAAACCAATGTTACGAAGACGGAAAAAGGACGATTGACAGACTGCATTAACATGAGGTACCATACAAAGGGATTGGTTGACACGACCATCTGACAAATTCTCAAAATTAACCAATGAATTGTACAAAATGACCAGTACATAGGTTGCCATGGAAACAACAGTAACATAACTAAGCTAAGCCGGCAACCTTTAATGGGGCAAAGTCACCATGAACAAAGTCAACTTTGGCAATGAATAAAATTGCCTTCAAATCAAATGAAACCCTAAATAGCAGTTTACTAAGGTAGAAAAACACCAAAGATGTACCAATAAACTAGGAAGAACCAAGGATGGCATTGAATGAGGAAGACTGAGAAGGATTGTAATTGATAAATTTGAAAAATTTAGGCTACACTTTTCAAACTGTGTCATCCGTAACCGAGCTCCTCTTTTGATACCGTTTTCTTGCCGAGTTTTCGGGAAGAAAATTTTCTGAATGCAAAAGTATGAAAGCGAGTTAAAAAGATTCAAAAATCAAAGTAACTATTAAGTTACATAATTTTATGTGTTTATATGGGGCTTGGTGGCCTTCAGGGTCTTCTGCGTCACGTTTTGGTATTAAACGCCTGTCGCTTCCCGCGCTAGTCACTCGACACAACCACTTTTCACTCGCATCTTGCCGATCATAAATTTTCCAGTAATTCATTTGTATTTAGTCTATCAGGTTAACAATCTCTTGTGCATTCTACTGCTTCACTACTATGCTTTACTATATTTTTGCTCGGATATGAGCCTTAAAGTTTTCTCGTCTACAGTTAATGCATCTGGTCTTGTCCTTCCCACTTCACTGTGCCTGTTGTTTTCCTGCCTTTTGGATCATAAATGTTTTCTCTGCAGCGGAACGCAGTGACATAGCAAGACAATAGCAGTTTCAATTTGTCTTCGGTAAATCGAGCAAGATAAAGTTCCACAACTGGTGCATCAATATGAAACATCCATGTTCATCAGACTTCCTTTCAGATAGTGAAGTGCGAAGGGCGAGCAAAACCACTAACGAGAGTAAAACAAAGAGATGGGAAGATCGTGACTACTTCCTCTTCTTCAATTCAACCTGTTAAAACAAAATGCACATGGCCGTCGTGGATTGGTTACGCTGTCTTAGGGAAATATCAACAATTTTCAAGTTACGGTAACTTGATATTACAAGAGGATGTTCCTCGCCGTAAATCTTTTTCCAGATGATCAGTGCTTTCTCGTGACATTCTTTTGCTTCATTGTACTGTCCGAGACCACGATAAACAAGTCCCAAGTTGTTATAACTTGCTGCTACATCAGCATGTTCCTCGACGTAAATCTTTTTCTTGATGATCAGTGCCTTCTCGTGATATTCTTTTGCTTCATTGTACTGTCCGAGATCACGATAAACAACTCCCAAGTTGTTATAACTTGTTGCTACAGCAGCATGTTCCTCGCCGTAAATCTTTTTCCTGATGATCAGTGCCTTCTCGTGATATTCTTTTGCTTCATTGTACTGTCCGAGATCACGATAAACAACTCCCAAGTTGTTATAACTTGTTGCTACAGCAGCATGTTCCTCGCCGTAAATCTTTTTCCTGATGATCAGTGCCTTCTCGTGATATTCTTTTGCTTCATTGTACTGTCCGAGATCACGATAAACAAGTCCCAAGTTGTTATAACTTCCAGCTACATCAGCATGTTCCTCGCCATAAATCTTTTTCTTGATGATCAGTGCCTTCTCGTGATATTCTTTTGCTTCATTGTACTGTCCGAGATGGTGATAAACAAGTCCCAAGTTGATATAACTTGCAGCTACATCAGCATGTTCCTCGACGTAAATCTTTTTCCTGATGATCAGTGCCTTCTCGTGATATTCTTTTGCTTCATTGTACTGTCCGAGATCACGATAAACATTTCCCAAGTTGTTATAACTTGCAGCTACATCAGCATGTTCCTCGCCGTAAATCTTTTTCCTGATGATCAGTGCCTTCTCGTGATATTCTTTTGCTTCATTGTACTGTCCGACATCATGATAAACATTTCCCAAGTTGTTATAACTTGCAGCTACATCAGCATGTTCCTCGCCGTAAATCTTTTTCCTGATGATCAGTGCCTTCTCGTGATATTCTTTTGCTTCATTGTACTGTCCGAGATCATGATAAACATTTCCCAAGTTGTTATAACTTGCAGCTACATCAGCATGTTCCTCGCCGTAACTCTTTTTCCTGATGATCAGTGCAATCTCGTAATATTCTTTTGCTTCATTGTACTGTCCGAGATCATGATAAACAAGTCCCAAGTTGTTATAACTTGTTGCTACAGCAGCATGTTCCTCGCCGTAAATCTTTTTCCTGATGATCAGTGCAATCTCGTGATATTCTTTTGCTTCATTGTACTGTCCGAGATCACGATAAACAAGTCCCAAGTTGTTATAACTTGTTGCTACAGCAGCATGTTCCTCGCCGTAAATTTCTTTATTGATGAACAGTGCCTTCTCGTAATATTCTTTTGCTTCATTGTACTGTCCGAGATTATAATAAACAGCTCCCAAGTTGTTATAACTTGCTGCTACATCAGCATGTTCCTCGCCGTAAATCTTTTTCTCTATGATCAGTGCCTTCTCGTGATATTTTTTTGCTTCATTGTACTGTCCGAGATCATGATAAACATTTCCCAAGTAGGGATAACTTACTGCTACCTCTCGGACATGTTCTTTCCCATAAATTGAAATGTAAAGCCTGGTAGCCTCGTCGTGGTATGACAGTGATAAATCATACTGGCAGGACAATGATAATGCTCTTCCGTGCACTTGAAAGGTTTCTGCTTTTAATAGGTCATCTACTGCTGAACTGGTTATGTAATGAACAAAATCGCAGGCTGATTTGGAAAAGAGGTTTGCATTTGACGGATTGCTGAGTTTACAGCAAACGTGAGCGGCTGAGCAAAGCCACGAAACAATCTTGTCAGGAGCGATGGAAGGTGCTACCTCCTTCATCAAAACATCTGTTGTGGGAAACGTGGTAGTAAGAACTTCATGCAACGCTTTGCAATGAGCCATAATTCTACGCAGCATTTCGCATTCGCGCCTACTTTCAGGTTTGCGATTTTCCTCTGATTCAATAAGGGAGTGAAAAACGGTAATTGCCACAGATATACACTCAAGTTTCTTTGTGAACTCAACTTTAAGCGTTGAATTTTTCTTGATTGCTTCGTGAACAACGTTATGCACTTTTAAATAGGCGGGAATTCCATCTTCACTATACAAACAAGTAATCAAGGAGGATTTTAAAATCTTTGCTTTGATTAACTCTGTTGTCAGCTCCGGAGTGCGAACTTTGACAAAGTTAACAGCTGCCTCAGCTGGGAGAGATTCGGAATCACACAGCGAAAGTAAGAAAAATAGCTGGCGAAGAACTTCATCGCTTTCCGAAGCGCTATTTATTGCCATTTCAACTGCAGTAGACATTGTTTTTGAATACGCTGCATTTACGTCGGCAAGCGGTTCTTCCGTTGGTCTACGTTCGCCACGATTTAATGCCTCTATGTAGTTTATCCAGTTATAGTTTGGAGAGCCATTACTCACGACAGTTTGTGCGTAAAATGCAGCGGCTGCTAAGGCAAGTGGCTGATACTCGAGAACCTCAGCAACCGTTTGAACTTGGTCGTCATTTGAAATTTTAGATACTTGTTTCATTAGCTCCACTGCATCCTCCGACTGCATTCCCTCACTAAGTGACTCATGGTAAGTATGAGGAGCATTTGTAGGAATTGCACTGCTGTCTTGAGTTGTAATCAGCACCTGACCGTGACCCCATTCCTCGCTGGCAGTCTGAGGCAGATAGCTACGAACCAGGGACAGGTCAACAACATTGTCAGCAATTATTAACCACTTGGCGAACTGTTTAATCTTTGGCATGATTAAACGCTGGAGATGCTGGATTATTTCCTTGGGGCTGTTTGATTTGGAGGTCGTCAGGTTAGTTAAAGTGAATTCTGTAATTCCTAACTGTTTAGCGAGACTCATGTACGAGTCTGCTAGCGTTTCAAGGGTATCTGCATTCAGGGTAGCAACAAATGTTAATCCTTTGCTGTCGCTTGACTTTATCGTAAAGACTTCTTGTCCAATTTGACGAGCAATTTGGGTTTTGCCACAACCAGGATTCCCCGATAAATAGATGGTGCTTATCGCTCCATTGCTTCTGTTTTGAAGCTCTTGCATTTTTGACATAATCCTTGAGACTTCATTTGAACGTATGATGATTTCATGAGATGGCTTGAATGTGAGACTACAGAAAGAATCAACTTTGGAATTAACCTCTTGCGTAAGACATTCAACTTGTTCCTCTTTTCTTTTTAAATCAGATTTGGCTTTCTTCAACTCTGCCAGGAGATTAGCAGCCTGTGACTTTAAGTTATTTACCTCTGCCGTGGGAAAGCTCTTTTGGTTCTTAACCTCTTCGATAACATTGACTGAAAGACCCAAAGATTTGAACGCAAGCAACACTCTTCCTACATAATTCTTGAACTCAGCATCTGTAAGTTCGGCCTCACTGTTGTGAGCAATGTCATTTCGGACCTGACGCAGATCATTGACATGTTTGTTGATCGCTGCACTAAGGGTTGTGCCAATGTTATCTGAGAACAAGATCGCAAAAAACAAACAACTACAGTCCCACTCTGTCGTGTTGCCATTCTGTATGGTCGTTAGAAAACGAGCATTTTTCGAACGGCTTTTTCGGGATTCGTGATTGTAAAAATCTGAACCATTCTTTGTTGTGTCCTTCCATTCGCCAAGCGTTGTGTTGTAAGAAAAATCCCATTCTTGTTTGAAGATTTTTCGTAGTCCATCCGGAACCAAATTAAAGGCGATGTAACAAATCCGAAAATAGTTTAACTGCTCTGATGAGTAGTACTCCATTGTGGCGAGTCCTGCATATCTAGCCTTTACAGTTTCGGTTACGTAGTTTCGCTTTCAGCGACCGTACGCGAGTATTAGTCGTAAAGGTAAAACGATGCATGGCACCACCCCCACAAGACGTTCATTTATGCATGGATGACGCAGTCATTCAAGACTTCGTCGCAAATTTCCAAGCGAGGGACTTAACATCTCCGTTAGTTTCGATTATACCAGTCACCTCAACTTTGAATACTGCTTGTATTCCTCTTCATAACACTCCTCCTTTCAGTCAAATTCCTTGTGAAATCAAAATATGTATCCAAACGCGAGATATCGATTTATACCTGAAAACACTCTGATGTCGCAAATGGTTGATTGGTTTCCTCGATGTTTTCTACTTATCTCTCTCCAAAGGAAAATCTGCAACAATCGAAAACAGCTATAGTCACCGTTTAAACAGGCTATCTTAACGAAGGACTTCAATTTCCATTCAAAATTAAAGCCTAAAGCATTTAAAGAGACCACCAGAAGAAAGACTGTTCATATAAGGTACAATTAAGTCGCACTTTCAGATCGAGTTTCTATACCTTCTGCCGGTATTTCTGGTCAAATCAACACCGACTGATCACTTTTCTCCCTTCCTATTCATCAACAAGCGGCTGAGCAGAAGCCAGACCTCCAAAATCAGAAGAAGATGAAACTGAAAGGAAATGATTCTACACTGACTCGCGTTTCATACTTCAGTTGACTTTTGACAGTTAGTTCCCATTTAATCACATGACCTCCGATACGGATACTGAACATAACAATGAAATAAAAGAACTGTATAAGAGTCTTAGCGATGAAGCTCTTGATGGGTCAGAGGCCAGGCGGCGGAGCGTTTTGAAACATGGGAGGGGGGGGGGGGGCTCATCGTACACTAAGCCAAGCACATACCTCTACCTTGAATTTTCCAAAATATCAATAGCGTTGTTCATTTGCACGAACAAACTTCTTTGCAATATCTACAGTGTCCGTAATAGACTTATGACAAGGAGGAAGCAGTTGCTTAGACGATCCTGATTCATGGTGCTTCTAAGGTAGGTTTTTAGGCGACGTAGGGAAGAAAATACGCGCTCGGAAGTCGCTGATGCCACAGGTAATGTCAAATACAATCTTAGCCGTTTGTGGACCTCTCCTAGTAACGTTTTGGTGACAGGAGTTTTGTTGAAAGCTTCGCAAATTTTACCAAACCAATTTTATGCTGCGCTTCCGATATTTTCGCCACCGAAACGTGGGGGGGGGGCCTCAGGCCCCCAAATTTTTGTTTGGGGGGGGGGGGCTGCAGGCCCCTGTCCCTCCCCCTCCACCGCCTATGTCAGGGTGGCCTGAAATATCAAAACAACCCGAAATATAAAACCATAGTTTGGGGCAACTAACAATAGACAACTAGTATTTGGAAAGGACTTCCATTGCCAAATGCAATGTAAACTGAAATGGAAAGGTTTTTGACACTTTCATAAAGTTCTCATCATCTCATCATCATCATCATCCATTTACCTGTTAAGAACATTAGCTAGTGGCACTAGAACACAGGTTATCGCTAGGACTATTCGCTACGCATAATGTTCGATTTTAATGCAGATTAGTGCAAACCGCTCATAACCAGCAATAAAAGACCCCACTTCTAAAATAAAATTCCTGGTATTTCACTGTCTCGATTTAGAATAACGACTTTACAACAGTACTGAATCGGTTATCATAAGCAGAAACTGGTGATGATGATGATGATGATGATGATGATGATGATGATGGTGGTGGTGGTGGTGGTGATGATGATGATGATGATGATGAGGAGGAGGACTTTGTGTCAGAGTACATTTAGCTTTATAAAAACTATTTGCGGACACTGTTAGCATATAAAAATATATCTTAACTATATTACATAAAATTACCTGATATTGCAGGTAAAACAAACACAGACGAAATCGACAAAATGTTTCCACTAGTTATGAAATCTTGATATCATGTACAGTCAACTCTCTCTTAACGGACACCTCTATAAGACGGACACCTCTATTAGACGGACACCTAGTGCTTGTCTCGGCCGTTTCTCAGTCATTTTACTATAACCAAACTCTCTATAAGACGGACACCTCTATAAGACGGACAACGGGCACTTTGAAATCGTCAACGGACACTTGTGAGGTGCTGAATGTGTACGCAAATTACGATTTAGGGAAGAAAAATTCTAAATTACCAAGTACGAGACTCTTTTTGACACCAGACGTTTAACTGACAGCTCTTTTCTTGTCGGTGGAATACATACAGTACAAGTTAAAATTAAATCAGTTATTGTTTCATTCAAAAAATAACTTGGAGGTGACAACCAAATTGTATTGTAATCTAAAACAGTTATTTTCTTGCTTTCTTGGCTGAAAATTCCTGGGGTCATGTTACGTCGACTCTCTATAAGCCGGACACCTCTCTAAGACGGACAGCTAAAGCCGGTCCCGATGGTGTCCGTCTTAGAGAGAGTTGACTGTCTTTCTTCTAAGAAACAGCTAGCATTTATGTCAATGAAGACACGCCGGATTAATTATTTTCACAGACATTGGCACTTTCACGAAGCAGAGTTCTGTTATCATTGTATTTATAAAGCAACTTACTCAAACTAACTGGCACTCCGGTACTTAGCCATTGCAGATGATTGGATACAGTGCTACAAGCTGGTATCTAAACAAAGAAAAGAACAATCAAAACTCCAAACAACATGCAAGCAATGTTACACATACATTTATTGTAAGTGCTCCCTTTCCCCTGTAATAGTTGCTCGTTTAGAGTATTGGCCAAGTTTACCGCAGAGCTGATCACTGTCGATTTATGTTGTTTCGCAGCCTTTGTGGCAGTCTCGGGCACTGGGGTTAGCAGTTTGTTTTATAAACACAATCGCGAAGAAGTTAATTCTGACCGACCAAGAACTGTTAATTTCTTTCCAATTGCTAAAATTTATAATTCACTGCGATGATCATTCCTCACTTTTATTGTTAGAGAACTATATTCATCATTCACAAGACATTCAACTTTGAATTTTACGTGACTTTTAGACCAAATATTTGAGAGCGAGGACGCTTCGTTTGTTGACCAGTGTGGTTTCTGCGCATCGATCCTGAAAATAAATCGACCTCGCTATTCCTGAATTTAACCACACAACTGGTTAGACAACTTTTAGTTATACACTTACATAAAACATCCAAGATATCCGCTCAGTTTCTTCTCGGTGGCGCAAAGGTTTGCTCTTTAAAGTGTTATATTAAATTTGTCCTAGCACAGCGAGAAATGATCTCCTCCAAATGGGAACAGTGGATGGCTTCCAATCACGAGCTGAGTTAAGCAGTAGACAAAAAAAACAACATCTTAAAGGGTCAACTAAACATCTAGAATTTTCCTTCACTAAATTTAACATCCAATGTCACACCGAAAATCTATTTCCCTTTCTTTTAGTTGCAAAAATTGTGTTGTGCTATGAATTGCTTTATGTACTTTTTTTTGGATTTTACTAGTCACCTAAGTGATAAGTACTGTTTGTATTCTTCTTCACAACACCTCTCCTTTCATTCAAACCGCTCCCGATGAAATATGCAAATGCGTGATATAGATTTATATCTGAAAACACTCTGACGTCGCAAATGGTTGATTGGTTTGGCCGATG
Organism: Blastomussa wellsi; assembly: GCA_947652115.1. Taxonomy (NCBI): domain Eukaryota; kingdom Metazoa; phylum Cnidaria; class Anthozoa; order Scleractinia; family Plerogyridae; genus Blastomussa; species Blastomussa wellsi. The sequence continues at coordinate 5,133,996 of OX393572.1, read as the reverse complement.
TTTTCTACTCTTCTCCCTCCAAAAGATTCAAAAGCACCTATAGTCGCCGTCAAAACAACTATCTTAAAGGTTTTAAATGGAAGAAGTACTTGATTTGCATCCAAATGTTTATATGAAATATAAAGTTAATTCACACTTTTACCACATTATTAAGTAAATCAGATCGCGTTTCGATACCTTCTGGTATTTCTGGTCAAATCAACACTAACTGATCGCTGTTTCTCCCTTCCTCTCCTTCAACAAGCGGCTGAAAAGAAGTCAAACCTTCAAAATCAGAAGAAAATGAAACTGAAAGTGCAACAGAAGCAAATCACTCTACTCTGACTCGCTTCATACTTCAGTTGACAATTGACAGTTAGTTCCCATTTAATCACGTGACCTCCGATATGGTTACTGACTCCATGACAATGAAATAAAAGAACTGTTTAAGAGTGTTAGCGATGAAGCTCTTGAAGGGTGGCCTCAAATACCAAAGCAACCCGAAATATAAAAGCCGTCTTGGGGCAACTAACCAGTATTTGCCAAACGCAATGTAAACTGAAATAAGGAGAAATTGTAATCCCAATTTCTAAAGTTATTACTGATAATGAATTGTAACAAGAAAAAGAACTGTAAGTAACTAATAGTAAACTTAAAATGATAATGAAAACATACTCGTTTAATTAAAATACCTTTGAAATATGAAGCAATGTTAGACAAAGTCGCCAAGCAAGCATTAATTAGGGGTTTTTCCCTTGTACCGCTTGGCCGAATTTCAATGCTAGTGAGTAAAGGTTAACAACTGTTTGGCATTCCAAATCTTAATCATATATTTTACATTATTGTTGTGCATATTTCAAATAAAACCAAATCAGAAGAGGACTATATATAGCCCATAATTTAGGCATAGTATTAAAACCGTGAACACATGAAATATTTCAGGAAAGATGATTGTTTCTTTTGGTAGTAACCAATTACAATAAATTTCAGGAGACGGGAACAAACCTCAAAAGCGCAAACTGGGGATGCGTTTCTTTAAAAAAAGTCCAAGATTGGATTCTTCAACAGGAAAACGGATTTTGAGTTTCTTTATTAAACAAATTAATCCAAGATCACTCGGATCAAGGTGCATCAAAATAACCGAAGAATCCTTGCCCAGAGTGGATTTGCTTTCAATAACAACATGCAAGTAATGTCACATGTATATTTATTGCAAGTGCTCCCACTCCTCTGTAATGGCTGCTCGTTTCGAGTATTGGCCAAGTGTACCGCAGAGCTGATCACTGTCAATTTGTTGTATCGCTGCCTTTGAGGCAGTCTCGGGCACTGGGGTTAGCAGTTTGTTTTATAAACACAATGGCGAATAAATTAATTCTGACCGACAAGGGACTGTTAACTTCTTTCCAATTGCTCGTAAATTGGCAATTCACTGCGATGATCATTCCTCACGTTAATTGTAAGACAACTATTCATAATTCTTTTAGACCAAATATTTGAGAGCAAAGACCCTTCATTTGCTGACTGATCAGTCTGGTTTCTGCGCATCGATCTTGAAAATAAATCGACCTTGCTATTTCTGAATTACCATACAACTGGTTAGATAACTTTCAGTTATACACTTACGTAAAACGTCCAAGAAAAAGGCAAGATATCCGCTACGTTTCTTCTCGGTGGCGAAAAGTTTTGCACTCAGGAACAAACGAAAACGAAAGTGTTGAACTTGTGCTAGCAAAGCGATACATGATCTCCTCGAAATGGAACAATGGATGGCTTGTAATCACAAAGGCTAGGGCTAAAGGCTAGGGTCAATTGAACTAGACATCTAGAGTTTCCCTTCACTAAATTTAACAATCAGTGTCACACCGAAAATCAATTTCCCTTGACTTTTATTTGCAAAAATTGTGTTGTGCAAAAAAATGTTTCAGTTTGCTGTTTGGAGGTCTCCAAAGAGAGATTTCAGTTTTGCCTGTGGTGCGTCGCGTTGTCTCATGTTTCGATGTTTTGCAAATATTTCCGTAATCTTGTACCGAACAATGATCAAACCTAATTCTCTCTGAGAACAAAATTGATCTCCGAAAGGGAAGATGTATTGAGAGTTTATTGAGACTTTATTGACATCGAAGCAAATTCTCCCAATTGTTAATACAAGAAATGTATGGACACCAGTAGGGAGAATTCATATGTATCAACAGGGCTTAAAAAAAATAAAGAACTATGATTACCATTGGTGCTTCTATGTGCCGTTTTTCTACTAAGTAAAACGTAAGAGCACAGTACTGAGATATACTAAGCGGGAACATGCTGAAGTTTTTTATTTTTTTTTTTTTAGTTGTTTGATGTGGAAAAAAAACGAAATTAGTCCCATGCCCACTGGCCAGAGAGGAAGTGCTGAAAGGCAAGCTACCTATTTATAAAACGGGCGAAACAAAATGGAGGGAATACAGAGAAGCCAAATTGATTTCTTAGGATTCGCGCGTTTTCGCCAGCTGAATATTGTACGTTGTCTAACAAAGATGGGGAATCGCGGGCACTCCGGTGGGACCCCCCCCCCCCCCCCCCCCCCACCAGCTACGCCCTCGAGTGTATCTGGAATGCTCACCGTTTAGAGACCTGGAACTGACGCAAGGGCTGTAAACCTCACGCCAATTATATGAAGCTATTCCTTGAAAGATAAACACTGCTGGCCAATTACACTTACGTGGATTGGATTGGTGCAAAAGGCATTTCAGATTTCTTTTTTATTTCCTTCTTTGCTCCTTTCTTTACTTGAAAGTTCTCCAATAATTTCAATTTCAGAGCACCTTCAAAGCAAAAAGGGTAGGACGATGCCAAAAACTGGATTAGAGAAAGCGATTTGTTCAAGGAATTTCACTGGAGTTCATATCGATCGTCGCATTAATTAAGTACTTTCTAACAGTGGATGTGGAATTTCCAGCTTGCCAGTAGTCTCGATTGGTTCTTCTTTTATTTTTGAATTTGCGGTTCCTTTTGCGGTGGAAACAAACGTCAAGGATTTAAGCTGTTCTGTTGGCGTATTTAAAGACGAATCGATCTGAGGTATCAATCTGGTTGAAATTTTAAATTCCGGGTAAATAATATCTCCTTGGTTTCAAGTGGTTTCCAGCGATACGTCAAGTTTGGAAAACTGAAGCAAAGACAGACAAACCGTTGTGGATAATCGAGGCTTTGGAAAATGGTACACAGTTTATTTCTCAGCAAGGATGTCTGGGATTCTTAAATTCGGAATTTAAAAGCCGCGTATAAACTATTTTACACGTGTACTGGCGGCTAATCTGCACTTTAGTGTGTTTTTGTTGCATTTTTATACCTCGGGGAACCTTTGTTTTAAACCTTGGTCATGCGATTTAAGTTGAAGAGAACTTGCAAATGTTTGGCAATCCTAGCCATCTGTTCAGTTTTATATTTATTCGCGAACTGCGGTTTCAGTGGATGTTCAAAATACGAACTTGATCCCATCCACGTGGCAGATTCGCATCCTAAACTGGGCGACATGATCAACATAGAGGACTTTTGGACACCAGAGAAGGGTAAAATCATTCCAAGTGGCCCAGGCTCAAACGGAGATCCCGTTGAAACAGAACCAGAAAACCAGCAAGAGAAAGACAGATCTTATTCAGAATACGGCTTCAATCAATTTGTCAGTGATAAAATATCCTTGGAACGTTCCATCAAAGATACCAGACATTCGGCGTAAGTATTAATGAGGATTTTCCTAATATTTGTTTTCATTGTTTTGTCTGATCACACTGTTTGAAATAATCGGTCAGATCTTTTGCAAAATTAATGAGAAACTGATTTTTTTTCGCAATCAAAAAGATACCCAGATTTATTGCAAGTTATTTCAGTGACATCATGTCAACACAATCATGTTATGGCTTTTTGACCCTCATGCATCAAATCCAAAATCACAAGTTCATGAATCTATTTTTTATTGTATGGATATCATTGTTTTGCATTTCCCTGATTTCTTATAACATAATCGCCTCAAATACATCACATATTTTACATTAAGTTATTTAGCTGGTATAGATACAGTCCTTCCATCCTAAAATAGTTTGCCTCATTTCTATTTCCAAAAGCAGCACTCATAAGGAAAATTGATTTTTTTTTTTGTTGGAGGGAGTGTTATCAAGTAATTAATTCTTTCCTCTGGAGAATCTGTGACATATATTTTGAAGGACCATCTCTGGCTTACATACTTATCGTATACAGTAGGTATTAGCTTGTCAGTAGCGAATCATTAAGGGGAGGAGACCCCTAACTACAAAACGATTGCTGTAGCGTTTAGCATTTTCTGTGTTCTTGTCACAAGACTTTCCAAGTATGGTCACAGCTACCAAAAGTGAAAGCGGCCTCCAGTACTAGTAGAACAAACGTGGCAAAAAACTAATCCCTAGATCTAAAGGGAACCCAAGATATTAGAGAGTTTTAGACCTGAGTTGACTGCGAACCTCTAACCGCGGTTTGCGATTACCCGTTTTTGCAGTTCGACGTTCAAATGTAATCCATTTAGATTGGTGGTGGACTAGATTGGCCGCCATTTTGAATCAGCAGCCATGAATGGCACTTGTTTTCAAGATCCAATAGAATTCATCAAATTTAGCATTTGGCCCAAATTTGTGCTTCTGCTAATGGATAAAGACCTGCTCCACAAGATTTTTGTATCAGTACGTGGGACAAAACAAGAATTATGTATGCTAAAAGCTTTCAGGTAAATGGCATACGTGAAAACTCACCTCTCCACATTGAAAATGCACGTTGAAAACCTCAAACATGACGTGAAAGCCTGATCATGTGACCTCCAGCGGTTCATAGTTCGCTGTAAACTCGAATCTAAAACTCTCTATTATCCCAGGGGAGCACTCGCATTATACATGATGGAGGGTCCGACGGAGCTTCATATTGCAAACCCAAAAAAATACATGGGCCTGAAATTTTAGACCCAAAAATATACCTGGCATCAAAATTTAAATACCTCAATACGGACTCATTCAATCAAACAGACTCTTCTAACGCATGATTTTGAACATTGCGTGTAAATTTTCGACCCCAAAAAATATGTCGGACCCCTGTCATGTATACTGATAGTACGCCCCTGGGGATATGACGGTTGGAAGTCATTTATAGAAACCATAAATTTTGTAGTATAAAGGGAAGGGGAAGAGAGGAAGGTGGAAGAGACTGGGGAGAGTACCCTCTAGCTTGTTCATTTATCTTTCAGCATTGTGCCATTAACTACATGTGAATGCATTGGAATGTAAATAGATTTTACATGAAAATAATAATTTGCAGGAAAATACTGGTATGCGCTTTTAATTTCTCCAGCTCTTTGCAAATGGAGTGAAATGAAGTGGACCAATTTCCTTCGAAAAGTAATTAACCTGTTGTTATATAAGTGCTGGCCTTCATCGTTTCTAAAAATAAGGAGCGGCTTGTTGTCCCTGGACAAGAAAGCATTATTTTGGCTGTAGCAGGATTTCAAGCCTCACTAGAAGAAGTTTCCCACATGAATTGTATTGTATTGGCATGTCCTGTTTGCCTTTTGATAATAAATGAAGTGGATCAATTGCCATTGCCAGTTTTGTAAAAAGTAATTAACCTTTTGTTCTAAAAGAGAAAACCTGTTTTCTAAAAGAGTAACCTCAGCACTGTCCCTGGACAAGAAATTAAATAATTATTTTGGCCCTAGCAGGATTTCAAGCCTCACTAGAAGATAGTTTCCCAAGTGAATTGTATGTCATGTGCTGTTTGCCTTTTGATAGTTTACTTGTGCAAAATTGCTAGTGCATCTCGAGACCTCAAATTGATACAAAAAGGTCAGAGCTAGGCGATTTTTTCCTGGCAGGAATTGTGCATTCGCGAAGTGAAGTCTCACTGCAGAAACATGAAATCAAATGTGTGCTAAATTGCTTAGAGAAGTGCCCAATATTCTCGTTAGCCTCGCAGCTCCTATAACCTCTAAATTTCAGTGGCAGGGATAATGTTGCAGCCCTATGTTTTAGGGTAGGGTCCACTGTTTGTGTTGTTTGTTCTTTTGTCTCACCTGAAGGGTTGTCCCCAATCAGGTGAGACCTTGCAAGATCTGCGAGGTGACCCAATATTCTTCAACCAGATCTGTAAACTGCCATCGCCAGAAGATGTCTTATTTACACATAGAGTTTTAGTGATATGCACATTTTGATCAAATTTGCCAGCAATCCATGATCTTTTGTTTTATTTTATTTGACACACAAAAGGAAATTCAATACAATGCACTAGTTACAAATTAAAGTAAATTTAGTAATAATTAATTAATAACTAGTAATAATCAAAGATTAGGAGTGCGTTCAACTCCTTTGATAGACTTCGATACAAACTTGTAGACAGTGTATAATTATAAAACCGCAGACTGTGGACTGCACTGATTAATTGTCATCCAAGACATGTAAGCAAATCAACACAGCAAATGGAACATATGCAGGCTAAAAAGCAAACATAGAATTTTATACGATTACAAATATTGTCACGGCACCGATTGAAATGTGCCTTTACATATAATTTCGCGCCAGGAGTTGTACAATCTTCACTTCAAGGTTCTTATTGGATAACAATTAGGCTGATTTGAACATCATGAAAAGCAGCTGAGTTTTATAACGTGATGTGATGCTTGGGCAAATTGCAGCATCTGTTTTCTAGAAAACACACCAGCAGTAGGCAGGTTTCTGATGTTCTGATAAGTAGCTTTAATCATGGGGTGGTACGCAGCTCTTTGCGCGGTCCCACAGTATTGGCTGAAAAAATGATAAACAAACAACAGTAACAATGGACCCTAGCCCTAAAACAATAGAGCTGCGTGCTATTAAGATCCAATGAAATTAGAGGTTCTAGAGAGCTGCGAACTATCCCTCAATCATCTTTGCCAGTGATAATCCAAATAAATCAAAACAACTGCGAAAACAGTTTGACAAAATCAAAATCTTGAGGCACACACAAGATCGAGGGTATTTGTGCCAGCCAGCGAGTCCAAGATGGCGTCCAAACCCCGAAATCACCTTGCTTCACAATTACACCTGCGAGACATCCCGTGAGACTGACATGATTTGTAGGCGTTCTTCGAATGCAATTAAGAAACATTAGGTTATCGAGTATTATCAGAAGCATATGCATTATTATTTAATTATGGCTATAATTAGGTAATACGAGATCTGACCAAACAGAGGTTGCACGAGAATCTAGTGCATAGCAGGTTCCTTAGAACAGCAGCATGAAACCTTTGTGTACAGGTGCTGGCACCCAGCCATCCCCCACCCTCTCTCATCTAGCTGGAGCCTGTACACAGGCTGAGATCTAGTGGAGCAAACTGTTTCATCTGATTGTGCTTATGACTCTGTTGCTTATATATGTTCTACTTAAATTAGATTATTAGAATTGTATGCAGAAATGAAGATTGGAGCTAAAATTATTTCAGAGACGATGATAAAACTGCTAAAAATACACAATAACTGCACAATGATTGATTGCTGAAAATGAAGTTTGAACTTCAAAATGATTGATAGCTCAAAATGTATATTTGTTGCTGTAAGTAGAATTGGAATTTAGAAGTGTTGGTTTTCGTGGAGGGCGGAAAACCGGAGAACCCAGAGAAAAACCCTCGGAACAAGGACAAGAACATTTAACAACAAACTCAACCCACATACAAGAGGGTCCCCTATACCTCTTCTGAAAACAGTTTCAAGCATCACGAAAAATTCCAGAAGCAGTTCACGGAAAAAGGCAAGCAATCACGTTTCACGTAAAATGCAAAGCCTAAATCATGTGTCATAGAAATACAAATTCTTTTTACGGTTCTCAAAACATACAAATACAATTGTTACAAATATGTATTTAATAAACATTTTACCTCACATTACTGAATGTGCCATCTTTTGGTAATTTCAGACTCTCGTCTTCATAAAAAAGCCACCAAAAGACATTAACACTGTCACTGTGGTTAGTTCTCAGGCCTCCATCCGCAATGGACAGGCCATTTGCTAAATCTAGTCTGGTGTAGTTTACGAGCTTTAATAGCGCTAAAATCTCCAAAAAAGTGAAAAATGATTCCTGCAAAAGTCGTTGGTTCACAAATCACACGTAAGTAAATGCATATTTCACGGATCACGAAAAAATAGAAAACCAGTTTCCTGAGGACGGAAAAATATAGATTCACAAATAACGGAAAAATAAATCCCCATTCACGCTTCACGCAAAGCAAAAATGCCCATTCATGTGTCATGAAAAAAGTATAGGGGACCCTCGTACAATGGCGGGTCTGGGAACCGAACCCACTGGCAACATTGAAGCAGTGTTCCTCTTCAAACTTGTAAAACAGCTCTTGTCTCGTTTCTTGTTCCTTTAGGTGTAAGGAGCGCAAATACCCACAACATCTTCCCAAAGCTAGTGTTGTAATTGTATTTCACAATGAAGGCTGGTCAACGCTGTTCCGCACAGTACACAGTGTTATAAACAGATCGCCTCCACACATGTTGCAAGAGATAGTCATGGTAGATGACTACAGTAATAAAGGTAAAATTTGTCTCTGGCTCTTTGAACATACAATTAGAAATGATGTAGTACCATGAAATTCCGACAGAATTACCGGTATATACCGGTAATATTCTCCCCAGAGGCGCTGTGGCCTAATGGTTAGTGCGCTGGACTCAGGATCGGATGGTCCAGGTTCAAGCCTTTAGCCGGGGCACTGGGTTGTGTTCTTGGGTAAGACACTTTACTCTCACAGTGCCTCTCTTCACCCAGGTGTATAATGGGTACCGGCGAATTTACTGCTGGGGGTAACCCTGCGATGGACTAGCATCCCATCCAGGGGGAGTAGAAATACTCTCTGTCACTTCATGCCACAGAAACCGGGATAAACTCTGGCCTGATGGGTCACTAGGCCCGAATGCAGACTTTTTTACCGTCTCCCTAGTGTTGCTTGTCCCTCTTTTGTAGCTGGTTGAGCCTGTGCACAAGGAACACAGGCTCTGGGGAGACGTGATTTGACTGGCCAGAATTTAACAAAGGGAGCCCAATTAAATAAACAGTTTTAATAACCCTTTTTGAAAGATCATTTAAAACAGCTGATTGGAATGGATGTCCCTTTGTTAGATTCTTGCCAATCAATCTGTGCAGGGAAAAAAAGTATTCATCGCCATGCCCAGTACACTTGAATGATCAGATCATGATCGCTCGTGTGAAACACAGCCTGACATTTGATTGGCGGAAATTTTGATATAAACGGTGTTAATATTTGCCTGTTCTCTTATTTGCAGAGCATCTCAAGGAGCGACTAGATGATTACACAAAAAAATTAGGAAAGATAAAAATTGTCAGAACCAATGAAAGGGTTGGACTGATAAAAGCCCGGTCCATTGGTGCAAATAATGCTATTGGAGAAGTCGTACTTTTTCTTGATGCACACTGTGAGGCTAACCTGGGCTGGCTACCACCCCTGTTGGAAAGGATAGCCCTTGATCGACGGACAGCAGTTTGTCCCACAATAGATTTTATTGATCATAATACATTTGAATATAAACCTATGGACCCTTACATCCGAGGCACTTTTAATTGGAGATTTGATTATAAAGAGAGACCAGTTCGTCCTGAGGAAATGAGGAAGAGAAAAGACCCTACTCAAGAAGTCAGGTAGGTGAAAATTTCATTTTTATCATGTAGTTAAATTTAACTTAGTTAATGACAAGGAACAAGTTTGCTCAGTGGTTGGTGTGGCAGCTTTTATTGGCCAGCCTTGCGGGGCTCGGGGGCCTTAGTGTTTGCGGCATTGCTACTGTCATGCTGCCGTTCCGGGCTGTTGTCAGGGCATTTCTGGCATTCACAGGGTCAGCGGTATTCTGATGCATTTTATGCGTGCACCATAGAATGTGCTTGTAGCTTTCCTCAACGTACAAGGCGATTTTGTAGCTCGCAATTTTTAGTGTTCCCTTTCTCCTCCCCCCTCCCCAGCATTTTTTGTGGCATCATTTTTTTGTGGCGTCCTGGTTGGCATCATTGTTTTTTTTGTGCCATGGCGTTTTAGCGTGGCGCTTATTATTGTACTTTGTAGTTTCTTCCACTGAACTTCTAGTTGAAGTTCAGCGTGACGGGTGCAAGGGCTGGGGCTGGGTTAGGCAGGCGGGGGCTCGTGGCTGGGTTGTGGGCAGGGCAAGCTTTTGGAATGCATTTGGGTTTGGGGTTGGCAGCTCCAGCCCCGTATTCTTGGGCCCCCAACCACCATTTGCTACTTTCAAATTACAATAAAATTATAATACTGTCATAATAATGAAATGAATACTGTTTTGAAGGTTCACTGCTGAACTGTTTTGACACTAGTAGATAGGTCTTGTCACTCTTTATAAATTGCATCACATGCAAATGAGCTGTAATGATGTGTCTTTTGCAGGTCACCGGTTATGGCAGGAGGACTGTTTGCTATCAACAGAGAGTTTTTCAGTGAGCTGGGACAGTATGATCCAGGAATGTTCATCTGGGGAGGAGAGCAGTATGAGCTGTCCTTCAAAGTAAGATTTCTAGTCATAAAAGTGCAAAAACATCAATCAACGTAAAAGTTCAAATCACCTTGTACAACATAACAAGCCATACCACAGCATAATAAACAGTACCTATAAGTTAGAACCATCGTGTACAGCATAATGAACAGTACCACATGAAAGTACTGCTCAGTAGCTTCTATTTGCTTCATCATACTTCAGAAATATACCCACAAGTTCTCCCAAGGGGTACTCACTTACCTGGGCTATGTGGGAATGTGCCGCTGGATAGGGTATGGTTTTTGACCCCTCAGTCCTGCACAGGGTATATAATTCAAGCGGGGTATGGAGTCATCCTAGACAGGGTATAGCTTCAAGACTTTTAAGCGTATCCTCAGAAATGTTCATCAGTGTTTATTTAACTTGTGATCAGTAAACACGAGATCACTTCAGGACTAGATTTAGGGTATGTGTTTGATATTATTTTTGTCCTAAAGAGGGTCAGGGTTTCAGACCTCTGCTGGCACCCCTACATGTATACCCAAACATTGGTCAAGTGCCCCTCTCCCCCAGCAAGTTCTCTAGTAGTAAAAACCTACTTAAACTGTTCTTATGGACCAGACAGTGATCAATGTGTTTCTTTACTTTCTCGTTAGCTTTGGCAGTGTGGTGGCCAATTGGAAAACATCCCCTGTTCCCGCGTGGGACATGTCTATCGGCACCATGTGCCATATTCTTACCCCAAGGCTGATGCAACTCTCATAAACTTCCGTCGTGTGGCAGAAGTGTGGATGGACGAGTACAAGGAATGGTTGTACGACAAGAAGCCAGAACTCAGAAATGTAGACCCTGGAGACATCAGTGACAGAATTGCTTTGCGCAAAAAACTCAAGTGTAAGAGTTTTAAGTGGTACATGGAGAATGTGGCTAACGATACTGTCAGATCAATTTATGAACCTCTAAAGGCTAATGGACCGGTAAGTAAAAAGTCAAGTCTGTACTGGATCACTGTGATCAATCTTGTATCGGCTTTACACTGAGATACTATGCACACTGACATTGGTTGATATCATAGGTGTGTTTAGTTTTGTGCATACATGTATTTGTAAGAAATACTTTATAAAAGCAACAGAAGACTTTCTCTGTGTTTACATAGCCTCATCTATATGCTCAGGTGTTTGGGAGAATTCTCGAAAGTTTTGCAAACCCAAGACATAGCTGTCTCAAATTCGCTTAAACTCCCTTGTGTTTAGATGAGGCTACGTAAACACGGGGAATGCCCTCTACTGCCTGTTTGTAGCATTAAGCAACCAGGTGTGTTTTTTCTACTAGGCTCGATTTCTGCTACTCTCTCGAGCTCTCTCTTTCAATCCACTTCCAACCTTGCCATCCAAAGTGATAGGCAGCAATGAACAGTTTCAGTGTAGTGACAGAGCCCTAGGTAACAAAACTACACCATTATTTTTGGGTTTCCATTGATGCAAAAACGTATTTCAGCATTTTAAAATGACGCTAAAATACTGTGACAGTGTCCCAATATAAAACCACTGATTGCAGGTTACCTGTCAGCATGTTGTCTGAGGCCAAAATAATGTCCATGATCAGTTATAACTATATTACTAACAATTGTCTGATGTTTATTGCATCCTAGATTAAAAACCCAAGTACCGATCTTTGTCTCGATTCCATGGGAAACAAAGCTGGAGGGGAGCTGGGACTAGTGGCCTGCCATGGCATGATGGGAAACCAGGTAATACAGAGTAAAAATACACTGTATTTACCATTTTTGCATTGCCCATAATACACCTTGTTTACCCCCCAAAATTTTGCGTAACCTTTGTTTCCCAATGCTCCTGGGTATTACAGTGGACATTACTATTATCATATATTATCATATATTTCATACGTATTATCATTGTAAAGTGCTATTGGTTTCTTAGTAGAAATAACGCTATATAAATAAAGATTATTATTATTATTATTATTACAGTCGTCCCAAGGGAATCGGAAGACAATGCTTATGCAAAATTTTTGGGGGGCAAGCAAGGTGTATTATGGGCAATGCGAAAATGGTCAATGCGACAAAACTGTCCTTGATGAAGAAGTTACGCTTGTGCCCTTGTCTACTGTATCACCAGTTCTACATGATCAATGTTTCAGGTTTGATCAAACCCCCCACTCGAGTGGGTGAGCTGGTGTGACACGGGTCTACTTACATGCTTTTAATAATCCAGATGAACTGATGAGAAAGAAGTAACATACCAAATTTGATAACTTGTGTAAATCTGAAGAACGATGCTCAAACATCTTGAAAAAGTTTAGCCTAAATATTCCAAGTTTGTCAATTACAATCCTTTTCAAGCTCTTTCATTTGCAGCTGTTCCTGTCTCTTCTCAGTTTATTGTTCCGATTTGGTCAAACATTATTTTTAAAGTGCGTCTAACCCCAAAATATTTTTTTTGCGAAAATAAACCTTTGCACCAGTTCGAAACGCATTGCACCTTAACTCTTCATTTCTCCTTTTTTACCAAATGCTTACTTTTTATAGCATTGAAATTTGTCCATCATTTGTTGCAGGATCATGACTGAGTCAGAAGGGGCATGGGTCTATTCCTGGGTTGACTTAACAAACTGATTTGCATTGCATCTTTTTTTTTAAACATGCATGTAAATCAGTCTGTGACGTCAACCTAGGAACAGACGTACAAATAGACAGAATTTGGTAAAAAGGAGAAACTAAAGGTCTAATGCCTTTCGAACTGGTGCAAATGTTTATTTTAGCGAAAAAATATTATGGGTTTAGGTGCACTTTAAAGGGACACTGTAACGGACATTTTTCGACTTTTTTTAGTAAAATTGGCACAATATTGTGACTAAGTTGTTTCACTCGTACACAAAATGCTCTTAGAACATAAAAGGGTGGATATCAAGCAAATTGTTTAAGGAATAGGGTGACTGTAAATAGTTTACATCATTTTTTTCGAAATCACAAGGACAAAACTTGAGAAAGTCAGCCTGACTTTTTTAAGTTGAGATCTAAAGTTCCTGAGGGTATCAGAGTGATATCTCACTCCATATAATTTTAGCTTCAGTGCACTGGTATAGTAATTTTAACAAAACTTGACCACTGTTTGTATGTTTTCATTGGTGTAAACACGATTTTGAGCTGTTGAATTTTTAAAGTCATACTCGTTAAAGGTGATTTTATGCATTGTCAAAAAAATTCATTCATGATGACTTAACACTTGTTCTGCAGAAAAGACACCATTACGAATCGCTTACACGGGACGCTGCCAGTACTTTATGGCACGGCCCTTTAAATCGACCAGTCACATTGCACATACTCTCTCGTAGGTATTATTAATAATGGAATATTATATATTTGCAGGCATTTCAGTACACATTTCTAGATGAGTTCCGACAAGATGAGGCTTGTTTAGACGTTAGTCAAGGTCACAGTGGGGCTAAAATAACATTTTATAGCTGCCATGAACTGAAGGGGAATCAAGAATTTAAATACACCAAGGTACAACTTGTTAACAACGAAAAAAAATAGTTAGCTGAAGTATGCACTCTTGAGGTGTCTATCAGCTAAGATTAACTATCCTTCAAATTTGGAAAGCTGACATTTGGAGCACTAGATATGAGCATGTTTCCTAATGCACGAGTTCCTTTAGTCCTTATCTTGCGGTGGATTGGACCGATGAAATTTGATACTCTTAACCTGCTGACGTCGCCCTACAAAGAACCGTTTAGCGTCTCCAATTGGTCGATATTTGCACGCGGAACTTCGAAACCTACCAACGACCAATTGGGGACGCAACACGGATCTCTCTCTCTAGAACTGCGTCATCACTTTGGAATTTTTGGAACATCACGTGAGCAGGGATGGAATTTAATACGCTAAGGGTAACCAATTTGTTTGCATAACGGATGTTTCGTGAAACTGAGAAGTTTTTGTAACTCATTCCGAATGTTATCTTTTTACAGGACAAGAAATTACTTCATGTGGTCACGAACAACTGCGTAACAGCGACCCATAAAGGTTACCCAGTGATGGAACGCTGCGATGATGTGCCCGAGCAAATATGGGAAATTAAATTGAACGATCTGTCTAAACTAACAACTAGAAAGTCTCCTTAGCTAGCAAGAAAGAAAATAGTTAGCAAAAATTGAAATAGTATTTCTATATAATTTTATCACCCCATAATCGGAAACTTCAAAGTGGACTCTTCATCTTGGCCCCAGCCACATGCTGGCAGTACATTGAACCTCAAAGAAGCGAGCACCTATTCTAAAGAGGACGTCCATATTGTTTAGTTCAACTGTATTTGTTAGCAACATTGTAAAAGGGGGGCTTGAAAAACTTCTAATAATGACCAGCGCGCAGACACATTCACTGTATTTCCGGAATTTTGGCTATATAACAAAACTAGAGCATTTATTTAATATCCAGATACTACATTCGGGGTTTCTTTCTGGGGTTTCAAAGACTGTGGTAAACCTGAAACAATAAGCAAAATTCGATTGCTATGTCATGTGTTTCCTCCTCGCCTAAAAAACCGAGTAGATTTGATCGTGATGAAAAAAGGGGTTTTCTGTTAGAGCAATTTCATTCGAGTGACGTAAAACCAAAACCAAAGAATCACTTAGCCAATCAGACAGATCAAAAACAACCCAATGAACCAATCAAAATGCGAAGAAAATACACGTGGCCGCGACGAAGCGCGGGAAAACGTGCACGAGCCAGTCACAACAGGTTTTGGTTTTTATTTCTGATTGGTTAAGCAAGTGGCACGAGATTTTTAAACCAATCACAGAACGCAGTGAAGCAAAGAAAAAGAATTGCAGATCATAATTACTTTCGACACTCAATTGAGAATCGCTCGGTAATACTAATACTGCTGCAATTACTGGTCTCGTCCCCTAGTTTAATTATTGGTTTGATATCAAACTTTCACTTCAAGTAAGACAGAAATGATTTTTTTAATTCAATGCTAATTATTGTGAATTTTAGATACTTCTGAATAAAATTAGGTACGCATTTCCATTGTGACGTACGCTTTGCACTAGAAAACTGCTTGTAAGCTTTTGTCTATGGGCTTCAAAATACAGATCACAAAATCACACACGATCACTAAAATGAATTTAAGAGGAAAATAGACCAATTTCGATATTTTAAAATTCAGCCTAAAACAATAGACCTCAGCACGAGGCTCCGGGGTATAAATTCTAGAGTTTGTGGGATTTATTCCCCGGAGCCTCGCAGTGATGTCTATTGTTTTAGCTGAATATTAAAATATCGAAATTGGTCTATTACAGATGAATAGCTTGATATAACAAGAACAAGATATTCATGGGTTCCTGAATGGTCCTCACTTTTGTCCTAGAGTGGTTCAGAAACAAAGTGAAGTATTAAGAAACAGAGTGGTCCTCACTCCTGTCCTAGAGTGGTTAACTAAGAAACAAAGTGAAATATTAAGAAACAGAGTGTCCTCACTCCTGTCCTAGAGTGGTTAACTAAGAAACAGAGTGAAATATTAAGAAACGGAGTGTCCTCATTCCTGTCCTAGAGTGGTTAACTAAGAAACAAAGTGAAATATTAAGAAACAGAGTGTCCTCACTCCTGTCCTAGAGTGGTTAACTAAGAAACAAAGTGAAATATTAAGAAACAGTCTCCTTACTCCTGTCCTAGAGTGGTTAACTAAGAAACAAAGTGAAATATTAAGAAACAGAGTGTCCTCACTCCTGTCCTAGAGTGGTTTAAGAAATATTAAGAAACAGAGTGTCTTCACTCCTGTCCTAGAGTTGGTAAAGGTAGGAAGCAGTACGCTGTTGTCAATGGATGTGAATCACAACTCAACGCTGTGAACTGTGGGATACAACAGGGATCCCTCCTTGGTCCAAGACTTTTCTTTCTACGTAAATGAAATCCCAGATCAGATTAACATAGTGGAACTAGCTTTGTACGCAGATGGCACTAACTTAACTTCAGTTGACATCGTGTGTGATCCATTAAATCGCATATTGAACACAAAAGCTTGCAATAAGGTGTAAATAATTTTGGTACCTGGCGGATTCCGTCTTAATTTCTTAGCTTAGTGCTGCCTGATTCGTGTAACGGAGAGTTGATTTGTGTGTGCTAATTATTTAATCAGAGTGAAAATTGAAAAAACATCTGAGCTACAAGAAAGAACCGAAGAACGTGTAGCCAAATTTGACGTTATCAAAATTCTAAACAGAAAGATACATAATGGTCACATAATATATACTGAATGTCAATGATGTTAGGGATAGTTAGCAACCATGTATTAAGGTTTCTTGGGAATGCATGACTCTGTTGCTGCAGATCGCCGACGCATGTTTGTCTTTCGGAAAACGGTCGATATGATAAGGCATTTTGGCGGCACCCATCCTTGGAGACCCAACGGCAGTTAGTGGGGGCGAGGGAAAGTCAAAGCTGCAGGTAAAAGAATCGGCGGAGAAAACTTAGAGTGAAAGCTTAGCTAGAAGCCCCAGGGGAAAGAGTCTTGCCAAGTCAGTTCCAAACAGCTCTCTAAATGCTGCTTCCTGATTGGTTATAAAGAATCCTTTGTATTATTATACTACTCGGCGCACCGTAACTGTAGAGTTCCTCTCGTGTGTTCTTGGTAACTAGCACAGAATTGTAAAATGGCCTGTTCCCGAGCAATACCAGCCCGACGATTTTGAAAGGGGCGAGTACAGCGAGTAACTGCTCTTTTAAGGTGTCACATGGATGGCTCGCTACCCATCTAGAAGAGAGAATAAAATGCTGTCGTGAACGCTGTGAAAAAATCGCAGGCTTAATTTCATTTTTGATGTGTGTACAAATATTTCCTGATCATCGGGAAAAGATGCTATTAATTTGTATATCATATTTCAACCCAGTTATGCTAATTTTCGAGGTTTCCGAAAACCGCTTGTATAAAAGCGCAAAGTATGAATTACAAAGACAAAATGAAGCTAAAAAGATGTAAGACTGATGCTCTAGGCGGTATAGCACAATCCCCAAATACATCCATAACACCATATTGTGCAGCTGTGGCGTCTACCATTTGTTTTATAGCACAACTTTAAGACGGCTCAATATAATTTCTCTGAGAGATAAATGCGCGTGCTTGAGTAACTCTCTGAACACTTCCAGTACTCACGCAGTCCTTGACAAACACTTGAAAGGAGATCAAACTTTTGAATAACGTTTGACGTTGATAAAGATGAAATGATCAGTTTTGACATAAGCGTCGGACAAAGTAATTTTGGGTCTCCAACAGAATTCCAACCCATGAACTCCCAGAGTTACCGGTCGGGCGCTCTAACCAACTAAAGCTACTAGCACTACTACTACTAGCTACTCGTCGCCACAGTCTCTCCAGGGGACGGGAAGGAGAGGACCCTGGGAACGAGGTTGAGCTACGAGAACTCCTGGTGACCTAAGGCCATTTACTAGGTTCACGTGACACGCTTGTGTACACATGTGCGATGAATATGATAGATGGTAAATTTTCAGCTCGGTGAATAAATGAGCTAAAAATTTACCATCTATCATATTTATACATACCAAAAGAGGAAAGGGTAATAGAGGTAATCCCCCATATGGGCCCTATTCTTGGTTTTCACGTGACGTCAGAAAGAACTAAAATTAAAAATTTTGAGTTTTCAACTTCATCAGGTAAAAGTCATTTTTAAACATATATCTGATGGCCTGTTTTCAGCTCGGTAGACGGCTTTGTTTTGAACATAGAACAGTTTGAATTTCAGATTTTTAATAATGCGTGACATCGGCATTTTTTTTCTGGGTAACATGTTACGTGCGGGAAAGTATCGATTCACCTTATGTTTTTGAGTTCTGAGTAACCGATATGTTGAGGGAAGTATCTATGCGAATGTTTTCAAGTTTAACAACGAGAAGAAACGTTTTGAGAGAGTCAAAGTAAACTTCAGATGTTTCCACTGGTTTCCGGCCGCCATGTTTGAGTCCCTCAAAGGGGCTCCAACATGGCGTCTCCATACTAAACACTATAATTTTCACTTTAATTTTTCAGCGAATAACTCGAGTCCCGAAACTTTGGCACGTGGTTTATTTATTACTCTTCTACGATATTTCAATTTCTTGACTTAATTTATTGAATGGTAAGCGATTTTATTTCTTGCGTGCGTGAAACTTGCGTGATATGCGTGACGTGAAAACCACCTATTCCTGAGGTAATCCGCCTCAAGTTATTTTTTGAATGAACTCATTCTCGCGCGTATAATATTATTACGACGGACGACTCCTTTTCCATCGTCGTTTTCCAGTGTCACTTGGTGTAGAAACTTGATCTTGTAATCGTTTTCGTCTACAAAACATATCTCCACGCCTTCCCCCATTTTATTTGAGGTCGCCTCGCACACATGTGCACAATGCGGAGATGATC
>OX393572.1:5047559-5105059 GCA_947652115.1 Blastomussa wellsi | reverse complement strand
AACCGAATTTGCTGGAAAATTTTCGTGTCTCCGGTGGCGCGCTTATTCGAGGGCGGAGCTTATTTAAAAGGCCCATACCACAAAGGCAAAACATCATGATTGTCCAATTTAAGGCCCGGTTCAAACGTCGAACTTTACATGTGCCGAATCTAATAATTAGGTTCGGCACATGTAAGGTTCGACGTTTGAATCAATTAGGTTCGACAGATTTGTATTTGGGTCGACCTGCCGTTCTATTCGACATGGCTTGTCGAATAGAACGGCAAAAGATCGACTTCGTTTCATACGTCGGTCTTTACATGTGCCGAACCTAATGCATAAATTACGCTAATGTATTTCTTGATATAAGAGAGTTTGTGATTGGCGAGTGAGCTGTCAAAAACGCGGTCGTGCATGAAATGGCGCGACATTGCGCGACATAACACTGGACCGCAAAAAATGTAGCCAGAGTTTATCGGACACAATTTGCATACTGTTTCCCATTTTATTGTTGAATATGTACTAGACCAAAATAAAACAAAAGACAAGGCTAGAAACTAAAGTCAGTAGTTAAAGTTTCAGTCTAAACGATACTGAATACATTTAACCAAAGCCTGGCGACCACATTACAAGTACGATCTTCAAAAAGTGTTGTTTGTTTTTTTTTATAAAGCAACTGAAGCGGTCCCATTTTGTACGGTGACGAGTATTTATTTCGTTCCATAAAGTGTACAACTGGAAAATTCACCGTTTTCAACTGCCGAACTTAATTATTCGGGTCGACCCAAATAGGTATTAGGTTCGGCACATGTAAAGTTCGACGTTTGAACCGGGCCTAACTTACTTCACGAGTATTTTTTCATGACTTAACGGCTTGAAGCAAAGCTGAGTTTTGGCTTTCATAACAGCCTCGTCAATATTTTTCTGCAGGCTTGAACTGAAAAACACCACTATTGACGAAAATAAATTCCCATTGCTGGCTTAGAACCGCATTGCAGCGATTAGTTATTTTTATCATCTGATGGAAATAATCAAATAAGCGCCGCACCGGAACTGCGGCACTTATTCGAGGGCGGCGCTCAATAACTTTTCCACTCCATGTACGGCGCTTATTCGAGTAAATAGGGTGGTCTCCTTCGCAGCAGTTTTTAGGTAGAGGAACATTGCATGACGACCCTAATAACGGCTGCGACGGGAGACTAGAAAACGGTCGATATCGCAAAGAATTTTAGAGACACTTAAGAATGCCTAGAATTTTTTAATATCTTCAACTCAAGTCGCTGCCCAGCATCGAAAACGGAAAGCAGTTTTTCTGCCACTGCTGTTAATATTACACAAATTTTCAACATGTTTTAGAAGTGGCTTGTTCAGCACGCGCCTCGAACATGGCGTACTTGTTCCAACTGTACTCGTCTGATGACTGAAATTAAAATGTTATTTCTGACAAATGAGTATGCGAAGAAGGCTGAAATAACTATTGTCGGCACTACATAGAACAGAGCCTGGGTTCCAGAGTTTAGCACGTGGTTATCATTCTTGCCTGTGAACTAGCAGCGTTCAGATCTAATTGTGCGTTTTCAGGTAAGTTTACCGTTTCATAGGCCAATTTGCCTTTGTGTAGCCCCGTAGGATAGGCTACCATCACCGGGTGCCTTTTTTCCCCGCTCCGTTTAATCGTAGTCTTGCCCAAGAACACGCCGCAGTTCCTGGCTGGAACTCGAACTCCGACCGTCCTATCACAGGAAGCCCATACATGAAAGTGCGTCTATTTGTATGTTCGAAACATAATGGGAATATTTAAAGCGTCCTACTATCGAAACTTATTTCGAGTAATTGTGTTGAACTAAACCTGAACTTACCTCAGGTGTTGTATTGTCGTTCCTCGGCTCAAAATGGCGAATTTGGAGGATTTTGCGTTGACTGTTGCAACAGTCACCGCAAAATCAACCAAATCTCTCAAATTCGCCATTTTGAGCCGAGGAACGACAAAATACAACACCTGCGGTAAGTTCAGGTTTATTTCATCCAAAAAAAAAAAACATAACTCGAAACAAGTTTTCTATAGTAGGACGCTTTCAATATTCCCAAACATACAAATATACGCACTGCTTGTATGATTCCCTGTGGTCCGATCCGGAGTCCAGCTCGCTTTCACCCCAACCATAAAACATCCTGAGCAAAAAGAGGAAAGAAATGTATGGTCGGCCCCATTGACAGGATGGCCGTTAGGGTTAAATTTCATCACTGGTCCAGACAGGTACATTTGCATTTCTGAGCAGACCGAATTGTCACTCAGTGCGTACAGTATTTACGGCTCTTACTGCGTCTACCGCCGGCAATACAAAGGGATGGTCAGCGCGCATATCACTGACGCCCCCTTAAAAAGATGCGAATTCTTGGATTGACTGCCGAACGTGCTCATTTCGTATTCAAAATAACATAAACAAAACTGCTCGTCTGCTTTGCCATATATCAGTAGAAGAGTAGCTCACAATCCCAACTACAATTCTCAAATTCGCAGCACGGTACAGCAGCAAATATCGATTCAAAATCATAGTAATATCTTGAAATTCATGCAGAGGGAGTGTGACATAAAACTGGGGTATATAGTTTACGAAAAATGTTGTAAAAGACAACTTTGAAGGTCTGAGGAGGTTAACAACCATTTTATAATGCTACAGAACTAGCGAATACTTTTTAACAGTTTGGACGATCGACAATCAGCTTGGCACTCTGACTTAGTAAGCACTGGCGAGGCTTCTCACAGAAATTTGGGCTCGTGGCGTTTCGTGAAATAGCATCAAGTATAGAAAATATAAAACAATGATACAGCCGAATATAAGAGACCACAAAATTTCCACAATTCTGCTCCAACGATTTTCTTCAAACTTGGCTATGGTATGTATTAAGTTAATACACGCTGATTCTAGAAATTTAGAAAAAATATACCAGCAAAGTTTTTTGCTGGACGCGATTTTTTTCACGAAGGTGGGTCCATGAAAACGCCAATAACATTAAAAATATTTGTCATCAGTTAAATCAAATATCATTATATTATTACTGAATGATAGGAGAAAGTTTTCCCAAAGTTTCATTGCCATCGCGCCAAAGCCGAAAAAGTTATGACATAAAGTTTGGCATCGACGAATTCGCTCGGAATAACTACGGAGCCACCTTAACGGAGTTCCACTGTAATTGTAATATAATTACCAGCAAATAACATAGCCAGCAAAAAGGGGAAAGAGCATGAGAATTAATTTGCACATGTAATTGATTTTCGAGGGAATTCAATTATTAAAACAGGATTTGCACATAAAATCACTATTTTTGAACAGAATATGGACAGAGTAAACCAAATACCAACGACAACAGAATTACAACACTACTGGATTTAAAAATGTTAAAAAAAATCATCTGCTATAAGACTGGCATGGATGTTATTTTCTGTTCTGACATGGCGAATCTCCTTTCACTGAAAAAAAGAACAAAAGTACGATTGTGGTTACTAAACATTCAGCATCAACAATAGACACACATGTGACCGGGAGAAGGGGTGGGGGGGGGGGAACTCTGTTTGGCCAGGACTTGGTCAGGATGAAATTCGCACTCAAGTCTGCGCAAGTCTTCCGCCGTTTGAACACCCACATTTTTACCATCGCATCGATTTTCTGGCGACCAAAAAGCGAGAGTACGAGAACGGGCGCGCTGTACGGGACGCTAGCTACGCAGGTACAGGTTTTTTGAGTGCGCTTGCATCGACTTGCAAAGTACAGCACAAGATCAATTTGAGACTCCTTGCGCCTCCCTTTGACCAGGTCTTCATGTAATATATTGAACAGGAGAGACAGTGTTTCATCGAATTTCCAATCACCGAGCAGAGAGTTGAAAATACGACGCGTAGAGGAGTATCTTTGACGATCTTCGAGGTCTTTGGAAATGCGATTAAACGCTCTCTCGAGTGTTTGATATATCTTCTCAATCGAAATTAAAACTACGGAGAAAACAAAGAAATAAAATGGTAAAAATCTATGCTAATTAAGATCACATGATTGGACATGATTGCACTTTTCGACTTATTCTAACGTGTTTACATCCTTGTTGCTACCCCATTCTGATCATGTGATGATTCATTTGGGAGGTGGTACATTCGTACACACTTCTATGCACTCAGTTGCGCGCGACCAATTGCACAATGTAACCTCCCAAATGAATGATCACATGACCTGAACTGGGTAGCAACAAGGATGTAAACACGTAAGCCCAATGGGCCACTTTCGCTATGTTAAAATTCAGGTTGAGGCCTAGAGGACACAAACAAAAGAAAAATAATATGTTTGGGTCTTCTAAGCCTCGCCATCAACCTGAATTGTGGCCTACTGGCCAATTGAAAACTGACCAATTTATTTGACCAATCATAGCTTGTGCACCATGCATTTTCATCATTTGAATATTATAACTGAATAACAGCATACACTGTACCTTATGTGCAGAGCTGGAGAAACCCATTTTAGCGAGGACGGTTTAGCTGGATGAGTAAACGAACAGTTTGGTCTGGTGCAGTTAAGCCCAAAACGACAAGGCTACAAGAAAAACAGCAAACGTCTAAGGTTAAGGTCTGACAAGGGACGGACTATTTTATTTTTGAAGGGTGGGGGGGGGGGGATTTTTGTGGGCAAGATAATTTTAACCTTCAGGTGGTGGTTCAACATAATCACTGGACCTGGATAGAAGAAGTGGCTGCTAGATTTTTTTCCAATGGCTCCCTCTGCATGATATTGTTTTGGCGCTTTTCTTGTGCAGTAATTTTGTTCGGAAATTACCCAGCCCCGCTTCCCCCCCCCCCCCAAAAAAAAAGAAAGAAAGTAAAATGGTCTCTCCCTAACATAAGAAAAATAAAGATAGTCGCACATTTGCCAAGGGTCACAAATCCTACAAGGGTCACTGTCACAGGGATGCTGTTTGTGTCAATTCTTTCAAAAACATTGTCTTATGCCTGTTATCGTGTAGAAAATGCTTCTGCAGAATTCCCAAGAAGATTTCAAATGAAATAGACCATATTATTTTTGGTGATTTTTTTCATTATAACATCTGTGACAGTATACAAGAGTTAATAGTTTCAATGAAGCTCTACTCTTTGGCAACAAAAAAGGTGAGTTTTATAGTCTGGATTAACAAGACAAGACAATGTTTACTTGCGCTGTACATTTATTTGCGCATAATAATTATACTAATATAAAACAAAAATACATAAAGTAGCTGGTCACGCCAAATTAGGGCTGTCATTAAGGGCCGTAACCCGTAACACCTGTTACGGCTGAGTATGCTTGATTTTCCCTCTGTGCTACAGGTGAAATTACCTGTTGTTGATAGAATTCAACCACAAAAGTAACAAGTTTGCTATGGGTGTGGAGAACAAGGTTACAGGTGACGCAAAACTTAATGACAGCCCTGCAAATTATACCTAAAGTGCTAAACTGCAAAATTGGAGAGAATGGCCGCATCAGCGTCGACTGTTTTCCACGTGGGTCCGATATCCAGGTCGAATTGGAGAACCCGGAGAAAAACCCTCAGAGCAAGGAGAGAACCAACAACAAACTCAACCCAAATATGGCATCAGGCTTGAATCAAACCTGGGCCACACTGCGCCACCCTCTCTCTCCTCAACTAATTATTGTGAAGACTGCTCTTTGTCTCATATTCTGAGTACTTTTTCCTACTTTGTTGTTATTAATTCTATATCATCAAGGCCTACCTTCGGTTGTGGATGATAAAATGGGCAGTCAGATTTGGTACAGGAGGGGTAAAACTTGCAAGGAACAGGTTGGGCAACGGGAGCTGGGGAGACGAGGACACTTGGAGATGGAAACATGAAGCCTGATATGATAAAGAAATAACAAAAATAAATTTGATTTACTCATAATTATTCAGAACAAGTCATTAAAACCCTCCCCTTAGCATAATTTACTTGTGTACTTAATGTCATGTGGTACAACACACACAATAGTATCACCAACAGAACAAACAGTAGCAAAATCAAAACTCCTTATTACAAAGCCAGCAACATAATAAGTGCTTGTGAGCTTGGTCTTTAGACCTGTGGGACGCATGGCAGCCTTTGGACTCTGGATCACATAATGCATGTCACATGGGGTTGTTGGTTGTTTTCTTGAGAAACACACTTTCAAACTCTCACAGTGCCTCTCTCCACCCAGGTGTGTACTGGGGAATAACCCAATGATGGACTAGCATCCCATCCAGGGGGGGGTAGAAATACTCCTAGTCACTCCATGCTACAGAAACCGGGATAAAGTCCGGTCTGATGGGGATTGAACAATGCTTGTATGCAGATTTTACCTACTTTCAGAAACTAAATCACGTTTCACAACTTAAGCAGTGTGACATTTGGCCCTCAATAGATTGGCTACTTTGTAAAGAATCACCCAGCATGAGGGTCAATATCATACCTGATATCTGACATATCACCCAGTATGAGAGTCGATATCATACCTGATATCGGAGATATCACCCAGTATGAGGGTCAATATCATACCTGATATCAGAGATATCATCCAGTATGAGAGTCGATACCATACCTGATATCGGAGATATCACCCAGTATGAGGGTCAATATCATACCTGATATCGGACATATCACCCAGTATGAGAGTAGATATCACCCAGTATGAGAGTCGATATCATACCTGATATCGGACATATCACCCAGTATGAGAGTCGATATCATACCTGATATCGGAGATATCACCCAGTATGAGGGCCAATATCATATCTGATATCAGAGATATCACCCAGTATGATGGTCAATATCATACCTGATGTCAGAGATATCACCCAGTATGAGGGTCAATATCATACCTGATATCAGAGATATCACTTAGCATGAGTCAATATCATACCTGATATCGGAGATATCACCCAGCGCGATAGTCAATATCATACCTGATATAGGAGATGCTACAGGAGAAGTCTGCTGTTTATTTTTTAACTTGTGAGAATATGGACAAACTGAATTAGTGCACCTGAAAAATTAATGCAATGGAAAATATAAATAAAAAGAGTAGGGCAATTTTGTTTCAAAGTATGGTAAGATTGAAAAAATAATATTACGTACAGTAATGCTGCAGGGAGGCGCAGTGGCCTAATGGTTAGTGCGCTGGACTCTGGATCGGACGGCCCGGGTTCGAGTCCTGGCCGGGCCACTGCGTTGTGTTCTTGGGCAAGGCACTTTACTCTCACAGTGCCTCTCTTCACCCAGGTGTATAAATGGGTACCGGCGAATTTACTGCTGGGGGGTAACCCTGCGATGGACTAGCATCCCATCCAGGGGGGAGTAGAAATACTCTCTGTCGCTTCATGCTACAGAAACCGGGATAAGCTCCAGCCTGATGGGTCACTAGGCCCGACTGCAGACTTACCTTACCTTACTTAATGCTGCAAATTGGTTCCCGTACGTTTCGTTTCCCCAAAACCTTCAAGGTTTCCTGAAGCTACGGTAACGGGAACATTGAGGGTCAAGGGAGTCATACAGTTTTGATATGTGTCATGTGATTTGCTCTCGTCCAGTAGAAAACTGTATTTCAATTGGCAGGTATAACAATGTGTTTTGTGTAAATGATTCAGCCATTTACATGCAATTCAGGTTCACACTAAACTGGGGCTTGGATTTGACATTTGACTGAAGGGGCAATCTTTATCCCCCAGGTCTTACACAACTCGCTCGCCGTGCGCTCGGCTGATTTGAAAATTAATCTTGCAATTACTCTCTCAATTGCACTCCACTTGCACTCCAATAGCAAAGTTTGTGGTTAGCATCACATTTTTAAACATTGTGTAAGATGGAAAACCAGCTTCATATTAATAAAATCACCATACCACATTAAGCAACAGATGTTTTCACTCACATGATAAGGTGGCCATATTGGTGGTCTAAACAACTAAACAATACAATATTGTTGCACAAAATTTGCATAAAAATTTAAATAGAGTTTAGTTCCCAAAGGAGAGAAGGTCTACTGTTCTAGTCCACCAACATGGCTGCTGTGACGTCACTTGAAAATGATCTATACAGCAAAATTTTAAAGAGTTCTGATTTAACCTTGATAGAAGTTTGAATTTCATGATTTTTCCAAAAATGTATGGCGTGCAGGCACACTAGGTACACTACATGACATACACATTTTGTACAAATCACAATAATTTGACAAGTCCTGTCATATCTGAATTAATCTGTACATGGAAAGGGAAGTACAGTCACATACCACATACCACATACCCAGGCAGAACTACGAGATCTGACTCAAAGTCTGAAGGGCACGTTTACAATCTTTTCTCTCCCTACCTTCCATCAAATTTACAAGACGGGTGAATAAACCTGCAGCTATCTCCAAATCTGCAACTGGGAAAAGACCTGAAAATGGACAGACAATATTAACAATTGAATTCAAATTTGAGTGAAATAAATTAATTGTAGAATTATATATGGGTGTGCAGAGATTTGAAATTTATCTTTAACTGTTCAACTCGGCATCTCACAAGCGATATCTCCAAGCAACTATGTATTATTTTGCTTAAATTGTAATCATATTACTAACAAAGTATTTGTCGATTCCTGAAAGATTTCGGACCATTTCCAGAAGATTTCCGAAGATTATCCGTGAATGTTGTCACACTTTTGATATACATGTACCAGCAAATTTAAGTACAGTAAAAGGGTCAAACATTGTTATCAAAACAAGAAGTCGTCGTTATTATCACACTAACAATTGCTGTAATTTTAGGTGCATTCAATTACATGTACCGTTTTCTAAGGGCTGGAAATCCTTATTAAACACTAGCTCAGGCTACCTTGAGCAGGCCACAGACAGCAAACATTATAGTTAGGATTGTAAAGAAATAATTATCATTCTTGCTCATATTTCTTAACCTTGTAAACAAAATCAAGATGTGCAGACTGCTTCCCAGAGATTTAATTTTGAAGGACCAACTGGTATCCTTAAAAAAGTGCCCCCTAATAGTAGAGGGTTCTCTTTCTGCTAGACTCGTATTGACAAATAAATGAAGTTTGTTCATTCATTACCCACTACTAACCCAGGAATTTACCGGTATTTCGTAAAAAACCTGAGCTAAGTGAAGTGCTGAAAGTAGTGTTCCAAGTAAGTTTGTAAGGCAAGGTGTCAACAAGGAATATTCCTAAAGGTCAAATTCCCACTGCTCTCGCCAAATTGTTACAAGTTTTCTAGTAATTTTACAGGTCACAAAAGTTGATCTTGTAAGGTTCTTGACCTGAAACCGCTCTCCAGGGCCATAGTCGGACTTTGTGACAAAGAGGAGGCACAAATTGTGAGCATCTAAGGCGCTAGTTCCTAGGGGGCTATGAGACCTCCTGTCTCATCTCCCAGAAACAACGTCATCTCCAGTGCGCTTTCAGAAAAGCACCCTAGGGATGAGTTTGTACAGGGCACGAAATTGCGCCAAATACAGTCGCCAATGCGACTAAAATTACCATGCTGGCGACCAAGATTCAAAAATTAGTCGCCAAGTTTGCGACCAGAACTCTTTGGGCTTTATATATCTTACCGTGATGTATTTTTCAACTAAATAAATCTTTAAGGTAGATGAATCGGTGCGAACGATGAGGTCTCTTAAGCAAAATCGTCACAAATGTCAACATCTGCCATCTTGGATTTTGCCCAATGTTACGTTGTATATTGTGAAATGAAATGTCCCTTTTGCTAACAGGGCATATTGCGGCCTCGCTACATTCCATACTTTTCCAACCTTGGCGACACCTTCCACGTGAAAAAATGGCTCTCAACTTTTTGGTCTTGGCGACCACTTTGGAAAATTTAGGAGTTAATTCCGTGCCCTGCTGTACCGAGAAAATTTTGAAATTTAGAAGCTCTTCAGAAAAATCAATTTCTTGGGGTAAAATCTTGAGAGGGCAACTGTGTAATCTCACTTCTTGCTAGCTACCACCCTGTCCTCTCCTAGTTATAAGTAACAGTCCAAAAGATACCCAGACCAGACTATAAACAATCAAAAAATGAGAAATCACCTGCAAGTCACTGTTGGGTGGTAGAAAGGACAATCGTCTCCATTCTTGCAGTCTGGCCAAAACTTACACTTTTCTGTTTGCTTGTTTTGACTTGGAGAGGAATCTTCTACTTCGTCATCTTAAAAAGATCAGAATTAAATCAGCTAACCAGAACCACCCTTTTGCATGAATGTAAGAAACCAATCGTAACTCAATCACCAGACTATGAGCAGTCCCTTTTTTTCTTAGTTCCCTGAGCATGAAGTGAATAAACATTGTCACACAAATTTGACCCTCTTCGTAAAATTCTGGATGATCATAATTCTTCGCGTCACGCTCGGCAGACAAAGAAAAAAGGGACTGCTTGTAGTCTACTCAGTCACAGACGTCTTTTTCTTGCCAGCTTATTTGGTTTCATTTTGTTTTGATTATCTCAGTGGTTCTCTGGATTGTCTGTAATCTCTGTGATTGCCCAGATGGTCTTAGATCAGAACTCGATGTTCTCAAACTAAATAATAATTAATCATTAAAGTTTAAACAAAGGAAATCAGAGTCTTGCCATGGTCTTAATTTGCATTATTTATGATTAACTGGTATCACTTATTTCAGTCTTTGTTTTCTCCATAGTTCTAGTTTCTATTGAGAAGATATACCAAACATCACCAAGTCCACCTTGAAGTTTGTCTAAAGCACTGTGCTGTGAGTCAAAGTTTTGGAAAATCAGAAACACTGTCTCTGATGTTTGATATACCTTTGCAACACATTTCCAAACACCTCAAAGTTTGTCAAAAGTACTCCGCTGTGAACGTAGGCATACAGGCACCTTTGTTCTTTGGGAGTTGCAATTTCTCAATGTTTTAACGTGAAACCGGTATACAACCACCCACAAATTGCAACTGCTGTTGCCCAAATCCTCAGTGTTTTGCCCAAAAAATGTAGACGATTATCAAAACTGGTGACAGGGGGAGGGGGGGGGGAATGCGATGAAACACTGGACATCTCTTATATTTAATAATAAACAATTATTGGATGAGGCTTTTCTGATATGTGGAATAATCAAGGTCGAGGTAAGTCTAACCGTTTTATTATGCATTGTTTTAAAAGAAAATAACGACAAACACATTATCGCACCAAACAGAGTTTATTTTCCAACAAGCCATGTTCTTACTTCGCTGTCCGTGATCTTGAAATTGCTGTTTGAAATCATGCATTGCGCGTGCCACCTACAGATTATTCACTATAATTATTACAACAGCATGTTTTGAAAAATATCATGTTTTGACTGTATACATGTAGTATTAACTCACCACCACCAACAGTATCCAGATCAAATGTAATCTGTTTGATAACCGGTTTTTCAGGAGTAGCCTCCTCTACTGTTGTTTTAACCTCCTCTGTCACGTCCATTGTGTCAATCTCTTCATAATCATCTACTTCTGCATTTTTCTTTGATTTCTTTTTCTTCTTCTTCTTCTCTTTCTTGACCTGTACATCATATTTGTCTTCCAAGTCACTGTCCACTCCATCCAGCGTTACAATGAACTTTGGACTTGATGGTTTCTCCCTGCATTGAGAGCAAAGTATATAATCGTTAATAATCATTCCAAATTAAATTATTAATTTTGATGGGAACACTGTAGTGTGGCACAATGTTCCAATATTGCTGACATGGTCTTTTTGGTTTTAATTGCTACATGAATTTTCCTATTTCAGATTATAACAATACTGATTAGGAGATGAAGGAAAAAATCACATTTGTTTGAAAATCTTCAAACAAACCAAAAACTTAAACCACAACAAATACAGTAGAATCTGGATTTCTCGACCTTCCAAGGGAAAACAAAAATTGGTTAGAGAAATCAGGATTTCACAAAATCGGGGGTAAAGTGTTTCACTGAGTAATCTTTTCGAGTTACAACTGTATTGGGAGGTTCAAAAAATAAATATTTTGCTCCATTGTCAAGAAAACTATATTCCTTTGCCTTATAAATTGAGTCAAATTATCGGTAAAAATTGATGCATGGAGTTTTAAAGCTATACTTCTACCTGTACATAATGGGAAGTCATACAAATCTCTTAAATTTAAATCAGTCACAGCTTTGCAGGCTTACACTGTAATAACCAGAAACACTGGCTGTCAGAGAAACAAATACTTTTCACTATCAGCATCTTAATAAACTTGACCAGACTATCAGCATCTTACCGGTAATTCTCTAATTGCACAATACCATAATACACCGCTTCTACCCCCCAAAAAATTTGCATAGGCATTATTTTAGATTTCCCTTGGGACATCTTCATCTTCCAGGAGAAATTGCAAACAATGATTATGCAAAATTTTGGGGGGTAAAAGAGGTGTATTATGGGATTTGTGCAAGTAGAGAATTAACTTTACCAGACAACAAAAGGAGA
Organism: Blastomussa wellsi; assembly: GCA_947652115.1. NCBI lineage: Eukaryota > Metazoa > Cnidaria > Anthozoa > Scleractinia > Plerogyridae > Blastomussa > Blastomussa wellsi. Next base: position 5,092,617 of record OX393572.1, on the reverse strand, counting down.
TAACAGGCATTTTTGCATAGGCCTATGGAGTGCTTGAGAAATTGCACTATTATATAGTGCACAATTATGTTTAAAAAAATTGAGGTTGTACGACACATACTTTTTAGATTTTACAGCTCGTCGCTTTTTCCTTCTCTTTCTACGTTCTTCATCTGAATCTTCTCCACCAGCTTGGCTGTCTGCAAAGGCGACTATTCTGGTATCGCCTACAGGGGGTTCAGAACCATACTCCAGTGTCTCGGTTTCAGAAACATGGAGTTCAATAACTGGTTCCTGCAAGAGTAATCAAATTGGCATCAATGATGAAATTCTCCCAACTAGTGCTACAAGAAATGTAGGAAAGCAAGTGAGGAGAATTTACATGTTGACATCAGGGATTAAAGGGATTAAAGAAGGCAACGTGGTTGAGAAAGTAGGGTGGCCGAGTGGTATAGGGCACTGGTGTTGTAATTCCGAGGTCCCAGGTTCAAGGCCAGCTGGGGTTTTTAAGCAATGGCATGTATGTTATGTTCATTTAAAATAATTATTTGTTTTGTTTGTTTCAGTGGCACTCCTGAAAACTACATACACCAGTAGCTTAGCTTTATTAATAGTGTTTATGAAGCTAAGTGCATGACCACTATGAATAACATTTACATTTTACATTTTTACAAAGAAATATGTCAAGGATTTTTGCTAAATTAAGACATAAGAAAATGACAACCAAATTGAGTGAAATTAAAAATTAAAATAACCAACTGAAATCTTAATATAATTACTATGCCGAGAGACATGTTATTTTGTTGGTAATGAAGCTATGGTTTAGCCATTGTACTTAATCCATAGTACTTCAGTAGCATGCATAATTTTTATTGCAAGACTTTAACATGACTTTAAAAGAAAAATTAAAAGAGTACTTTTCAATATTCTGTCTTCTGAAGACTCCTATCTTGACATACGAAACTTTATTCAAAAGGTCAAATTTTCTTAAGGTTTTTATGTATTTTCAGAATAACAAGTATAGTCTTAATTGTAATATTGTTGTATTTTTGTTTCTATACCTACTCTTTTTAGTTAACTTCCAGATTTTTGATTTCTATAAACTTGTATACGTACTCTCTCTGGTTAATTTCCTGATTTCTGTTAACTTCTATACTTACCTTTTTCTTTTTAGTTAAGACATGACCCACCTAGATTAGCTAGCTACCTGTGGGCATGTCCAATTTGTTAAAATAATTATTAGAAAATAAAAGAAATAAAAGAATGAAAAAAAAAAAAAGAATTTTGGCAAAACTTCCCTGGCAAATATAGGATCCTGAAGGATTTTATAGGATCCTTTAAGATCCTAAATAGGATTAGGATCATAGCCAAGATCCCAAGTAGGAATTATCCACTGCAGTAATAACTCAATACTGTTCATGCAGAAATAAAAAAAAGAATAAGGACTACAGATCCTACATAGGATTTCTACCAGGGTTATTATAAAAACAACAGTGGCATAGTTTTTTGGTAACTACATTTACATGTAACGCACCTCTGGTTCTTGGGCATCAACTTGTTCTGTGTGTACTTCAGACTCTACCTCTTTAATCTCTCTTTCTTTGTTTTCACTCTGGGCATTTTTATCCAGCTCAGTCGATTCCTCTTCCATTTCTTTATCACTATCCTCGGCTTCTTCTTCTACTACTTCTTTGGCTTCTACCTCCACTTGTTTCATTTGTAAAAACTGTTTTTGTAACTCTCTATGCTGCTGCAGCAGCAATTCCTTTTGTTGCTGTTTTTCTTCATAGCTGTGAGGCCTTATAGGGGAAGGTGGTGAAGTTGGGTCGTATTTCAGACTGGATGAAAGGACTGGTTTGTTGACAGAGAGGTGCGCCTCTGCAACAGCTTTCTTTAGGAGATTCCCAGAGGCTTGTTTAGAGACTGGAAGAGTTGGCCTAAATGGAAGAAAAATACATATTAAACTATTATAAAAGTAAAAGAACATTACAGTGTGGACAATTATTTTTACATTTTTTGTTATGACTATCCAATGAGAGCTTATGATAAAGACCAAAGGATCAGTGTTTTCAGAAGCTAATTCTTCTGTTTATATGAATGGTTTACATTGGATAATGGTAAAAATATAAAAATATATGTCAAGTGTTCATGTCCTCACTGTAAAATTTAAATGGTGGCATGTTGGTTTGGTGCGTCAAATGAAGTGTACAGAAAAAAGGATTCAAATGTCTTTCATTGGTAAGTGTTTCCTTTTCACCCACTTGAAATTTGACATAAATTTACAATAACCAGTAATGTACTATCCTCAGTAATGGCCAATCTCTACGAAACTCAGGGATTGAGAAGGCAAAATAGACAAATGGACCTATAAATTATGGCCTGACTTTGAAAAGTTATGCGGCATTAATTAATTTTGGTAAAAGTATGGACCAGATGAAAAAGGAATACGGAAATGGACCTTGTCCTTCAAACTCGACAGTCGCATCTTTGTTGTTTATGTTCGCAAACGGTCTCAGCCGACTTGGCCTTCGATTTTGTGTTAAGACTGTCAAAAAAAGTTGAAAGTTTTCAATTCAGCTAAAGACGAAAACAACTAAGTCAAAGCACATTTCATGCCTTGGCACAACCTCATTTGCAAGCCGAGTGCGAGTAGGTCTCGGAAATAAATTAAACACACATGAACAATTGCCGATTAAAGAAACAAATACACAAGTCAATATTTCATGCTTTTATTTGTTGTAAATGAATATGGGGACTTGTGCACAGGGAATTGTGGTAGTTGTATTCAACTTCACGTGCACAGGCCTCGAAGTTGTTGTGTGCATCATGAATACAATTACCATGATTTCCTGCACACAAGTCTCATTGAGGTAATCAGGGAATGGAAATGACCAGAAAAATGTACTAACTTTAACTTTAATTTGTCATGTTCAGTCACACACTGCACAAGCTTACTGCATTAATCCAATAAAATTATTTGCTTACTTTCTGTCCTTTACTTTGACAATACTGTGAAGATTAGATGCCCTGGAGTCTTCTTCATCAGATGATGAGTGTTTCCTTTTTCGTGTTGAGCCTTTGGACGGCAAACCAACAGTCTTCACAACATTACTGCTCACCTTTTGCTCTGATCAATAAACATAGAAAATATAACTTTACTGTATTCCTTGAATAATAGCCAGGGCAGAATTTTTTACAGTTAAAACATGTACAGTACATGTATTTGATAAGGAGAAAAAAAAAACATTGATTCCCATTCTGTTGTTTGGTATAACATTTTGTTTCTCTGTGTAGTAGAGCCTCAATTTAAATAACGAACTTTAATAATTTTTGCTTAGCAATGCAATCAATCAACTGTGGCAGTGAACATAACAACTACAGTACCGCTCAAAAGTAAGTTGACAGTCTCGACACGATCCTCAAAACTCGATCCTTGCATCTTGATCCTCGATCCTTGAAGTTTTTGAGAATTGAGAATCGAGGATCAAGTTTCGAAGATTGAGAAATAAGGATTTCTCGAATATGCAAACTCGAAAGGGCTTTCGAGAAAACAATTAATTTCTGGAAGAAAGAATAATAACGGCTCACACATCAAGTACAAGTGTTTCGCGTCAACCATTAGATCAAATGATATGTTCACACACTGAACGTCATTTTTTTGAAGACGACTAAACACTTAAACACTCAACCTGAATCTACTGTAATTATTACTAAGCATGTTCTTTTGCTCAGTCACGGATAACACAGTTTGAAAAGTTTAGCCTAAATTTTTCAAATGTGTGAATCACAATCCTTCTCAATCTTCCTCATTCAAAGCCATCCTTGATTCTTCCTAGTTTATTGGTGCATCTTTGGTGTGTTTCTTCTTTAGTAAACTACTATTTCAAGGTTTCCTTTGATCTAACAGGAATTTTATACACTGTCAAAGTTGACTTTGTTCATGGTGACTGTGCCCCTTTAATTTGCTGTCTGACAAATTTTCAGTTGACTAAGTCACTGGACACTAAAGCTGTAGTAGTGATTTATCTGGTGGATAGTGTTATCCATCCTTTAAAGAACCAGGGCCCCAGGGTAAAAAATAATATACAGAATTACTACCCATGTACATATACATGCAAACCGATAGTATCAACCCTTTAACTGGAAGATACATGTACAGTGTTTACGTACAGTGTCCAGTCCTGATAAACTAGACAAATGTGCCATAGGACTAAAATGTGAACTTACTCTCTCTCCTCTCAGAAGATTTCAAAGCTTGGTTTAGTTGCTCGCTCCTTGAGTCTGTGATGATTGGGCCTCTTTGTCTGTCTTTTAAAGAAGTCTTTAAGGAAGTATCTTTTGGTTCCTTATTTTTAACAGGTTCTGCTTGCACTGGTATAGATTCTTTTGTCAGTAGACTTGACTGTTCATTGTTTTCTACCAAAGAAGGAATAAAATTGACGCACAGTCATTAGTCAGTGTGGGAGACACAATGACTCATAATTATTTACACGCAATGTTTAGCATGCTGGACTCCAGATTGAGAAGACTGTGTGCAATCACTGGCTAGGGATATTGGTTCAATTTATACTACAGACAGATCAACAAAGAATGATAGTTTGTCTGATAATTTGTCTGTTTATTTATAAATACAGTCCGTCTTAGGTACCAAACCTAAACCATTGATTTTGGTTTTTATTTGCAAAGACAAGTTTTAGTTTTCAAAGTGTTGCTAAATATAATTAATGGTGTGACAAAACCCCTTTCAATATATGACAAGGAAATTTGCTATTTAGAGGAAAAAAACAATATTGAACAACCAAGAACTTGATTTTACCTTGTAAACTTGTCACATCTTGAAGCTTTTGTATTATGTTCACAAGCCTGTTGACAAATAAATACACAATAACAAAAAAAGTACACTGATTTATGGTTGCTCAAGCTTGTTCCCTCTTAGCAAGCAATCATTGGTCAGTCAGGCTGCCAGCAGAGCCCCATAGCCATAGAAATTGTAAGAAAACCATGCAGGCAATTTTTCATGGTCAAAACAGCTAGCGGCATGGTTCGTACTGGTCAACGTTAACGTAAGCATACATGTACATACATCAATGTTATTATCAATTGACAGCTGTCAAAACAAGGTATCTGCTGACCAGTATCACATGACTATATCGTGGGCTCAGTTTATAGCTCATTGAGGTTGCATGATTTTTGTTGCATGATGATTTTTCATTGGATCATGTGCTCAAGTCAACTTTTTTGGGGGCTAGGGTTCTGACAGGAATTTCTTTATTTTTTGTGTTCATCCTCACTGGAATTTCTACAATTGGGTCAGTAAAATACAGAACCAGAAAAAATAAGAGCTCTGCTTTTAGGCTTGGCTAGAAAACATTTCTTTGTGAGAGACTTGCATAAATACGGCAGACTGTGAAGGCTACACAGTATGGACTGGAAAACATCTCTACATGTAAAAGAGTGGCATACAGGTCGAGGCAAGCACAGTATTATGTAGACTGACCACAAAAGCCTAAGAATCATTATGGATGTTAATAAACATATTTGTCTTGATTGATTTCATTATAATGAATCTTTCCAGCTAGTATAAAAATCCGAATCTCAGGTGTACTTACCAATCTGTAAACAAAGTTGTGTTAGTACCCAGAAATAAAACCAGATCCTCTGTCATCTGTTCCTTGCTTCTCTTATTGGCTAACATGACCATAATATAGTCTGGCAATTCTTCATCTTCAAGAAAGAGAAACAGATTAACACAATCAGGGATGAGATAAGACGATGTTGGAATTGGGTTGGACATATTATCATGATGAGAGAGTTCCAGCAACTACATGGGCCTTATTCGCATGGCGGCCATAGACAATAGACTTTGTAGCCTGAGCCTCTAGTTGAATAGTCTTGCAGATGCAGAAGTGTTCCTTCACCATGGACGTCTGATGAATTGAACGTCCACTTCTGCTCACGGTTACGAACCAATCAGAGGTAACTTTACAGTTTTGGGAAAACGATTCGCAGCATGTGATAGGATAGCTGTCATGCAATTAATTGGATTAAACGGCCTGTGAAAAGACGTGGACTGACGTGGATTCAGCAGACATCCATGGGGAAGGGACGCACAACGAAGCCCAAAGGACGTCTGCGTGAGAGGCTACGAGTTGAAATGTTTGGGAACGAGCTTCCGCATGGTAAAACAAAAATTTTCAATCCCTCAGGACTCAACATGGCCACCGTGTGATTAAGGCCCATTATGGTGGTAGAGTGGAAACCATAAGGTAAAAGAGCAATAGGAAGTCCTGACAAAAACTTGGAGGAGGACAGCGAGAGAAGAGAGAAGACAGACACGATGGAAAGATTAGAACAGCATAGTGGAATGAACGAGGAATGTTGCAGCCTTATGTGTCTGCTGGCGAGAGGAGAAAATGATAATGACGATGGTGAATAAAGAGCAACAGACCAGTCATTACAGTAACTACTGATGATTTAATTTGGCTTTCAAACTCCAAAGTAAATAAATGAGAAATGGTATGGAGACACTGTAGCCGGGGTTTCAAAACAAGCCTACGACTCAGGGTTGTCAGTAGGTTTTTGAGTAGCAGGTTCCATCCAAAAAGCAGGCAGCTATTTCCATTTTATTTCTCCAATATCACGCTCAGAACTGACCTACTAACATTTGGAGTACTAAGCCGGCGCAGTATTTGGAATAGCGGTGAAATGCACCGGTTGTCGGCTTATTTTGACAACCCTGATGACTTCTGGCGTTTTTTCAGGTTACTTGATTTTTTGGCCACTGTAAAGAGATTCGTGATCTGACGTTTCGAGCATTAGCCAAGCAGCTTGCAACAGACAAGCTCAACTGTCATGGTGGCTTAGTCTTCTCTTCTGACGCTTACTTCAAAACAAATTGAAATCCTGGCTAGTGCTGTATGATTGACATGCTGGAAATTTAGATTGAGTCCTGACTGAGGCATTAGGCTGAAATACAACCTTTTCATGTTTAAAAATGTGACCTCTCACGTGAAAACGTAAACTAGCGGCTGTACGTGCGAACGGCAAAACGCACGGCTAGTGAACGACTGACACACGGATAGCCAGGACGTGTGACACGGTTATGATGAACGGCTGAACGGCTGAAGAAAAATTTTGAACGGCTTAAGTGAACGGCTGAACGGCAGTAGAAAAATTTTGAACGACTCAAGTGAACGGCTGAACGATCAAACAATCATTAAATCCATCCAACATCGTGTTTGTCAAACGTAACGTTGGGTGGCTAAAACGGGCAAACAATGTTTGACCAAACACCAGCGATTTCGACGATATTTGGTTTATTTGGTTGCGTTTTACCGGCTGTGCATGCTTTGTTGGTGGGGTGGCTAAACGATTGATCAATTTTGTTCGCGATGCGAAAAAGTATAATATTCTAAATCGAACATGGCAAACCATTTTAATGTAAAAGTCGAGAGAGGCGGCTAAACAATCATTTACCTGGGGCTTTAACGGCAAACAGCTACATAATATAATTATTTTTCGAATGGATCGCTGAGAACGCGCGGTTGAATGGGTAAGAGAATAATTATTTTGAATCGACGATCACGAAACCCCATTCAAAATTGAGTCGATGTTTTGTGTTTTCATCCTGTGTTTCTGACATGAAAAACTCAGAACCTGTTTTAAAGTTCGAAAATGAAAGATCCCTACGCATATTTCTCGTTAAATGTCTACCAGTAACAAAGGTACAGGGAACTACCTTTATTTTATGACGACGAAACCATCTATTTGTGTCAATAAGAACGGCGAGCGGTTGTTTATACTTACCGAAGCATAACATTCGCCATATGCTAATTTGCAAACGCAATGATATTTGCATACGGTAACGCAACGCTTAGTTCAGCCAATCGACTTCGACTCTAGAGCGCGTTGTCTTAGTAACCACATGGAATTTTAAAACTTGCTACAGCTCTTCATCAAAACATCAAAATGGCTGAATGCGATCAAGCTGATCTATTAAATGACAAAGAGGAAATCGTGGAGAAGGTGAAACAGTTTCTTCAAGCTGGATGCGGATGTTCTCAGGGCATGAAAGGTGGTAATTGTTCTCAACAATTCTCGGAGGCAGCTGTCCTTATAAATTTGAATAACTGTATGGAACTGTCACATGGAGAACTTGACTTAGTCATACTGGCCAACATCCAAGCATTCACGAACATCGAAGTATCGGGCGAGAAAAATGTTTTTCGTAGGAACGATACTCGTCGACTTATCCGATTCAAAATAAAATAGGCCATACTTCGACACTTTAAGCAGATTTCTGAGAGACATTTTTGGATCTACGGCAATGCTCGCGTCTAAAAAAAGGCTGAAATGAAGCTGGTATCTGTTTGCTGTCTTGTTGTCAATCATAGCCTTTTTATTGGTTAGTGTTGTTATAGCAACTGATACTAATAATTTCAGTAACCTATTCAAATAACTTATTCAATTTAAAAATTCTCACCTCCTCGTGCCGCTGGCTTCAGCCGCGCGCCGCGCACGGCTCGGTAATTAACCTTATTGTTAGAAAAATTCACAAGTATGGCTTTTTGACTCATCAATTTAAAAGAAATAAACAATGCCTTTCAGTTCAAGACTACAGTGACGTTGCAGACGAGGAGAAAAAAAAATTGTGAGCTCAAGCTGTGGTGAGTTTAGCCTCAGCTAAAACGATCAAAACATCGTTCTGGAAGAACATGTTTGAGTTAACGTTACCGTCTGCGTTCAGGGTATAAAATTTTCGATTTTTTTTCGATTAAAATACACTTTTACTGTGATCTTTCATAAAAAAAAACATCATTCAACAAGAGTGAGTATTCGCAGAGAAATTGGAATATACCGATTTGCACTGGATGTTAATTCGACACGATATTGTGCGAGTGCAGCCAACCGGAGCGAATTTCAAGGGAAGTGTTGGATGCGAAAAAGCTGTTTTGCTTGATAAAGGCCGTGCGCTTTTAGTTTTTCGGCTATGACGATGGGTCATGCAGACTTAGTGAAAGCCGGAGAATATGCGACAGGATGATAAACAAGTGAACTGTTTGAAGCACAAGCGTTTGCGTGCAGATAAAACTCGCTGTGGCTATATGGCGGGTAACCGGTAAACACTAAATTACCGGCAGTCCGGTATTTTTTTAAAAAATTGTCAAATCGAAGAATCCTGGCTAATCCAAACCATCGTATGTCGATTAGGAAAAGTTGAGCGATCCTGAAATGTTTTAGCGCTCAGAGGACGAACCGGGATTTGTGACATACCGGTCAAGGTGTTAAAAACACTAAATAACCGGCAGTCCTAAACAAATCACGGTTCGTCCTCCGAGCCCACCACAAACCAAGCGCTGGACTTGAGATCTATAAATAATTTCAGGATCGCTTGACTTTCCTAATCAACATACGATAGTTTGGATTGGTCGGGAATCTTCAATTTGACAATTTCAAAAAGAAATATCCGACTGCCGGTCAATAAGTCTTTTTAACACATTGACCCGCAGTCGACCTAAAAAAAATTTTAAGTTTCACAAATCACGGTTCGCCGAGCCCAGCATAAACCAAGCGCTGGATCTATAAATCATTTCAGGATCGCTTGACCTTTCCTAATCGACATACGATGGGTTTGGATTAGCCGAGATTCTTCGATTTGACAATTTTTAAATAGAACGGACTGTGTTTTTGACACCTTGACTGGCTACCGGCCACATAGGCACAGCGGATAAAATTACGCGGAAAATTTCCACTGATCGATTTGCCGATCGGACGAATGCACGGAAAAAAACAAACCGTAAGCACGAAAATTCGAAGAGTGTATTAAGTAATAAAGAAGCTTTACAAAGGATTTTAGCGATTGTAGCTTGGAACACGGAGTGCAATATTCTTGTGTGTGAAATTCGACCTCACGATTGACATACTTATATTGGATAACATCTTCGTTTTGACAAGACTTTCGCAACATGCAGCTGATGAACTGATGAACAACGGTTGAGAATTGCACAATGACAACCGCACGAAGTCGACATTTCAGCAGTAATTAGCAAAATAGTTTTACGGACTCACTTTGTCTGATGTTTCCATTAAGCCACCGAACGTTGTGTTTCGCAAACGTGATGTTGGACGAATGCACGTTCGTTAGCGTTATGAAAGATTGCTTCGCGTCATTTTTCTAAAGTCACGAAGGGAAAAACAAACAGTAAGCACGAAAATTCGAAGAGTATACTAAGTAATAAAAAACTTCAAGAATAACCGCCTTGCAAAAGATTTTAGCTATTGTAGATTCTTGATAGTCTTAATTGGGAAGCCGAGTGTGATAATTCAGAGAAATTTTTGTGTGTGAAATTCGACCTCACAATAGCGATTGACATATTTATGTCGGATAACATCTTTGTTTTGACGAGATCCGGACTTGTTTACACGATCGAGTGTCTTTTCTGAACTGATGAACAACGAGTTAGAATTGCATAATGACAACCGCACGAAGTTGAAATTTCAGCTAAGTAATAAAGAACTTCAAGAATAACCACCTTGCAAAGGATTTTAGCGACTGTAGATTCTTGGTAGTCTTGGGAAGCCAAGTGCAATAATTATGCGAAATTCTTGTGTGTGAAATAGCGATTAACATACGTATATCGGATAACATCTTTGTTTTGACCAGACTTTGCATTGATATTCGTAGACGTTAGAGAGGTTGTGTTGTTCGGGTTACCGAACTTGTTTCTACGACTGAGTTCTGAACGCATAACCCTAGCCGTGCAAGCGGTTGAACTAATAACCGGCTGAAGTTATTATTTTTTTTGAACGGATAACACAAGCCGTGCGAACGGCAGCAATTTTTTTTGACCGGATAAGACAAGCCGTGCGAACGGCGGCAATTTTTTTTGAACGGATAACACAAGCCGTGCAAACGGATACAAAATTTTATTGAACGGCTGGTGAACGGCAAGTGCACGGCAAAACGCCGTTTGAGCGGATAGCCGTTAGTGTACGTTTTCGCGTGAGAGGTCACAAATGCTTTTAACAGGGCTTCTGATATTTCGCGTGGTCACGGAGCCGCGAAATTCAGGTTCTTCCGTGAAACCCGCGAAATTGACAAAAACACGTGAATTACCGTGAAATTTGCTACAAATCCTAACAAATACTTGTCGATACAACATATTTGAAACTTATCTTGATTATTTGGGCTGTTTACTTGCCGTAAACTTGTAAATTGGTCTTGGAATTTCCAGGCGTCTTTAGAGTAATGTTGCGAAAAACTGGGCACTGGGCAAAATGTGAAGACTTTTCGTTGACACTATATGGAGTATGAAAGGAAACTGCTGTCTGTAGTAATGCAGGCACATGTTTACTTGTACGTGCAGGACACGATCGAAAGACATAAGAATGTTTTGACTTCACAAATGGATTTGAACCTTCAATCACGAACAATCTTGCCTTGAAATTGCAAAGCAACACAAGAGAGCGAGGACAGAAAAGAAATTTATTGCGTTGCTGTTTTGGACTCTAAATTGCAGCTGAAAAAGCAGAATAACCGGTCGACGTTTTTCTTGTCGCTCCTTCAGAACTGTGTTGGATGAACTTTTGTGTTTTCTTCCTTGCCCTGATTTTGACATTCTGCAATATTTCTTCTGGAATGTTTCTTGTTTGCATTTTAGCGAAATTTGCCCCGAAAACTCCCGCGAAATCGGCCATTTTTTCCGCGAATTATCAGAAACCCTGTTTTAATCAATTGTTGCCAGAATTATACTTACCAACATAAGATCCAAGCTCTTTAAGTTTTGTCTTAATAGCACCCTGTATGGTTAAATGAAAACAATTATTTACCACCAACCCCTTGAATCAAAACTCCTCTGAACAGTTGGTGACAGACTTCTGCCAATCAAACCCTATTACTGGTAATGACCTTATATGAAAGGTGGTTGTTAAATCAAACCCTTTCAAGACGTTTAATATAAATTATAACCAAACCTTTCCATATGACCTCATTATAATGTAAGTTTTGAATTTGATTTTACCGGAAGCCTATTGCCAACTGCTGGCAAGAGTTTAGTATCACTGAATTTGGTGGTAACATAACATTTTACATAATTTCACAGAAGTCTGCTTGGTTTAAATGAAAAAGGCAGCTGTGAGACAAATAATAAGACACTATTCTATAAATGTCTTAGTTCTTTGGTTAGTTTGTTTGCTTTCTCTTTTCTTTATCACACACTCAGGAGAGTAGAGTTTATGATCTTCCTTCAGTTAAATAACTGAGCTTAACAATTCCATCATTATCTCCATACAAGATGGAGCACTGTCACAGGGGTTTTGCTGTTTTCAGCTTCATTCATTGCTAAAATTATTACATGGTACTGTACAGTAATAGCACACATTCAATTTAGCCTAAATAGGTTCTTATATAAATGGTACTTAAAGCAAATTTAGGCTACCAAGGTTCTTAAAATAGGTTCTTATACTTTCATATGAATTTCATCTGAATTATAATATTATAAATCATATCATCTCATAATGCAGTATAAATCAATAGACATACAACATGGTACTTGAGCTTAAAAGAAAAAAGGTATGTCAAGTTACTTTTAAATAGATGATGATCTTAATTCAGCATTCAGCAGTCGTACTGAACTGCTACACCAATCAAATAACAAAAGCGGTCATGTTGGTGCCTTTGGACTTTGATTATGTGTTTGGTTCGACTTGTGTGAAGATCAGCGTTTGACCCAAAGTCGGTCTTCAGGCATTATTCAGCTGGCCAGGCATGAAGAATGCCTCAGCCGCTTCAATATAAAATCAGTCAAACTTAATTGGGTCAAACGCCAAACTTCACATGAGCCTAATTGGTTGAATTGGGTTCCGCTGATGTGAAGTACAGCATTTGACCCGGGCTTTACTTTTTACTTTCTTATATGTCACACTCCTTAAATCATAGCTGGCAGACTTCTTTTAAGAGGGTTATTTCATGTTCCAGTTTTTAAGAAAATGTGCTGAAGTTAAAGGCCATTTCCAGTCCGTACTGCGCAGTCTCGGGATTTGTTTACATTTCTGTTTTGAATTCGTTGATACGTTACACTTTGGTAACTGTGTACATGAAGTTTTTGAGTTCGCCATTACAAGTCGTTTCGTTCGGGAGTTCGCAATGAGCTGAAACGTCAGTTTAGAATATCGTCAAGGTTCGTCTGCTCTTTATTATAATTGTTTTGCAAGTATATCAGATGTTAATAATGACGAAAAAGGTAAGATTTTACCCCTAATTTCATTTTGGTTCGTTTGCATTTCGTCGTGTGAGGCTTGCTAAACATTGGAGGCAGAGATTGCACAGTTCGGACTGGAAATGGCCTTTAATTTTTGACACACTCTCGTCCCCAGAGGCCGCGATCCTTTTGGTCAGCACCAAGAATCACGACCTCTGGCCGTCTCCAAAACCGGAAGTCCGCGAATCACGGACTCATTGTCAAATCTGACAATTCTAATTGCCTGAAAACTACAGAACGAGTACTCTGTGCATGCTCACAAGCTGGGGGTGGCCAGAGGTCTCGATTCCTTGGTGCTGACCAAAAGGATCGCGGCCTCTGGGGACGAGAATGTTTTTGACAGTATCAGTTTCAAAGTTATCTTTCACCACTTCCAAAGACGTAGTTACTTGTGTTCATCAGATGCTCGTAAAAGGCAATACAACTGATTTAAACTTTTACTGCTAGTAAAAGTTAGTAATAAAGCTTTGCGTTCGCCTTTGATGTGAATATAAGCCAACAACAAACAAGATGGCGGCGTCCACGAGATGCGATGTTAACAAAATAAGTTCATTGATCATACGCTAAAATGTCGTATTTCAAGCCCTAAAGAAACATTAAATGAGATAAGCAATTATCTTAGCTACTTACCCTTATTTTTTGACTAATCTCGTTGCCAATTTCCATGCTAAATTCCACCAAAACCAAGTAAATTTTTCTTCGTTTTGTATAAATTCCAATCTGTACGACGCGGCGCGGTCACATGGCTACTCCACATTTTTCACGGTAAACAGCTGAACCAAACCACCGTGTATTCAAATTGTAATCGTCGGTTAACTCCGCCAATTTATCGGAAAATTTCGGCTTCCGATTAATTACCGAGTGTACAAACGGACGGAAACATCGTAATGGCGAGTTGTAAATTCTTCCAGGTTTTTCAAGGATATAAGCTTACATTTCTGTCGGTTTTATTTCCGCCGAATAATTACTACAAGGACAGCTAATTCGCGATTTGGAACTTGCCGAACTTTTCACAGTGAATTTTGCCTGATTTTGCTGCGAAGCATTCGAAAATGTTCAAACGTTTGTTTCAGAAGAAACGCAAACGAATCGACATATCAGAACCACAGAACTTCGAACATCGATTTCACACTGGTTACGATGCCAAAACGGGCAAATTTCAAGGTCTACCGCCTCAATGGGAGGCCTTGCTTGGAATAGAGAGAGAGACGCAAAAGAGGCCTAAACCGATTGTCGACCCGGAGATCATAACTCAAGTTTCGCCTTTGAGAAAGTCCCAGTGGAATTTGTTGAACTCGGAGAAACCCAGCGCAAAAGGGCCAGTTTCTAAAGTGATTTCCGTCTCCAGGTCAAATTCTCTTCGTAATTCGTTCAGAGTCAATCCAGGCTCCAGACCGTCGGCTAGAAAAAGAGAAAGAACAAATTCTGAACTTGCCGAAGACGTAGATTCTTCAAAAGCATCGAACGGGAACGCGACAAGAGCGGACTATATTCCAGAAAATCCCAACGAAAACAACCGGCGATTTTCGCAAGGCTACGATCGCTCGTACCACGAACGAGACAGCAATCGACAGCAAAATTATCCCGTTATACACAGAGAGACTTCTGCTAGTTCTGATTATGGTTCAGCAAGTACAGACTCCGCCGGGGAAACGGCAGAAAACAATGGCGAAGAGCTGCGAAGTTCTTCGAAGACCAGACTCATGTACTCGGACTCTCCGGTCAGTCACGAACAATTTCGAAAAGCTTTGGAATTAGTTGTAACTTCGACCGGTGCGCCTGAAAATCTGGAAAATTTTATTAAAATTGGGGAAGGGTCGACCGGAGTTGTTTGTCTTGCACGAGACAACAAAACAGGGCGGCAGGTTGCAGTAAAGAAAATGGACTTGAAAAAACAACAGAGAAGAGAGCTTTTGTTCAATGAGGTAAGCTTAAAGAGATTATTGTCTCAAGTACAGAGTTTTATATTCTTTGGGGTTTTACATTCTTCCAGTCTCGTTTAGGATAGGTGCTTTTATAAACCTGTATAAATGTAATTTCGTGAAGTTTCGGAAAGTTAGATTTTTCATGTATGGCCGTTTTGTCTTTAAACTCAGTCCTTTTTGGCCTTCGCGAAAAATTAAAGCGAGATTGGTCGCGTTTATATATTTTACGCTTGTGTATTAGCTTAATATGTAATTTACGGTTTTACTGCCCCGGCCCCCAACAATATTGCTTTTGTAAACGATGTTACGTTGAAACCCGAGATGCGTTTGGGTATTTATTTGCTAAATAATGGTCATCTCTGATCGTTGAATGTCGCATATACATGTAATCATTACTTGTGATATTAATGTACAGAGTTTTGCAGTGGAAATAATTTCATTTTGTTGACAAGCAGCAGAATTTTTTATTGAAGTTCAATTTGATGGTCTTAGATTTATTCCTTGGTGACGTTGTGTACGTATTGAAAATGCATACATTTATCCATTTGCCTGTCTTTGTTAAGTAAACATAGCTTTGTTACTAACCAGCTTTATTAGTTGGATTTATCTAAACTAATTGGATTTTTATAAGACATGGAGGATTTGTTTGGATAAATTATATGTGTTTTTGGCCAAAAAACATTGTGTCAGTGATTTTCTAGCCTGTGTGGCAGGTGTGGTAAAAAGCTGAAAAAAAGGGAGGGGAGGGTGGGAAAATGCAACAGAGAAAAGGAAAGGGGACAAAGTAAACACCTGCCCTAAAAGCCCATCTTTTTGAATTTATACCCATAGTAATTTGATTATGTGTCCTTTCAACAAACTGTCAAAGGAATGTGTATCGGAAAATGTTTCCCTGCAGTGAAGCTGGATGCGACAAAATGAAAATTTGATCTTGGGTCATGCAGTCGTGATTCATGGAAATGTCCACAACTCCGATCTCACAAAGAGTTCAAGGGTATTTTAAGATTTTTATTTCAGGTTATCTGCATTTGTAAACCAGATGAAACTGAGCAGTTTTTATGCCTTCCATTGCAAAAGCCAATGTTTTGAGTTGACAGTGCATTATTGAGTTGTTGAGTAGAACGGTAATATGACGTCCACCCTCATTAAAGCTTTGGCCGATCAAAATGGCGACTTAGTTGGACACTTCCTTTCACGGGAAAAAAATATTTGCAGTCCTGGGATTGCATAGCCTTTTTTGTCAACACTTTTTTTCTTGATAGTGATTTATAAACTGGATAGCAATCTATGTGCTAGGGGTGAATTATCCACTCCTTGAACAACTGAGCCTGAGGGACAATGTGTGAACGAAAAGTGGTATCTGAACAAGAGTCCAAGAATCCAGCACATTGATGGCAACAAGGGCTTATAATGATCTGTAGCCAAATGCTGTGCTTTAACCCTATTTGTGTCAGCGTTTTAGATGGGGCTGGTGTGCAAATGCCAGAGCAAATTATTTTCTCACACTTTACACTACTGTGAAGTAAATCTTGAACTCTATCTTTATTTCTCCATCCAAGCCATCCAAAACAGGCATACTCTCAAAAAGCAAAGGTTACCGTAGTTATTTACCTATAAGCCGAGCTATTTTTTCAGAAATTTTGGCTTAGATCTACCGAAAAAAGTCCAAACAAGGGGGCTCAGCTTATAGCCGAGAGTTTGACAGCAAAGCCTACAAAACAAATTAAAACACATGTAAATAAATAAAATTGAAGCGACTACATTTTTGATTCAAAGCGCTAAGCTTTTACGTGCTTTGACAAATCTTTGACAGGCATTGTTAATTTGTTATGACAACATTTCAATTTGACCAATAGGAAGCGTTGGTTCCCACGCATTGAAAACAAACTCACGTGCGTGTTTCTGTGTCGGCTCGTGTCTCGAATTATTTGGTTTGATTTTAACACAAAAGTTGATCAAACACTCTTTCTTTTTTCAAACAATTACTCACCTTGATCCCTTTGTTCGGTAAACCACTCCAGGATCTGCTGGTCCATCTCCGGGAATTTTGGAGTGAAGCGACCTAACGTCGTACGCTTCGCCGACATCTTTAGTTCGCCGTTGAAAAGTTTCGCCTGATCTTTTCGCCAGCGACGGACCATGGACTCACTGAGTCCATATTCTCGAGAGCGATTGACTATTAACTTCGGTAAGCGATGCGTATTGTTTGTGACTACAAGTCTACTGGCATTCACTTTAAGTTTTTTTCACTTTATACTGTGGTTAGGATCACATTAGTATTCACGAACATGCTGGTTGGCTAATTGTTTAAAATAAATTAATCGTTTTTCATTGTTTTTAAAAGGTGTAGTTTTACTGTTTCCTAAGAGGAGCGCTTTAGTTTAATGATGATTTAGAAAAAAAGTTTCTGAGAATGCGAAAAAAATTAGGTCTCGGCTTATAGCCGAGATTTTTCCGATTTTTTTTAAGAAAGACTTCGGTCATCATATTTCTCTCAAGTTAAGGGTCTCGGCTTATAGCCAAGTTCGGCTTATAGGTAAATAACTACGGTACTCTTGTTCCATAATCCAAAATAAACAATAGGAAGTAAAGCATTTAGTGCCAAGCCAAGCATTTTTGCCGCACTCACAATTCATAGATGTTTCAAAGTCACTCTATGATGCGGTATGATCACTAGGAGATTTTGTCTTGTACAGTCTTTCTGAAGGAAATTCATCAATTGTTGATGGATGTTAAGATCCTGAAGATTCCATTTCCATGATTTTTTTTATCTTGTTCTGTTCTGAAGACGCGTAACATTGAACGAAAAGAAACATAACAAAGTGGTGGCCATGTTTTCATCTTCTTTGTAAATGGAGATGCTCAAACTCTAGCCTGATTCTCAGACGGTCCAGGGTTACTCTCTCCCTTCCCCGTCTGATATACCTTGTGCAAGGTTGTGTTCACGACGTCAGAACCCTTTATCAATTTCCACCAATCAGAGCTAATGTACCATATTCTCAGAAGTGCGGAATTTGTGGAATGCAGAATCAACCGCTTGACTCAATCCCCGCTTCATACGAACTGCGGCATTTTTGGCCACTACTCCTCTCAACTCGTCCTCAAGATATCTAACATTTAGCGTCATTTTTTCAATCTTTTGCAATTTTGAAAAGCATTTTCTCTTGCAGACATATGGTGAGTCCTCGCTAGAAAACTGCATTTCCTCCTAAAACCTTGTTTATCATTCCTTGCAAATCCCATTGCAAGCGTCCAAAAACGGCTATTCTTTCGCTCGTTCCAAGAAACTCACCACATATCAAGCACTGAATCGACTCCGTCTTTGAAACGACGGATTTCTTCGGCGTAGAAGTTAAAAACATTCTAATCGAGGGTAGAAATCCTTCCATTCAGCTTTTTAAACCAAGGTTTGAAAAGCTGACTATAACTAGGCCTGATGTGACCCTCCTTGGAGGGTGTGAGGGCAAAAATTCAAGCACACAAGGTGTATGCAAACTATGTAGTTTTGAGTGCAAATTATTCCAAGGTTTCCACCATCTTGGGCACCCATTTTGCTAAAAGCCTGTTGCTAGTCACTTGGTGCTAAGGGGAGTCATCATCATCGCTATTGCCCCCAGTGGGGCATGGGGCCGCTAAGGAGAGTGTACATACCTGCCAACTCTCCCCAATTTTGCCTGGGATCTCCAAGTTTGTTGTCAAATCTCCCGGTCTCCCGGTTGGATTTTGTGCTCTTATTTGAGCTGTTCTCCATCGGAAATACAAAGATTTCTGGACATCTCTGTCACAGTATGCGTGGTCATACGCTAAGAGACTGGCAATACTTTAACAATCTCCAGATTTTGGTACTCTGGGGGTTGGCAGGTATGTATGTAACCTCTAACTGTCAATGCCTCCCTTTATACACCTGGGTGAATTTTCACATTTCTTGTTGCAGGTGGTTATCATGAGGGATTATCCGCACCCAAACATAGTGGAAATGTATGGAAGTTACCTCGTTGGAGATGAACTCTGGGTAGTGATGGAGTTTCTTGAGGGAGGATCGTTAACAGATATCATAACTCACACAAGGCAAGGAGAAATCATTTTTATTAGTGGAAATCTGATTTAATCAAACCACTTGATTTAAATTCTGATTTTATCGAACCACTTGATTTCATAAACCACCTGATAACATGAACCTGAAGTCATTTAATTTTTTTTTTTTGATTTTCAAAAACATGTTTCGACAGAACCTTTTGTCATCTTTTGTCATCTACAATATTGGACTTAAAGTTAAAAAAAACCAAGGGCAATGACTGGTTTTTCTTTACTTCAAGTCAAACATTGCAATTTTACCCCTCGATTTCGTGAATGATTTACTTCCCAAACCAATTTTTATTTCCCTTCAATGCTTGAGAAATCAAGATTCTACATAAAGTTGTACAGGTAGGATGCATTGCTAAAACATGGTTGATGTGTGTATAGTATGTTTCCTTTATGCTTCTATCTGTTTGCGAACCTCACTTCCTTCCTTTCCTGTATATATGTATAGCTGTCTGCCTGTCGATTACACCATCCAACTACACTGTCAGAAATTCTGACGTCAACTTAGAAGATCTTGACAGAATCGTGGCATTTTTTTACCACTTATTAAATAGATGAAAGTTTGAGGAAGATAATTTTTATGCTGTCTAGAATGATCACGCAATGTCTTTTAAGTGCTTTGGACAAGTAGTGGTTCTGCATTGCTTTACAAATAATTGTTATTATTATTATTATTGTTATTATTATTATTATTATTATTATTATTATTATTATTATTATTGTGGCATGCTTGCTTGGTTCAATGTTTTGATATTTTCTAAAGGAGAAATTACATGTAGACAAGATGCTTTTCATTATGAGACTGATAAGGGTTTTATAACAGACACATGCACATTGTTTGCTGATTGCTTGTGATGTTAATTTACTTGTCAATGATTAACTGCATGTTATTTATTTGCCCTTCCAGCCTAACTGAGGAACAGGTTTCATGTGTCTGCCGTGCTGTGTTGAAAGCTCTGGCTTTCCTCCATCCACAGGGAGTTATCCACAGAGACATCAAAAGCGACAGTATCCTTCTCACCACAAGTGGTCAGGTGTGTGTTCATGTTCTTGTACCATGTAATGTAATTTTTTTGGGGGGGGAGGGGGGGAGGTGGTAATTTTTACCAGTGTAATCTACAGGTTGCCCCAATCCATTTTCATTCACAGAGCTGCTTGTCCCTCTTAGGGGCTGAGCCTGTGCACAAGGAACAAGTAGCCTGCATCGTCAATGTTACGGGTCAGCAGGGTACATTAAAGAACCAACGTACTTGTAGTAAAGAGTAGGGTATGGAGTTCCTGGTGTTGTTGTCTGGTCTGTTGCATTTGTACTCATGGTTGGGTGGGTGGGGTCAATCATGGAAGGACTGATGGCTACCATAGGCACCTTACATTCTGACGTCCGATCTCTCCCCTGACTAGAAATGTAAAAAGCGCATTTGAATACCGTATTTACCCGTGTATTAGTCGACCTCGTGTATAAGTCGACCCCCTAACTTTGGGGCCAAAAACTAAATTTTCTTCATTTTATTGGAAAACTTAAATATATCGTATTTCTTAGAATTATTGTTCAGTTAAGTACTATGGATATATGAAACAATCACAGCAAGTTTCAATGTGAAGTTTTAATATTCTTGCATGTCCGCAATCGTTATAACAACACATGTACATGTGGGCATTTTGTCCATAACGTTTGAAACAGGCTTACAAAATCAAACATACTAATTGCAGACAAACCTTTCTAACTGTTGAAGTTGAAAAAGCAGCTTTAGCAGGCAGGCAAAACACCAAAGAAGGTCTTAAATCTTTGAGAACGATCGATAAACAGCGTGTTTAGACAACTTGGTAACCAAGCTACAAAATCGGTTGAGTATTGGTAACTGATGACTGTACGTGCTTACATCATGCCAGGTTACCAAGCAGGGAGTTCGAAGCGAGAAAGATGTTTTTCCTCAGCAGATTTGAGATTTACGGCTTTATTTTGCAGGAAATGTCAGTTCTTTATTCCGAAATTGTGCCAGTTTTTGACCCATGTATAAGTTGAGGGCGATTTTTTGGACTGATTTTTAGGTCGTGAAAGGTCGACTTATACACAGGTAAATACGGTATGTACTATCCATCTCAGGCGTCCGTGGATAAGGGCTTTTTTCGGCCCGCTTCACGGACCGTTGGTTTTAGTCTGCGGTTCAAAAATTCTGGTCACGTGATAACATTTTTGCGGCTCTGCGGTTTGCCAAACACTGATCATGTGATGCCATTTTGGTTGTTCCCACGGCCGCTAAAAGTGGACTGCCTTTCTCATCTTTTTCCCACCTTTGTCAAAGTCCAGAGGAAGGAAAGATGTCCTCCGTGTCCTCCGTACACTCCCAAAAAATAACTCTTAGTCGGTGTATCGACGTATGTCGCTATTCAGTGGATGGATGGGTGGACGAGTGATGTATTTCACACCAATCAGAATAAGGATACTATCAATCAATAACCAATAAAATTGCCGCTTGTATGTATCATTTAATTTTGTATCAATATTTGTTTCGGATTCAAATGACGGCCATCTTTATTTTCATATAAACTTGGCTATTGTGAAGAAAACATATCCAAGGTTTTGTCGTTTCGTTTTGTTTCAGTCGTATCATTTCGTTTCGTTTCGGTCATTTGTTTTCGGGTTTTAGTACATGTCCCTGTTGTATACTGTACATGCGCTATACAAATTCCATAACCATTACCAATGCAAGAATGCCTTTGCACAGTGCTGGTCACCAAATTGGCTAATTGTTTTGTAAACATAGGTGCCAAATTTTATTTTCACTTGCCATGGCAACCAAAATGGTCACAGCTTGAAGAGCGGACCTCAGAAACACACAGAATTTCCAACCTGCAAAATAAAACTCCCACAGAAATTTATTGCATTGATAAAAAATATTTCCGTCAAAATATCCAGTCCAAATAGAAACCCAAAGTTTTCGTAGACCTTTTTCATGCATTTGTTATTCTGCCCGCCCAGCCTCATTTCTGAGTTCAAGTTCTTTTGTCCTTTGTACATGGTGATGAGGCTGGGTGGGCAGATTAGCAAGAACGCAAAAGGATAGCAAATGCGTCAGAAAGGTATATTGGAAGTTGTTTTTTATTTGAATTTTTCTTGCTGCAGGTAAAGCTTTCAGACTTTGGTTTCTGTGCTCAAGTAACAGAAGACATGCCAAGGAGGAAATCCCTCGTTGGTACACCCTACTGGATGGCACCCGAGGTGATATCAAGAAAACCATATGGAATGGAGGTAAAGTGAATAATATGTTTGCCTATTCAGGGTACAAAATTGTGCCTAATACCGTCTTGAATATAATGTGACAATCACTAAGATTACTGTGCTGGCAACCAAGCAACCCTCCAAGTTGGGACCATTTTAGTCGCCATGGCGACCAAGATTTTGGAGCTGGCGACTAAAGTGCAACTAAAATTCAGAAGGATGGAGACCAAACTTAAACAGTCAGTGGCCAAATGGCCACTAAGGAAAATAATAAACTTTGAGGCTTGCAACCAAGATTAACAATTAGTTGCCAAGTTGGTGACGATAACTCTTTGGATTTTGTATATCTTACTGTGATTTCGGCAAACAATTAGGTCTGTAAGCAAAATCCTCACGAATGCTATGAAGTGAACATGTCAACATCCGCCATCTTGGATTTTCCAAACATTACAACCATACTTTTTCCATACTTTTCTGACCGTGGCGACACCTTCCATGTGAAAAAATGGCTGCTCACCTTTTGGACTTGGTGACCACTTTGGAAAATTTTTATGCCCTGCTTTTGGCCGTTCCAAGGTTGAGCAGGGAACTGGGGCGAGTTTCAGATTTTAACAACCCACCACATGAAAGATCACCAATCATCCTGAAATTTCACATTGGCTGCTAAATTATAAGTTGCATCCATCCAAAGGCCATCCAAATGTAGTTCAACTAAACCTGAAAGTAGTGGCCCGTTTGGCCTTTTAAATGCAAAGGTAATGAGGTATGTTTCTTCAAATTCTATAAACTTACTTAAGTTAAATAAATATAATTATCGTTGCACAAGTTTGACCTTTTTGAGTTATTTTTTTTTCAAAAAAAATAACTCTTAGTTGGCGTGCGGACGTATGTCGCTATTCAGTGGGTGGATGGGTGGATGGATGGATGGGTGGGCGAGCGATGTATTTCACACCAATCAGAATTAGGATACTATCGATCGATAACCAATGAAATTGCCACTTGTATGCATCATTTAATTTTGTATCAATATTTGTTTCGGATTCAAGGGACGGCCATCTTTATTTTCGTATAAACTTGGCGTTATTGGGCGGTGTTGGCATGATGTGTCTATTTCCAGCACTCTGTGTTTATGTAACTCTGGCGTAGAACGTTGTGTGTGGGTTTTAAGCGGAAAACTGTTCGGAAATTTTCATGGTGGTGAAGAAGGTACGAGGATGTAAAGTTTTACATGCTGCGAGCAGTCTGTTTTGGCGGCTTTGGGTTGAGGGATTGTTTTTTGATCACAGTTAGTTGTGAATAAGAGCCTTGTTGAATTTTAAAATGTTTCTGACTGAAGTAACGATAGCTTTAATTTTGGTTAAAATTGAAGTTGCGGATGTGCGCAGCTTCCTATTTCTCGGAGATGAGTAGTTCGAAATCAGTAGAGCTGAGGGATCGGACATGATCGAAGACCTTGCTTCAGGACATAGTAGATGTCATACGGCATTTAAGAATTTGAAGTAAAGGAGGCCACATACTCAAGAACGCAGGGTACAGTAATTCCGGAGAAACAGCTTTCATTGCAGACGCACCAGCTCTGGTAAATATTTCACGAACCGTTCGTAATTAAATATGCAAAATCTTTCACCAAGATTTTCGGCACAAATTTCGTAACAACCAGAGAACAATGTACTAACTGTACTGCGTTTTAAAAACCTTTTCGAAAGACATATTTTTTTCCATTTGATCCGTTTATTTCTTTCGATAATTTGGTGCGTGTTTAATAAATCACAAAATATGACGCTTTGTGTTGAAAATCAGCGATGCAGAAAAACAAAGTATCATGTTACAAAGTATTGTGTTACCGCTGTCAAGAAAAAGGTTAGGAATCACGTTTGGCGTTGCATTCTGCACTGTCCTTTGAGTCTCTGAGTTTTTCATTTTCAGGTAGAAATAGCTTTGTTAATTAGAATTGGTATTTAGTCACAACAAGCGGTAGGTGGGTATGTCTTCACAACATTGTAATGCTGTGTAGTAATGAGTAGTGTTAAAGAAGAGAGTTTGAAAGCATTGATATTTTCTAAAGATTTGTGGTATGGAATGCTTCAAATATTGCTGGAGACTTTGTGGTGGCAAGTGTAACCACAAAGTAATCAAATTAGACTTTCAGGCGCCACACCCAAGTTAGTGACGTACATCAATCCAATCAGGTTTGGGGTTGCACCAAGAAACCAGTCAAATTGTCAATCTCGTCCCCAGAGCCCGCTTTTCTTGATGCTGACCAAAATAAAAGCGGGCTCTGGGGACGAGATTGTCAAATTGTTTGATAAAAATTGAATGGCATGCGCAGTAAAGTGATTGATTAAACTGATTATTGCAGTTTTTACAGATATATTATTCATGGTCGACAGTAAAGTTTCGTCGTGAATGAATTCAATAGTCAAACGTATTTTGCGTTGCGCTCATTTACTTAAAATGCACACGCCGTCAGCAAAAGGCCCTTTGGTCATTGAGCGTTTGTTTTGGACGGGCTAGTTTTGCTGACCAAAAGAAAAATACCCAATATGTCCATATCAGAAACTGAAAAAATAACTCTCACACGCATTGCGTGCCTATGTTTAGTTTTGTCATTGTCCCTTGACAGGCTGATATTTGGTCCCTTGGGATCATGATTCTTGAGATGATTGATGGAGAGCCCCCTTATTTTAGTGAGCCGCCATTACAAGCCATGAGAAAGTTAAGAGACATGGATCCACCAATCACGAAGAAAAATGGTCAGGTGAGTGGCGTTACTTTGGATTTTTATGAATTGCCGTCTTACGTGTACAGACAATTTGTATACCGGTATCACTTGATAAACAGTCGACCATGGAGCAATTACTTTCTGCTTCTTTGAAACAGAGCTGGTATTACTTTGTTTTATACGGCAAAATCAAAAGCGGAACTTGGCAACTTGCTCGAGCAAATTTGAATTGAAAGTTGCAAGTTGGTTAGATCAAACTGTCAATCAATATTGGAACTTTGCACCGCAACATTGCAGAGTTCCCATCAAAAGAACATCCGGTTTGACTGTAATAAAAATTATTAAGTAGTCTGTTCCAGGCACTAGGTTGGTTGGTGAAAGTGCTTGCCTGGCATGGGTTGAGTTTGTTGTTGGTTCTTGTCCTTGCCCTGAGGATTTTTCTTGAGCTTCTCTGTTTTTTAACCCTCCATAAAAAACAAAGCTTCTAAATTTCAATTCCATCGGGGATTTGAAGACTGCAGGTTAGTAATTAAGAAACTATTTACCATCAAGGCAATTAACTCTTCACTAAATTGAATTATCTGCTTATCTTTCTTCCTTTAGTTGTCTCCCCGGCTGTTGTCATTCTTAAAGAGAACCCTGGAGCGTGATCCAGCCCAAAGAGCTTCAGCGTTTGAACTTCTTAATCATTCCTTCATTCGAGGCACGTCAAATTCCACTTCTCTCACTGACATGATGAAAAGTTTCCGACACAGCTTTTGTTAAACTACATTGAAGGTGTTCTTTGGTGGCCAGAGCACAAGAAAAAAACCTCTGGTTCCTGCGGCCATTTTTTGGATGTGGTCCGCAGAAAAGTCAGCTGAGCCGACAAAAGACAAGAATGGATAGCTTTTCGAAGCATTTTGAGGGATCTCGAGGAATATTAGCCTGAGTGATACACATGTTCCCTCTCTGACCCTTAATGATCATCCGTAGTGCCAATTCCCCATACCCCCCCCCCCCCCTATCTATCAGGTGCTATGCATGAGAATCCACCTTCTTTGTTTTTCAAATTGAAGGTCTCAATGTTTGCACCTTCCTAAAAGAAGATGCAAAGGGTTTTACTAAGAAATCAAGTGCAGTCGCTTTTAAAAAGAATACTTTGCAAACCATGAAATGAGAATTTTAATTTTAGCTAGGCTATGTAGAAATGAGGCTTTTTTCCTCCGTGTATCATAAACTGATCTGTAATGCCTTTGTTTGTCAGGTTTAGCTATATAATATGACATTTTATTTTCAAAACATCAAGCAATATAGATTAGCCTGCACAGTTAAACTGTTGACTGAGTGAACAAATGTTTTCTTCACAAAAGAGATGTAGGCAGAGATCAGACCCAAAAACTTTATACTGCTCAAAAGGATATTACTCTGCACAATCCATGTAGAATCCTAGATAGATTATTCTTTGTCCGCAAGAAAATCAAAAGAGAGGCAATCTGAGGCACTACTCAGAGCTCTCAAACGTGGTCATTAGAATGAACTTTTTTCTCAGTTAAAGGGGCACTGTCAGGGATTTGTGAAAAAGGTAGTCTGACTTTTTTAAGACGAGATGTAAAACTTCTGATGGTTTCAAAATGATATGCTTATATAGCTTCAGGACACTGGCATAGCAATTTTTAACAAAACCAGACCACTATTTATACACTGTAGGTTTCCATTGGTGTAAATGCATCTTTAGGCTCTCGGGCTTTTGAAGTGATACTCGAGACAGTGCCCCTTTACCTCTTGAACAGGAGAAGAATAATTCTTCTGAATGAACAGAGAATATCAACTTAGATCACATTACAACGAATGTTAGATCATGATTACTCTAAAATCAATGGAAACCTTAACATAAAAGTTTACCAAAGTAGAAAAACACCAGAGACCGTAACAATAAATAAAGAAGAAATAATGATGGTTTGGAATTGAGAACTGAAGGATTGTAATAGAAAAAAATCGAAAAGTCAAAATGTGGCATCTGTAACAGAGCTCCTTTCTGGGCTCAATCATCTATCAATAACACGGCTCTACTAAATTAATGGTTGTGTTTTTCACCACTGGCTCAGGAAAACAAACAAACCAGTTCAAATGGTCTTGCCTATCAGATTCAATCCTAGGCCTGATCATTTGTTTCTGTTTTTCGAGTTTCATGTATGGTGGTCATATGCAATCGTGAGTTGAATTTTTAACTTTTTGAACTTCAAAGTTTGCGTGTTGTTGTATGACAGAGTAATGTTCTTTTGCCTATTTTTTCATAAAATATCAGGCTAGTAATTCTCTGAAGTTGAAACCATTTTTTAAATTGGTTTATTACTAACAATTTCTCTGGTGTTTAAATTCTACTTTAGAAAACTGTTATTTTGAGGTTTTCTACAATTTGAAAGTAATTTTCAATTTGTATATCAGATTAAATGACTTAGAATATTGTGATATACTGTACTTTAGGTTCTTTTTCCCAAAGGAATGTCAGAAGACTTTTTTTAACCAATGCAACATTTGTTCTAAATGCGATCAGGCATTCTTATTTTTAGCACCAAGAAAAAAAAATGAAAAACGCCTGATAGCAAGTTATAAAATAATGGAGTTGACTTGATATCACGGATTGTTTTTCATTATGAGTTAGTTTACTGTGAAACTAAGAAAACCGTGAAAACCAGAAAATTAATATTTACGGCATGATAGTGTGTGACAAGGAAGGCCAATCAGGTGTGAGAAAATTACACCACAAACAGCAATGGTAATTAGTTTGTGGTTTTGAGGTTTGTTTGCCTGTCCTGAACTTTGTTCTGATTGGCTGCGACACAATCAACATTCCTGAAATATTTTAGGTGTTCATGGTTTTCAGTAATCTGCTTAACAAACCTTTTGGTTTTATTGGTGATTGCACGGGTTGTAAATAGAGCGTCCTTGGAAAAGGTCTGTATTTTTTATACATTAAAACAGCTGAACCTTTCAGAATTCTATTGATATACAGAGCTTACAGATGTAAGCTGTAAGCTTACAGCTTACAGATATACAGATGTACAGAGCTTGAAATAGAAATATCTTACTGAGAATTTGGTGGCACATCAGGAATGAACCTTGTTTGCTTATAGTCAAGATGCTAAACTTGGGATGTGCCTTCTTGCCCCCAGAGCGACTTGTCCCTCTTAGCCGGCTGGCCCTGTGCACGAGGAACAAGTGGCTCTGGGGGCAATTGAGTTAATTAGCTAGAATCTAATGAAGGACCTCCAATCACTAGCAAATCAAACCACGTGAACTCACAGGCCCAGCCGGCAAAGAGGGACAAGTGGCTCTGGGGACAGGAATGTGGGATGGGTCTCGACCCCTGCTAAACAATTAGCATCGTTGCCACAGGTCGGAAAATGGTCAGGAAAAAATAATTATTCAAGGTCAGGGAATTTCATTTCGAGTAAGTGAAAGTTTAAGTCTGAGAGAAGTCAGGGAATTTTAAGAGTACTAATTTATTTCTTGCTAATTCAGCGATGTTTTGGTGTAATAAACGGGTGGAGAGGTTGGCTGTGAGGGGAGGTTGGAGGCCATTACAAGGACTAATTCGTTATTTGTTTTAGTATGTTTGCATGATGAACTCAAGATTTCTATCCAAGTTATTTAGTTGTTTTAGTATAAATCTATTGCCACTATCCAAGAAGCCTCCTCAGTATGCAGACGTTCTTTCGGCTCATCGCACAATCTTCCTCGCTAACGAACGTCTGCTGAAACGAGCGGGTTTTTACGTAGACCAATCACAGCGCTTTCCAATCCTGAAAGCGACCTGTCGACCCTGATTTTGCGCGGGGGGAGCAAGCATAACCAAGCTTGTGAAATTTGCATTCTTTTCTGCGACAAGTTATATGTATTTTGTATCAGAAGAAAACATGGATGCATTCGCTTATCTGCCAATTGAGCTCGGAAGGCTGGTGACTTGAGGAGGGGGGATTTTGACTTGATACGCAACAGGCAGAGTGACGTTATTGTGGTCATTTCGCTTCGTCTCACTGTGAGGTTTGCATGGATATTGAATTAAATGGATATTTTCACTGCGAAACTCTCTGAAATATAGCTTGGATTAAACTTACATGGTATCGGATAGACCATAATAGAGGTGTTGAACAAATTTCAGTTATTGAATTATATATCATCTCATAAACAACGAACGCTCGATGAATAATTTCTATCCCGGCATTTGCAGGATGCAAAACATCTGAGACTTATCTCTCTGTTTGAGGGTTTCAGAAGTTCAGTTTGAGAGTTCATAATCCGCAGCTTTAGCGTACTGTGTTTGACCGCTGTGTGAGGCAGGCCAGGCTTCCTTTTACACCGTAACGTCTCTTTTAAAAATAGACTCATGTACAGTTCATAACCTTTACAATTTGGTGTTCGTGAAATACCCGTCCTTTTTAGCGTATGTCGAGAGTTGCCAGTTGCTCCCGCTACACCGTCATGTTCTTAACCCTCTTTTTTCCGAATGATTTGTGCCTTCTTGTAATATTGTTCTGCTTTTTGCCGCAGTCCAATAGCCTTGCAAACATTTCCCAAATTGCTATACACAGCTGCTGTCTCCCATTTTCCTCGCCGTAAACCTTTGTTTGGATAACCAGTGCCTTCTCAAACAATTCCTTGGCTTCCTTGTATCTAGAAGTGTCGACACAAGTTGATCCCAAGTTGTTATAAGCCCAGGGACGGTGGAGCCGGGGGGCTGAGGGGGCTGAAGCCCCCCCCCCCCCCCCACTTTTTACTACAATGACAATTTTTTGTTTTAGTACAAGGTTCGTATTTACAAAACTTCCAAAATATTGCTGAAGCACAAAAGGTACCTGTCATTTTACACTTATCCAGGTTGTCTTTTTTTAAGAAATACATCATGGAGAACGTTGAAAATACCATTTCCGAGCCTCTATATTTCAAAATTTTCTGGGGGAGGATGCCCCACAACCCCCCTAGAAAATTGCGCCACTGGCGCTGATTTTCAAGCCCCCCCACTTTCAAATACTCTCCGCCGTCCCTGTAAGCAGCTTCCAAGTCAGCATGTTCTTCGCCATAAGCCTTTTTCTGAATATGCAAATTGTTGTAAGTATATGTAAGGCAACTGTGTTCCTCTCCATAAAGCTTTGTTTGAATAGCCAATGCCTTTTCGTGGAATTTCTTTGCTTTATCGTTCTGTCCAATCTCGCCACAGACATCTCCCAAGTTGTTGAGACTTTTGGCGACTTCAACATGGTCTTCACCACAAATCTTCTTTCTAATGTCAAGGACCTTTTCAAAAAGCTCTTTAGCTTTAGTAGGTCTTCCAGTGGCATTGTAAACAACTCCTAAATTGTCGAGACTTGCCGCTGTGTGTTTTGTGCTACTCACCATGAATCGATTTGTAAATACTGAATGCTTTCTCATGAAACTCTTTAGCTATATTGTGTTGGCCAATTTCGTTGCAAACAATGCAATGCCTAAGGCGGTGAACCTTTTCAGAAATAATGAGCGCCTTCTCGTAAGATTCCTTAGCTTGAGTGAGTTCTCCGCTGTCTCTGCAAACATCACCGAGTTTGCAATAAGTTTTTCCAAGATCGCCATGTTTCTTACCGTTAACCTTTTCCCGAATGCACAGTGCCTTCTCGTAATACTTTTTAGCTTCTTCCCTTTGTCTATCGTCGTTAAAAACAGTTCCCAAGTTATCATAAGTTTCAGCTAACACTGGCGAATTATCAAAGCATTCTCGTAATAAAAGGCATTCGCTTGTTCCTGTTCTCCAATTTCGTTACAAACATCCCCCAAGTGGCTGAGGGTTTGTGCGTATTCACTAGTTTTCTCACCATAGGACATCTTCCTAACAACCAGTGCCTTCTCATGATATTTTTTCGCTGCGTTGAGCTGTCCAATCTTCCAGCATATAAGTCCCACGTTGTTGTAGCTATCCCCCAAAGTTTTATGATTGTCTCCGAAAATGTTTTCACGAATCACTAGTGCTTTTCGCAGAGTGTCTTAGCTTCGTAGAATTGTCCAACAGCAAACGTTGCTATCTCCAAGCTGTTGAGACTGGATGCAATGTCGACATGTTCTTCTGGGTAAATCTTTCTACGAATAGCCAGTCCCTTCTCCTGCAAATCCTTGGCCTTATTGTAGTTTCCTAGATCATAGTAAACATTTCCAAGATTGCAGTAGCTTCGCGCTACATCGCCATGTTCCTCGCCGAACTTGTTTTTGCTCATGATCAGTGCTTTTTCGTTAAATTTTTTAGCTTCGCTAAAGTCTCCAGCGGCGCTGCATACAATTCCCAAGTTATTTAAGCTCGCCGTCAGATCACTGTGATCCTCGCCAAGAACCGTTTGGTAAACGGAGAATGCCTTCTCGTAATTTTCCTTAGCCTTTGCGTGTTGTCCCATAGCGGTAAACACCGCCCCCAAATTGTTGTAACTTGTTGCTACATTATAATGTTCTTCACCGTAGACCTTTCTAGCAATGAGTAATGCTTTTTAATGAAATTGTTTCGCTTGGTCATGCCTTCCAAGTTCTCTAAGAGCACTTCCCAAATTGTTGTACGTTGCGGCTACCTCGCCTGTTCCTCATTACTGTAAACTATTTTACAAATGTTCAGTGCCTTTTCATGCAATTTTATGGCTTCACTGTAAAGTCCCATATGCGTGCAAACAATTCCTACATCATTGTAACTGGCCGCCACCTCTGGATGCTCCTCTCCATGAATCTTTCTGAAAATCATCAGTGCCTTTTCCAAAAATGCTTTGCCTTCGAGGTATTGTCCCATATCGCTACAAGCATTTCCAGCGTTGCGGTATGCTTCTACCACTTTGATATGCTCCTCTCCATAAATGCTCTTGGTTACTGTTGGTACCTCTTGTAGCTACAGCAGTATCGATTTCTTATCGACGCATAGATACTCCTCCCAGCTGTAATGTGACGATCCATCACTTAGCACAGTTTGAACAAAAAATGCAGCAGCGGCTAAGGCAAGCAGTTGATACTCAAGAACCTCAGCGACTTTCTCTACGTGCTCTTGATTCGGCATTTGCGACACCCGTTTCAAAAGTTCTATTGCATCATCTGATCGCATTCCTTTACTGAGCGACTCGTGATAGGTGTGAGGGGCATTTGCCGGAATTGCACTGCTGTCTTGTGTCGTAATCAGCACCTGACCGTGACCCCAATTTTCACTGCCAGTCGGGGGCAGATAGGATTGTACCAATGGCAAATCAGTGACATTGTCAGCGATAATTAACCAGTTTGAAAACTTTTTGCGAAATTAGATCCATGACTTGCTTGAGTTTTTCCTCGGAATTCTTTCCTTTCGATTTAACTTTTGATCAATGGGGCCTTTTCAGCCACTGCAGTCATAAAGCGTGTGCATTTTCTTTGTAATCCTTTGAATTTCTGTCGAACGTCTGATGACTATATGCGGTGGTAAAAGCGGAAGATTGCAAAACAACTCGAGCTTGGAATTAACTTGCTGTGCGTAGGCCTCGTCTTGATTTCCATTGTTCAGGAGACCTTGAGCGCTTTGTTGAAGGTGACTTGTTGCTTGTAAATCGGATTTGGTTTTATTAATCTCGATCTTGAGATCATCAACTTGCTTCTTCAAGTTTTCAACTTCTGCGGTTGAAAAACCTGTCTGGCTTTTGATGTCTTCGACATCACTCATCTGAAGACCCAAAGATGTGAATGCACGCAAGACTCTCGATGTATAAATCTGGAACCCAGTATCACTGAGTGTGTCCTGTGGAATATGCGCTACATCGTTTCGGACTTCACGAAGATCATCGACGCTTTTCTTGACTGTTGAGACGAGCGTGGTGCCAATGCTATCGGAGCAAAGAATCGCAGCCAACAAACAGCTAGAATCCCACTCAGCCGTGTTACCATTTCGTATCGTATTCAGATAGCGACCATTGATTGCTGTCTTCTTTGCATGTTTAGTTTCTTTGTGATAGAAGTCACGGCCATTCTGTGGTGTGTCTTGCCACGTCCCGCTCAAGGTTGTGTTGTAAAGGAAATCCCATTCTTTTTTGAAGACTTTTCTAAGCACTGCTGGAATTGACTTGAAGGCGATGGAACATAATCGAAGGTGATTGATGTTTTCCAGTGAGCATGCCATTATAAAGTATTTTGCTGTCGGAAATGAATCACAGGAGATACAAATCAAACTGATAAAATTAAAAATAACACCTGATGATCTCGCTACGTCATTCAACTATACAAAATAAAATTGCTCTTAAAATCCAAGCGTATTTTCACTATTTTGCAACACAGAGTTATTATGTGGTTGAGCCTGACAGATTCTTTCCAACAAGAAAGAACATGCGAGGAAAGTCTTATGAAAGAGTTCTAACGTCGCTAAACATCCTTGGTCTTCAAATCACTCTACTGACTTAAAGTAAATCAATAGAATTGTTTGATTCAGTCATACTGACAAAAACGTAGGGCCGCTAACTAATTCAGTACGCTATTCTTTCGAAAAAAGGAGATTTTTGGACAGGAAGTACCCCATCTGTTTAGGGTTAATGCACATGGCTCATCGTCATCATTATCTTTTTTGCTAAGTTGGAAATTTGGTACTTGGTACAAATGGCACTTTTTAGGAGAGGTCAAAAACATTTGAACAATAACCCTTAGCCGCTGATGACTTGTGCATGGAAGGGAATAAAATGATCTATACTGCTGATTTCATAAGCACTACAGCAAAATTACTGATGATGGTGCAATAAATTTACTAGCAATGATTGATTTCTAAATGCCGTAGCAATGATTTTCTTTGCACTTTCACTATTAGTTTAGTCTGATGTCATGTTCGTGTAGTTGTTGATATAAATATAGCAATTTTGTCAATGATTTTCGATTTACGTGAGAACAATAAACTACATTGAAGTTAAGGTCTGCATGGAAGCCCTTGGTCTGTCCGAATTTCTGTTGCCGCAGATCCCGGTATCAGAAATTAGTGATGGATTCCGACCCTCCCGCAAGTCAAGCGAGATTGCTCAAAGTTAATTTTTCCAAAAGTTGTATTCATTTGCCGCCGTCAAGTTCAGTTTCCATTTCCCATTCTGAAGTAGAAAAGTCTAGTGTCACACTTGTCCATTTCTCACGAGTCCCTCCAAGAGTGTAAATCTAATCTAATGCACCCATGAGGCAACCACATTTCCCAGCCCTTCCCATAAACACAAAAATGAAGTCCTAGCCATGCAGGGTTCAAGCCCAAACCTCTCCAGCAATATTTGCATGCGGCCAAATCATCATTTTGACATCACTGTGACGTAAAAAAAGGATTACTCAGTTACTGCAGGCATCATGGTCAAAAGAAAATTTCACCCTGATTTGTGTGTACACATGTCGGCAATGGCCACTGTACAGTGCTCAACCCTTTCCCAACACGATACAAATAAATGTATGCTTACCTGCTTTTCCAAAGAGCTTCGAACCACGAACTTCCACGAACATGTCAATCCCGTTCCCAGAGTCAACGGGCTCCTCGGTCAGCTCAGCGGTTGCCTGGCGACCAACCGCTGATTGCGAATATGGAACATGGGAGTTTCAGTTCATGGTCAACTGCTGACTGCAAAGACCGTAGACACTGGATTGAGAGGTATTAGCCATTTTCTGAACGAGCAGGGGACTGGGTATAAATGTTTAAAATCGATTGCAACGAAAAACATTCTCGTCCCCATAGCCCTTTTCGTTTCTCTTAGCTGGCAGGGCCTTGGCACGAAAAACGAAGGGCTTTGGAGACATACGATTTCAAGTCCGAGATTCTAGGACTTCCGGACTTCATGTATACAGCATTGATGGTTCTACATGTTTGTGTTGTAATAAGGCGGCCGGCGAACATTTTCACTTCCGTTTAAGATTTCTTTGTTCTCAACAGCCAATACAGAAAATTCGATTTTTTTTTAAATTCGTATGTCCCCAGAGCCCTTCGTTTTTCGTGCCAAGGCCCTACCAGCTAAGAGAAACGAAAAGGGCTATGGGGACGAGAATGAACGAAAAATTGAACGAAGCACGTAAAAGATCATCTATAATAACGTAAAAATACCAAATTTCAGCTTTATTGGCTCAAACGCAACCCTCCAACAGTATGGTAATCAATCATTTATTCAACTCTTTTACGAGCAAGGCCATATGAGCACTAGCCTGCGTAAAATAACCTTTATTTTATAGAGTCAATCTTCCATCAAATTCCAGGTAATCGCTACCTGCATGTGCAGTAAATAAGACCTTTTAAGCGCTCCCATAGAGTTAGAGCCAACCGAGTCCCTGGGCATTCTACCTTGCGCCACTTTCCGCGAGAAGTCTGGGATGGAGCGATCAGCGAGTGCTCTTCGGTGACGTCACCGCTCACGATAGACTCCAGATTCCCCTTAGCTGAGAACGCTCAATAAGAGCTATAACTAAGTTTCACAGATATTAGAATCTCAGTTCACAGGCTCACCAATAACCAAGACTCGACAACTTTCGTGTTACAATTTACACACCTTTACATTGAATCGATCTCTTTTGTGATAACAGCCAAATTTTGTATCATATTTTCATCCGAAAGCTATGCACGCCATTTATAGAGCTTGGTTGCTAAATATTCAGTTGTACCCGAATTTCTTTAATAGGCGCGGTGGTTAGCACGCTGGACTCTGGATCGGACGGTCCGAGTTCGATCCCTAGCCGGGGCACTGCGTTGTGTTCTTGGGCAAGACACTTTACTCTCACAGTGCCTCCATCCACCCAGGTGTATAAATGGGTACCGGCGAAATAATCCTGGGGGTAACCATGCGATGGACTAGCATCCCATCCAGGGGGAGAGGAAATACTCTTTGTCGCTTCATGCTACGTTGACCTCGGTAGTACACAAAGAGTAAATGTGTACCTCTGGTTTCACTCACTGAGAAGCACATTATATTTAAACACCATTTCAATACACTTGACACTGAGTACTTCCACAAAATTGCATCTCATATTACATTCGATTATGACAAAAATCATACATCACTTTACGTAAAAAATTACTAATTCCTTAATTCGTGTTGAAACTTCACGTTGCTAAAAGAAAACAAACTAAAACCTTTATAAACCATAAAAAGTATAGGGTTCGTACAAATTTCTGCATCTAAAACTCAATAAGAATACATTTTAAACAAATTTTAAAATAAATATTAGCCCCATTGTACTGGACCATGAGGCCTTTGGCTGAAAGATTGTCCTCTGTTTATTTTTCGGAAAATCGTTATCCTTCAGTTGACATACCATAGTACGCTCAAGAAGATTCGTCCGATATTTTGCAAAGTGTTGCACAATTTAGTACAAGAAAAAAATTACCCTGCTCAAACTCTGATTTTACCCAACACACGCTACGTCCTCGAGGACAAAGTATTAGCCGATAACTCTGCAGGATTTCATGGGATAATTAATTTTTTTTAATTTTTATACTACTACACCCTCGTAGGGCGACTGACCAAGAAAAAAAAGACAAAGAGACAAATTGGAATTGTCCTATTCAGTCTACCTTCACCTAATTTCTTCATACCAAGTGGCACATAAGGCCTCACCAACTAGTTCTGTCGGCCGCTGCAGTGGACACCTCACTCCCCCTCCTCCATCTAGCTCTTTCTCTCTCCTTCTACAACTCGTTATATTTTCTTATTTGTCAGCATGCTATTTTGCGCCAAGCAACTGCGGGCGCAAGTACCACCCACCCATTATAGTTATTACTGCCAAATTCTAAAAGCCCGTCAATATTAGGGTTGGCCCCTTTAACAGAGATTTGAGGTTTCATTGCAGTTTTAAGTGATGCTACTAACTAAACTATATAATAATAATATATACGCAACTCTAATATGTGAACGCAAAGCTGCCGTGGAGAGTTCGCGTGTTTTCCAGACAACGAACAATCCCTCTTCCATTTTAGTCTGTAGTCAGTCAGGCGTGAAGATAAAAAAAGCCCGAGTTGAAAGGGGGCTGCTCATAGGCTACGAGTTTGCCACAGGCTTGTTTGAACCAGGCGCTGAATCATCTTCGAGTTCTTCCGCGCCCACGACCTCCTCGTCTAGCGGTCGCCTCCATGTAACCACTGAAAATAGCATTAAGCGGGAGGCCTGGGCACGGGTTGATCAGTAGTTGCCGGCAGTTCTCCAGAAGAACATCTCGCCTTAGAGCATCAACAACTGACATTAGATCTTCAAATTTCCTCTCGGCTAGTAGCAGAGCACCGTCGTTCAAATCCCTCTATGGATAGAACACATAACGATGAGCAAAGTGAAAATACAACAATAGAGTCCACAGATTTTGGTTGGGTGTCAAGGGTGAATCGGAAAATCGGCTGTTAAAGACCTTACGAGCGAGATTTTTCCATACTTTTAAAAGCAGTGCGCGCGTGGCATTCCGGTGGGAAAACCGATAACCCGTTACTCTTGCACGACTTTTAGTACGAACGTTGTAGCGGCGAAAACAGGTTGTCGAAATGTTCCCAACGTTGCTACTGAAAAAAAGTGAAATGACGGTTTCTGGGGCATCTATTTTCTTAGAAAAAGCGTTCTCTCAGTCGTCCTCATCCGAGCAGCGGAAGGTCTTTATTCAAAACTTGATCATTGAATAATGCAATTCAAGACTTTTCATTGGCTTAGCGATCATGGTATTCGAGCTAATTTACCATGCTTCACAACTATGGTAAGAGAATGCGTCAACGAGGAGAACAGGCGAGAGCTCAAACACTGCATTTTTGTGTGTTTTTGATAAAACGATTATTCCACTCGCGCTTTTCCGCTTTTTTGGCTATCTACCATCTCCTACGCGCGCTCATGAATTGTTAAAGTGCACCTAACCCCAAAATATTTTTTTGCTACCTTTGGACTAGTTTGAAACGCATTGAACCTTTAGTTTCTCCTTTTGATCAAATTCTGGCTATTTATTGCATTCAAACGTTATGAAGAACTGTGCATCATTTGTTCCACGACCGAGTCAGAAGGGGTTTGGGTCTATTCCTGACTTGACGTCACAAAATGATTTGCATCGCACCAAGTCTTTGAAAACATGCATGCAAATAAGTTTGCATTGTGACGTCAAATCGGGAATAGACCCACGCCCCTTCTGCCTCGGTCGTGGATCAAATGATGCACAGTTTATCGTAACTTTTGAATGCTATAAATAGTCAGAATTTGGTAAAAAGGTGCAACGCGTTTTAAATTGGTGCAAAGGTTTATTGTAGCAAAAAAAAATATTTTGGGGTTAGGTGCAATTTAAGCACAGCATGACCGTGACCGACTTTAATCCCATCCATTTCATTCTCTTGAGGAGGTTCAATTCTTGACAAGGAATGCGAAAAGCGAAACTTTGTTGAGTTATATGAGCACTAACCTGAATTTGAATCTGCACGACGCCACTGTCTCGAGTTTTCACCGCTAACACAAACACGCCCTCGTGAGCTCGGGAAGAACTGATGCGAATGAGGAAATGGCCAGGGGACTGGTCGCCAAGAAGATTTTCAGCCTCGGTTTCGTTCATA
The DNA here is from genome assembly GCA_947652115.1 of Blastomussa wellsi. Classification (NCBI taxonomy): domain Eukaryota; kingdom Metazoa; phylum Cnidaria; class Anthozoa; order Scleractinia; family Plerogyridae; genus Blastomussa; species Blastomussa wellsi. The sequence continues at coordinate 5,053,919 of OX393572.1, read as the reverse complement.
TGACCTGCAAACCAACTGGCAAAAAAAAACAGATGAAATTTCATGATAAAATTCAAAACTGCAGTAATAATTATAGCTGTTAGGAAATATGCACTCAGTATATTCCAAACCCCGCCGGTAAAAACGTCTACGCATGCGTTTTGCTCAGGCATTTTTGGTTTCAACCACAAGGCTCACGATCGCTTGTTCAAAATGGCAGTTAAAATAGTATTCTACGTGAAACACTACTCCGGATGCAATAAGGAGGGCTACAATGTCTTTCTTACGACACTAATGTTTTCTCTAACGTACTTTGCAAACTCTTAACTGACGTACAGTATATGAAATAATTCCTATTTTTGAACTGCGGATGTAGATGACAGTGTGTAATGATCTTCGCAGTGAATTTCCAATTTAAGCAATTGGAATAAAGAAACCTGAAAAACTTGAGGGCGTTAACTTAGTTTTAAGAACTTGATTTCGTAACATTTAGTTGCGTCACCGGAAGCCTGAACGTAAAGTCATTTATTAATTAACCACCAAGGCGTTCACACCAGAAAACCAACCTGGACATTTTGTACAATAGTTACTGGTAACCGCTTGAATGTGTTTCATTTCGCTAAAAATATATTTTTCAACAAATTAGCAAGCTGAGGAGCAGTTTTCACTTGAACGTCAAAAGCAATTCACGTTTGCTTTAGTTTTACATTACTGCGCTTGTCGATTGGTTAAAAGAAAACGCACGTCACTTTCTCGACCAATCAGAAGAAAAGCCAAAATTAATCGTGTCTCGGGGCGTTTACCATTTACAAAAAATTCCCGGAAATTTGGTTTGGTTTTGCTCTCTCTATATATCCTATCCTATCCTAGGATATATAGAGAGAGCAAAACCGGTTCCCCTAAAACTAATAGAATGGCCATAAATCGGCTCGAAGACCACACAGGAGGGAAAAATCACTCAACTAAAGTAAGGTAAGACGATTTTTATTTAAACTGCTACATTTTCAAAGGTTACAGAAACAATCGTTATTTTCCCCATACAAATCCTTATAAATATGCAAATCGCTCGAGTCACGTAACAATACAAAGGTCAACATAAAAAGAGCTGCTCATATATCGAGCTTGGGCTACCTGTGGTTTTGTTTACAAAAGTACACGCACTTTGTCGGAACAAATTACGGACAACTTGAACTCACCTTTCTTTCGTGCCATTTCGCATTGAAATAGACTTTTTCATCAGGTCATACATCTTGAGTAAAAAATGGAAAAGAAGCGAAGTTAAACCTTTTAGCTAAGGCTTCGTCAGATTAAAATGACATTGAGCATGAGGAACTTTCTTTATATTGTTACTTATTTCAATTGCAAGACTTTAGTAGAAAAATCACGTTGGAAGGAACTAAATTCACGTTAATAGAAAGCGTGTAATCAAGAAATGGGCGCTGTAGTTTTGAAAGTCATATTTTAAAACAAGCACAAACAAATATCCACTATCTATAAACTAAGGGTGCGTTGCTGTAAAAAAATCCGAGATTGGATTCTTAAATCCGAAAACGAATTTTGCGTTTCTTTATTAAACAGATTAATCCAAGATCACTCGGATCATGGTGCATCAAAGAAACCGAAGAATCCTTGCCCAGAGTGGATTCTTCGGTTCCTTTGATGCACCATGATCCGAGTGATCTTGGATTAATCTGCTTAATAAAGAAACGCAAAATCCGGTTTCGGATTTAAGAATCCAATCTTGGATTTTTTTTTAATCCAAGATTGGATTCTTAAATCCGAGAATGGATTTTATTACGCAGATCACTCGGATTACGGTGCATCAAAGGAACCGAAGAATCCACTATGGGCAAGGATCAGCGAAAACTGTAACATTTGCAAGAGAAAACGCACAAAGAACAGCGGCCCGTGTGGGGCATTAAGCGTACAAAGGGTTGCTAGGATACTAAGAGCACCTTTTGAAGACATCCCTCGGGTCCTGGCTTGAAAGGCCCAAACAGAGCCACCAGTTGTAGAAACTGATTCAGTCTGACATGGCTGTCATTGGCTGTCAATAAAAAGCAAAGAAGAAACAACACAATAACGAAACATTTACTTAAATCCTTTAACAAGATGAGTAACCAGTTTCAAAGTCTGTTTTTGTAAAATTTCAAAAAATATCCTGAATGGAAATACACAATTACTAGTTGAAAAAGCTGAAATAAGAGCATCAGGTCCCAATTGTTCAATGGGTGGATTACTGTCCAGTGGACAGCATAGCTTGTTTTGCCAACACTTATCCACCGGACAGTGATTAGCCCAACCCGTCTAGCTGGAGCCGCACTCACAGGCAAGACAGTGATTTATCCGCTGATGTTACCCAGCCTTAAAACAACTGGGCCCAGAATTTTACGCAATATATTTGGTGTCATTGGTGCTTCATTTTTCTTCAGAAGAAGGAATTTCATTGACACGAAAAGCCATATCATGCTATTTTGATAGATTTTTCTGTCGGACTACATACTTTGTCCAGAATGACAGGTTGAGCTAAAATCAGCTAATTTCATCAATTGTTTTTGTTTGTAATCAGTCACAAACTTTCTAAATTGTAACCATCCTGGTTTATTTTGGTTTATCACTACTTTAAAATTTGTGATGTTTTACTATGGTCACCTTAAAAAACTATTATAGTGAGGTTTCCTCCAATTATAAAATAATTTAATTTGTACGCTTAAAAAATGATCTTAAAAATCCCAGCATAGCTCTTTCAAAATATAACAAACTGTTGCATTAAAGAGGGGGGTGAATAGGTTCGTGGATCAACGGATTTAGCCTTAAAAAGCACATGGATTGTGGATTTCAGCAAAAAATTAAGCGGATTCGCAGATTTTGACAGTGCAGTGGATCACGGATTAGATGACAAATTTAGGTCGGATTCCAGACTCCACATGCTGTGATGTTCGGATCGTGGCCTTGGCGTATCCTCCAGTCTTGGTCTCAGTGTTATCGTTTGTCAATTTTCTGTTTGGACAAGACCCAAACTACCGCTTTACATTAAAACTATGAATTATTTCATATACTTTACATCATTACATTTGAACTACCGGAAAAAGACGCAATGAAACAACATCTACCATGTTTTCAGTGAAACTATTACACATAAAGTTTTCAAGGAATGTGGATGCGGATTTGAACGAAAATAGTGGCGGATTGACGGATTTGGGCAAAAAATAGCACTTATTGGAGGATTCATGTGCCCCTATTCACCCCCCTCATTAAATGCTGTTATTACAAAAAACAATGAAAATAACACATTACCATATATTTCAATATTAAACACTTTGCAGAGAAACTTCTCCACATTTCCTTGCTGCATCTCCTTTGGGCAGCAGTCTTTAGCAGCTTGAGAAAAATGTGTCCAGCTCTAATGAAACAAAAAAATTGAAATGGCATAATTTGCTCACTTAATTTTAATTCAAGGAGACATTTTTGCTTGCATCATAGATGGATTGACATCATTCCAGTACTTTTATGAAGGTTACATTAATATTACTTGTCTACTACTGAACATGCCACTGAAGTAAAAAAAATAGACAAGGTTCATCTGTACTCTGTCTAGACTTTTTTAATTAATGTTCATTCAAATACATACATTACATTACAACAAGAATTCCAAAAAAACTTAAACATGATTACATTTACATTAACATGTTACAAGCACACTCACACATCATAAACACACACACACTCCTGGATGTTACAATGTCGCAGATGCCTTATAAGCTAACAATTAAATTAAATAACTTTTCCATTTCTTATTACAACACTGTAGCTTTTTATTTTTCATACAAAAATATTTTTATGTTTCATATGTTAATTTAACTTTCTGCCGAAACCCTTCAATATTTGGATGTTCTTTTCTCCTTCTACATTGCCACAGATGTACTCTGTCTAGATCTGTTACTCTGTCATATCCTATCTAACCTCTACTGCTAAGCTCCATTGCCACTGTTTGTATTTCACTCACTACTGATGCTCCTAAAAAGGGCTTAGTGCTAGGCTATGTCACACAAGAAGCACAGCATTATGCTACATTTAATGAGCCCCTCCCAGGGGTTTTAGGGAACACGGGAACTGTAGTATTTATTTTCAGGGAACAGGGGATATTTTCAAATTATTTTCAGGGAACAGGGGAACTCTTGACTAGATATTTGGGATCATTTTTGGGAACAAGGGGTTTTAGTAATGGGGAACAAGGGATAAAATCCAAAAAGGTTAAGGGATCTTGGGAACATGCACCCCCCCCTGGGAGGGGCTCTTTAATAGAAACATGCTAATTGATGTAAAATGTTTCTTTTGTACAGGAGGCAAGCTCATCATGGTCTAGTGGTTAGGGGGCACTGGTCTTGTAATCCAGAGGCCAAGGGTTGAAATCCTCCTTTTTTGCCACTAGATGAATTTGTCTTCGGTGGTCCCGAATTCAACTCCTCCACGTTTTGTAAATAGCCAACTGGTCGGCCTCCTGCCAGTTGGGATTTTTAACAAATTTCTGTTGATTTGCAATTATATTTATTTGCTTTCTGACAGTGCCACAGCCATGCTTAATACATTAGCACTAATAATAATAACAAAAAAGTAACTACGGTACTTAATGTCTTTACTTAGTAAATGTACCTTTCGCTCATAATCCCCAGCAATGTTTAGCCAGAACTTTTCAGATTCATCAGAGAAAAAATTCTCACCTTGAGAAAACAAGTTTTATAAATAATTAGTTTTAATTATAGACTAACAAGATTAGTGAATGACTTTGAGAAAGCCTATTTTAATTATTATCGTTGTTGTAAGTTATTATTATTGACAAAACTATTTTATCAGTACTGCAGCAAAAATGTTACACTTCTCCCAGTCCCCTGTAGCCTGCGAACACAGACAGATTTCCGGCTTTTGTTTCACGCCACCGGTAAATACCGGCGGCATGAAATAAAAGTCGGAAATTCGTCTGTGTTCACAGGCTAGGTCCCCTGTACAGGTCATCAAATCTCCTGGACACATAGGAAAATTCTTAAATACAATTTTCCATTCCTACTTTCTTTTGGGGCAAAACTTTGAAACATTTGACACATTTTTTGTGGATGAATTGGCAGAGCTTTACCTTTAACTCTGTTTTGAGTACTGAGAAGAAGTATCTTGACGTAAATTGGCAGTATCTACTCTAGGATTTCAGTTTTTTGTGTTATTGCCATCTCTGCTGATACAAGCATCACGGAAAGCACACAATGTGTCATTTGCAGTTGGATGCAAAGAAAATGGATTTTACAGTCAGGTGGAAGATTTACAGTAAGGACAACTCTTACCATACCAGACCACTTTGAAGACCAACTATCAAACATGTTTGTTGGCTTTAATAGGCTCAAAACTGCAACCAATTATTTGAAAGACTGCTTCCTGAGAGGACCACAACTTTGTCTGGTTTGATGTTATTGGTATGCTCAGCAATAAGCTTGCCATATGATTGGTCATTTTTTTAAAAAAATGGCCCAGTTCAAGTAGTTGCACCATAAAGAAAGTGCATAAAAAGAGGAACTTTTTGGACAATTAGAAGTTCACCAGCTCAATGCTTATCCAGCTTCTGCAGCGTGAAGCAACTAGGAATGTTGCCATTCCCTGGAAAGGATGTCTGCCCATTGCAGATACATTTATAAAACCCAGCATATTTTGAAAAGTTCCTCCAATAATTATTTTGTAAATCAAGGATACATGCATTTACTTATGTGATGGAGAGAGACGCTGTAGTGAAAGTAATGGTGTTTTACCCACTCACCATTTTCTTCTGATTCTTGTGGTCCCAATTTTAGTTTTGACATAGTGCTGTCTACCAGCGAACTAGAAAATGATAAAATACATTGTGGTACTATCATTAGACTACCCTAGACAGGTGGCTTCATTAAGGGCAAAGCATCGGGCAATTTGACTTGATGTGTGGAAGACGTTTCTTGCTTGTTTTAAACCTTGGTCAATTTTGTGCTGAAAGAAATTATGCACTTCTATTAAACTATTAAAAACTAGATTATTGGATAATGTAATTCAAGAATGCCTCGGCCAGGGCTCTGCGTTGTGTTCCTGGACTCTGTTGTGCTTTGTACACATTACAGGTCTATCATACTAGTATTATAGGCATGTAATGTGTGCAGAGAGCTATATAGCTGTTGCACTTTGTACACATTGCAGGCCTATCGCACTTGCATTATAGGCATGTAATGTGTGCAGAGAGCTATGTAGCTGTTGCTCTTTGTACACATTGCAGGCCTATCGCACTAGCATTATAGGCATGTCATGTGTGCAGAGAGCTATGTAGCTGTTGCCCTTTGTACACATTGCAGGCCTATCGCACTTGCATTATAG
>OX393572.1:4965059-5045059 GCA_947652115.1 Blastomussa wellsi | reverse complement strand
CAGCGTAATGGAGTAGAAGAAGGCTATTTCGCTGGGCGAGTTTACGAACTTTTGGAGAAGGGTCGCGGGAAATATAGAAACATAATGATCGTAGGTGCGGCCAATTGTGGGAAAACATTTCTTCTCAACCCACTGAATGTTATTTATAACACATTTTCAAACCCAGCTTGTACCAGTTTTGCTTGGGTTGGAGCAGAGAAGGCGGAGGTACTTTTCTTAAATGACTTCCGTTGGTCCTCGTCTGTAATACAATGGCATGATTTTTTGCTTCTTCTAGAGGGCCAGCTGGTGCACTTACCAGCCCCTAAGTCGCATTATGCAAAAGACATCGTTTTCAATGGAGATATGCCAATTTTTGCGACAGGAAAGAATCCCATTGTCTTTGTAAAGAACGGCTTGTTGGACGAGAAAGAGACAGAAATGATGAATGTGCGCTGGAAAATATTCCGCTTTCACGCGCAAATTGCGAGAGAAAAACAAAAAGAACTGCCAGCCTGTGGCAAATGCTTTGCCACTTTAATTTTGGGTGAAGAAGGAGAATAGTTTCAATAACCGTTATTGATTCCTCACGGTTAACCACGGTTAACCACGGTTAACCATAAGCGTAAAATGATACCATAAGTAGTATCTTGTTTATAGTCGTGGTTAACCGTGGTTAACCGTGGTTAACCGTGGCTGATTGTTGATCCTACCACTTTTTTCAACTCTTTCAATGCATTTTGAATTTTAGAGAAACGATATTGATATCTTGTGCATTCCAAATGGGCATTTTAGTGAAAGTATGGAAGAGAAAGTGGATGAAATGAAAGAGATCATTATAGATCAAGTGATTGTACACATGTCACGCAAGAATGTAACGCTAAACATAGCGACGTCACAGTGTTTAATGTCAAAGGTATTTTTCTACAAGTTTTTATCCATTTTCATGAAAGATTAGTTGCATCAATATTTTGTACGTGAACCTTTATTCCGGATTATCGTGTCAATTCTGTTGTTCATTGACGCGATGGTATTGTCAATGAAAGTTTGATTGAGATTTTTGAATGTTGTCATAACACGTTCTGAGAATTCTTCATAGGTTTCGACGGTGATGTTCTTTTTTATAGCATCTTGTTGTAGCATCCTTTTTACGAGATGGAAAATGTTCTCAATCGGATTTAAATCCGGGCTTCTTGGTGGTATAGCCATGAGCTTTGCACCCGTTCTTCTCCAGGCAGCACGAGCGAGTGCACTGTTCTGACTGGGATCGCCATCTTGAATAAAGAGTTTTGAACCCTTCTGAGATGCTTCAAACATTCTCTCAAACTCCCTTTCAATCAGTGTGCTAAAGTAGTTCCCGTTAAGAGAGTCGTACTTTTCACATAGTATAACGCCTTTCCCATAGCTTATTGCCACGAAACATTTCACTAAGCGCCCTCCTGATCCGCAGTGCGATCCTTTTCCTGTACAAAAAGGAGCTAATCCCTCTTGAGGCTTGCGCCAGATCTTCCCTCTGGGAGCACGGGCTTGATCTAAAGGATGGTACTTGTGTATAAAACTTACCCCATCAAGGTAGAACGCGATATCTTCTGTCCAAACATTGTCGTGGAACTCTGTCTTCATCTTTTTCGCAAATTGTAGACGCTTTTTAAAGTCTGTGTTTAGTAGAACACCCTTCTTTCGACTGTTTAAGTACCGATAGCCATTCGAGTGAAGGAAGCGTTGCACTGTTCTACAAGAAACCTGTGAAATATTCACATCCGCCCTTTCCATAAGTCGCTTCACCGTAAAATTACCATCTTCCTTCCGCAAGTTGGTTATGCAGCGCAAAAGGACACGTTCCTGGCGTTTGCTTAACTTTCTTGGACGACCGGGCCCTCTCCCTTTCTGTTGCGCTTCAAAAGTTCTCCTTATCTTTGGCCCGTTTACAATTCTATAAACAGTGGAACGGGACAGTTTAAACTTTTCCATAATTTCACATTGTTTCAATCCTTCGTACTTTTGTGCAATGCGCACTAGTGCACGAGTTTGATCCGCAATTTTTCCATGATTAACCATGTTGTCAACAGTTTGAAAACCCAACCAGTCGATTGTAACGTCACAAGAAAATGACAGAATCAACCCTAATTAGCGCGTGGTGCGTGAAGCCCAGACCCTAAGTACATTAATGGAAAGTTCTAATGGTGTAGTCAATGCCATGTTACAACCGAGTTGGAAATGTACTTTGTTTTCAAGAAATGTGCCATATTATAGTTCGGACAATCAGCGACAAAATTGTTGACACATTAACCATTTCTACCCCCTATTACGCATTGGTTCTATCTTTTACCCTTCTTAAGTAGTCCAATTCATCCCCCTTCCCCCCAAACAATGTTGTACCGTCATTCCTGTGATATTTAGGTACAAACTGGCAACATTGAATGGGGAGGGGGGGTCTTCTCAATAATTTAGAGCATGATTCAAATGATAGTTGTATTTTACACTTAAAATGCACTTTTCACACACAATGTGTCACGCAATTTTGTCGCTGATTGTAGTTAATAAGTTCTACATAATCATTCTTTAAACCAGGCCGAAATTCTTGATTTTTTTTTCTAAATAAATTATTTTTTATCTTTGTATTTTTAAATTATTATATTAAGTTTTAGCTCCCGGGCCCCTCTGGATACCAGCCTCGTGGCTGAATTGGCCACCATGGCTGAATAAAGTTTACCATAACCCATTACCCAACAGAAGTAAGTTTACCTTTATTAATCTGGCTTGGGTTATATCTCATTTTTGGGGTCCAAAGATGCAAAATTCAATACTTTTTATGGAGCATTTCTACTGATTAAATAATACAGTATATAATGCATTTTTTGGTTCCAAAGATGTAACATACAGGGAAAATTTTATCAAGCATTTCGACTGAATTAAAAAATTAAAAAATTAAAAAATAAATATAGTATCATTATGAGAATAACAGATCAAATTGCATTTTATGACATTGACCACACTCCCTCAAACAGTATGGATTGCCTGCTTGTGGACTTAGTGTTCACATTCACGTACATGCACACAAAAGACAACATATTAAGTGCATTTGAAGATCTATGCCTGCATGTGATACAACTGTAAAATGTGTTGTTGTAGTAACCAGCCAGTGAATTTTAAATTACAGATCTAGAATATATTAATAATACTTGTAATTTATCAATATCACAACATGAACTGGCATTGGTAATTTTTGTGACTCTTAAATAGTGTAATCAAATTCAATTAACCCTCTCACTCCCGTGGGAAATACAAAATTTTTGTGAATCGGTAACTATGGACCCATTAAGACCACATAATACACCATTTGAAAGGTATTGATTGTTGTATGCCATAAATCACAGTAATAGACCTAGAGGAAGTCATTCTTTTAATTCAAAGCCATCCAAAATGAGAACAAAAAAACTTTATCTTACTCCTCGTATATTTTGGGTATACCCCTGAACTATAGCTTAATTTGCAGCTCTTAATGTGTGGCTTGTCGTCAGATATTAACTTGACCTTAAACATAAAAGAGGAAAAACTTGCAAAAGTAGCAGGGGTGGTTAATCAGGTCCCATTTTAGAGGGGGGGGGGGGGGTACGATTTTATGCTTTAAAAAGACAGATCTTCCCAAGACCATTTTGTTGTCCAAATTTCATACAATTTGATCAAATATTGAGCATGTTATGGCATCTTGGGAGTGAGAGGGTTAAGGTGTAATTTACTGTATAAAACTCACCAAAAATTGTACTTTGAATGCTGTTCCACTTCTCTCTGTCATCTGACTTTGAAGTGATGCTTGAGAGGCAGATGAGCCACCACTCCAGCTAAATAAAAAATAAATCTTATTTAATAAATGATTTCTGGAGTAATTTCTTTACTTGAAATTTTATATGATTTTTTAACACGTTGATGTATGCACGCCTGTGCAATTTATATCTAATGATTATAGCAATGGTTTGCTAATAAACAAATTTGCAAGTAAAAATATGTGATAAAAGCTAAATGACGTTTCACAGTCATCATTAAGAAATGTCCATTTTCAAGTTCAAAAAGATAAGAAATAAACTGTCAGTCAATTAATAAGGAATTAATAATTGATAATTAATTATGCAATATATTTTTTAATTCATTCGACTAATTCAATCTCTTTCACAAGTTCATTAATTCTTCATAGGGAAAAATACCTGACCCCTTTTGACACTAAGACCACATCAAATCTAGGTATAATTAATCTTCTTACTAATAAATAATGGAATGTAAATATCCACAGTAAAATTCCAATTTCTTGTTGAAACCTCTGGTTCTACGACCTCCTGATATAATTTACTCAAACAAAAGGCCATTTTTTTAGATTTCCTTTACTTTGTCCAACACTGTTATTATTGAAACCCTGATTTCTTAAACCATTTTTTTTTCTTGGACGTTCAGGAAATATGGATAATTTCCGTTGCAGTTTTATTATGCTATGCCATTCAAAACTACCATTTGCAAGTCATGTACTGCGTACCTTCTTGTTCTTTCATCTTCCATTTTGAATTTATACACTAACTCAGGTACTCTGATTAGAGAAAAAACAATAGGTTGTTACACACCTTTTGAAACAGTAGTTATAGCTACGCACAGAATGAGAGGCATAAAGAGTACCGGTATATAATTTATTTAAATCCTAATTATCACTATCTAGGTTTGTTATATCAATTTTCGTTCATTTTGTTAAAGGAAGTTGTAGTATGCACTCTCCTACAGGGAAAGGCCAAACTCATAGTTCACTGGGACATTTGCTTCCAACATAACTGGTTACTGTAGCGCAGAGCTTTTTTTTATACTGCCAAGTATACCGGTATTTAAAGGAATAGCCACATTAATTGTTTCCATGGTAAGGTAAAAGGCTGACCAAGCCTGCATAGTGACCAATCAGGCCAGAGCTTATCTCATACAGTTGCTGTAGCATGAAGTCACTAGGAGTATACTCCCTACTGGATGGGATGCTAGTCCATCGTGGACCTCAGCATTAAATTAGCCATTTAAACACCAGGGTGAAAAGAGACACTATTCACGAGAGTAAACTGTTTTGCCTTAGAAAACAACACAGTGCCCCAGCTGGGTCGGGCATGGGGTGGAGATTTTGACATTTTTTGAAAAGTTAAGTCAAATTCTCCATCCCAGGGACAACATAATTGGTCAAAAGTACCAAAATCTTCCACTTCTCCACTATTAAAAATGGCAGCCATGTCAAAATTCCTGATCAAATTCTCCACCCTGGGGACAAACCTCACAGTCAAAGTCCCGTGGGCAGCCCGATCCCCCCCCTCCCACGGGCTTAACATTGATAGGTGCATTACAGTGGCTCTCCAGCACCCCTGGAAAACAGGGGCAACTGCCGTGTTGTAACTCAAACATTTGGGGCAAAGTTCAAGTTCAAAATGACTTCAGTCACAGGGACAAATCCCCTCATCGATTTGCATGAAATCTTGAAATAAATACGTCCCGATCTGCCAGATCCTGTAGCAATTCAGATTTCTGCGTGCCGACATGCTACAGGTCTTTACCCTCGAGTGATGAATAAACTTACTTCAAACTGAAAAAGATGTATATACATTCCTTACATTGTCCTCACGTGTCGGAGCCGATGTATTGTTAGAAATTAGAATTCGTGATCCCCCTTTGTTATGTTCAACAATAGACGTCTTTGAAAAGAAAAGAAACGATCGCAAAACTTTATATTGGGTATGTTATGGTGATTTCTTTATAAACGAAATGCTACTTTTTCGCGCGTTTTAATAAGACTTTGTACTCAGTTTATACGTTCGTTCCAACCTTTATCGGCACAGCAATCTTAACTGATTATGCCACAATGTTTGCGTTAGAATCCACATTTTCACTTACCACTACTGTATTGATTCAAGATTGATTAGCCCATAGAGACTTCAAGTTATTTTCAAACTCGCCACTAGCATAACAGAGGTGGGTCTTTTCCCAGAAATTTTCTGCAATCTTCCGTAGTAGTATTTTACAGGAAGTTTGATTGGTTGTTGTACACCTTCCTAATTTGGACATGACATATATGACCTGCGCGACAAGAGATCCAATAAGAAATCGTGTACTATCGTCAGAGTATTTCCGGGAATCCCCTAATTAAACGAATACTTGTCCAGCCATGTTGGATGTTAGATTTGTCAGCATGAATTGCACATTTTTCTATGAATCCGTCGTGGAAATACGACTCTAAAAATCTGAAAACAATATGGCAGACATCACAGAAGATTTTTCGAGGTTATCTTTGAAGGAGATTGCTGGAAATAGAGCGGAATTACTGAACAAAATTCAGGAACAGCTTCGAAGGGCAGCTGGAACTCTCAATTCCGGAACAGATTTAGCGCTAAATGAAACAGTCGGACGGATCTTGCAGCAAGTAATCAAGAACGTAGATTTTATAAAGGCTGCGTGCAATGACGAAGGTAACGGAAATAATATCTGTCATTTGATAATCTGAAAGTGAAGCTCACTCTTTTCTCGCAGTTTCTAAATATCAATTACAAGTGAATAAAGGGTTAAAAGCTTTTACTTCATTTATGTCCGGTGTGCGACAAATGCAGTCTACTTGCGTTATCATTACCCTTATTGAGAGCTAACCGCAAGCAGGCTAACCCAAGTACTGTTCAGGCTAACCTGTGCGCTATAGTCAGGCTAACCAGAGCGCTATAGTCAGGCTAACCGGGGCGCTATAGTCAGGCTAACCCAAGTGATATTTATGCCAACCTCTGTGCCAGTCTGCAGGTTTACTGTCTGTCTTTGTTGCACAAGCATTTATGTCAAAGGTGTAGCAATCACTGATCGAGAGCACTTGAAAAAAATCTGAGCTCAGCTCAAATGCCCCGCATATGCCCAGACTCTCACTCTTGCAACTCAAGGTCGGGACACACTATGCGACAAATCGCTGTGACGCATCGCCGCGACAAGTCACTTTGTCTGTACTGCTGCAGCGACAAGTCGCTGCGACAAGATGCTTTTTTGGTGCACATCAGCAAATTTGGAAGAGGGGAAATGTGAACTAGAAAAAATTGACGCTCCCTCATTGGTTGTTTTAAATTTTGTCGCAGCGATTTTTTGCAGAAGCCTTACACATGCTGCAACAACGCTGCCTGCACTTATTTTGTCACTGCGATCTGCTGCACAAATTCAAACTGGTTTGAATTCGTGCACAACAGATCGTAGCGACAAAATTCCGTCGCAGCGACAAAGATTTTTACATGTCACACGAGGTGATTTGTTGCAGCAACCTGTCACGGCGACGTGTTGCAGCGATTTGTCGCATAGTGTGTCCAGACCTTCACACTAATAGGTGTATTAGATAATATATGCAATAGTGTATATACTCCAGGATGCACTCCATGCAAGTTGTGAAGTCATTTGGCTAAGAGCTTTACCTTTTTCTCAATAATCCTTTAAAATCTTAGTATATTTCTCAGCAAGTGTTCATGTACATGTTGTGGTTTAAATTTATCCCTGGTTTAATTTTTTTTAAACTAGTTTGATTTTTATTTCCCTTTGTCTCATGTTGATTAGCATAATCTGAAACAAAGGGAAATCAATATCAAACTGGTTTCAAAAATTTTAAACCAGGGATAAATTTAAACCACAACATACACGTTAGTTAAGGGGAACAGGGGGTGGTAATCTAGGAGAATTGGGGGTGCAAGGAGTACAGGAGGTGGGGGAGAGGGTTCAGGAAGCGGGACTTTGATAGTAGTGGGAGCTGGGAGAAATTGGAAAAAATCTTGCAGCATTGCATGGTATTTTGCAACAGGAAAGACGCAAAGAGGCAGGATCTTCTGAGAAAGGGCCAGGAACCAGGAGTAAAAGGTATAGGAAGCGAAAGGTTCAGATGCCCCTGTCTCTCCCCCTCCCTCCCACATGTTAGCTTTGCATGGAATGCACTCTAAAATATACACACTGTTACCTGTTTCAACAAATGAAAGAGCGTAGCAGTTGTGCACCCAACTTAAGGACTGGAGAAAAGAAAGAAAGCCTGAAAAATCAGGCTTCAACTGACAACAGGACACTTTACCTGGTGGGGGTGGGTGGAATCCCATATGAAACAGCCAGGGACAGGGATGCTTGTTGTCTTGCTTAGGGGTGTAAATTTCTGGAGTTTGGTGTTGCTTCAAGGTCAAATTTAGGGTTGCATGCCAAAACAGGTAGGAATGTAAATTTTTCTTTTGGCATTTTGCTATGTTTTAGGGGTCAGCAAGTGGAAGCTTTACCGCCATGTCCAGATTGATAGGGCTTAAATTAAAAACTTTCAACAAGCATCCTCATCTGTTTCATATTGGAGTCCCCACCCTCTCCGGGCACTTAACCTGTGTCGGGCAGTAGGCATTTGTACTTATCCTTATCCATATCTCAGTCAACATGGACAAACATTGGACCTGGTGATCATGAATATAACAACAGCTCGTTTTATTAACTTGCAGACTCCTCTGGCTTAAGGACTGTGGGGAAAGTTAGCCAAGAAGAGTTAGCTGCATGGGAGAGGCTTGGGGAAGGAGGATTTTCAGGTGTTTACAAGGCTAAGTTAAAGGGGAATGATGTTGCTGTTAAGGTGTTAAAAAATCTCAAAGAAACCAAATCACTGCTAACAGAGGGAAATCTTTTGAGGTATGTAGTTGTTAACACTATCTAATATTTATTATCAGTTAGAAATGTAAGAAAATAACAAGCCAAAACTCAAATTAATTTGTATTTGTCTGATAATTTTAAACTATAATTTCAATTATAAATTCCTCTGTGTAAAAAAATATAATTTGAAATTGCAATTGATATTTTATAACTGGTAATAATTACCATCTTTTCTTTGAAGAATAAAAATAAAATTCTTAGCACAATGTTTTAGTCTTAGACAACTTGCGCATGATGAGACAGACAGAAAGTAAAGCCTTGCTGATACCTCTCTCAGTACTTAACTCTGTTAGCCAAAAGGCCACTGACCTTACCATGATAAAGCAGGTTAATTCCCATAATATTAATTTTTCAATTTGTCTTTTAATATAGAGATCTTCGACATGACAACATTGTTGCTTTCAGAGGAATGAACATTTTGGAATGTGATGTCACTTTTGAAAATGTTATCTCCCATGAGAAATATATTTTGCGAGCTGGAAGCCCCTTTCTTGTGATGGAGTACATTCCAAAGAATCTCTACAGATTTGTTGAAGATCACAAGACTCCGGAATCTCAGGGACTGCCGAAGAGTCAGGTGTGGACTATTGGCAGAGGAATGGCCAATGGTCTGATGTACCTGCACAGTTTGGACCCTCCAATCAGTCACCGAGACTTGAAACCAGATAATATTCTGGTGAGATTACTGCATAGTAATTAATAAGTAAAAGTTCCATTGAAAATGTTTTTGCTTCAACATCCCTTAATTAACCAACCGGAACATATCAAAAGCTACCTAGTATAGGTATTCACTTATGACTGGTATACTTATGTTAATTACCATTTTCCTTTATATAGGCATTAAAGATATTTTGTAAAAGTGAAGATAATTTTTGCTTATGAAAAATAAGTACAGAAATGTAATTGAAAAAAAAATTCCTGTATAACAGACACCCTAATAATAATGTGTAATTATAATATATTGATTTTAATTGACTTTCTAAAAATATTTACAATCATGTAACAGTATAATTTAGTCCTCCAAAGTTTGATTATATTCATATTTGCACACAATAAATTTGCTGATAATTTAATTTAGATATAATTACTATATGAATAATCAGTGATTATTCTATGATATTTAATTATTTTGTTTTAGTTGGATGTCAGAAGCTTAAGGATAAAATTAGCAGACTTTGGTTTGTCACGAACAGTTGAAAAAAGTGGAAATGATTTGTCTTTATTCCATGCACGATGGACAGCGCCTGAAGTATGGGATGATTACATTGATGATGATGATGACTATGTGGAAGGTGAAATGATAGATTTCCAAAGTTCATCTTGCTCATCTTACACCTTGGGGGGGGGGGGGGGGTACTCTTATGTATGGGCTATATAGGTAAATGCCACTGGATAGGGTATGGTTCTTCGAGGTTCTCATTCCATAAATAGGGTATCATTTTTGCTTAGAATGTTCGGCATTCTTCATGGCATGATTCTTACTTAGGGTACCTAAATTGTATCATTTGGCTATTTTGCAATTAGCAGTGCGTAAAGAACACACTAAACGAAAAAGAAATGGTCTTGTTGAAGTTGACCTGTTTACACCTTTCTAAGTTTTTGTTTTCTCCTTGAAAAGGGTGTCATTTTTTGAGTTTGTTCTTTAAATGTATAGGGTATCAAATTCCGTTTACTTTATCCTTAAATAGGGTCAGGGTTTAAGAACCTTTGTGGCACACACCTATCCAAAAGTGAGTACCTCCCCAGGTGGAAATGTGATATACAATTACAATAATAATATTATTATTATTATAGGTAACTGTTTTGTTTTTCTGAGTTTGGAATATGTTTGGGTGGAGTTTCTGATGCTTAAATTAATGGTTCATCATGTTATTGGCATTTCATGTGATTGGCAGGCCATTTCTTGCTGACAGTAATTGAGTACTTTAGTTTGGTTTTACATCACATTGAAATAATTTTAACTGCACTACATTCTTCCTCCATAAACAGAACTGGTTGAAGAACAGCTTGTAGAAGAGTACACAGACTTGGACGATGAACTATTTTACCTGAGAGCTGACATTTACTCGTATGGTCAAGTGGTAGCTTACACATTAACAGGGAATATGCCGTGGCAGGGTCGGAACTCTGTCAGTGTGAAAGGAATTCAGGATAACTTGATTCAGAAGGAAGACAGAGTGAAGATACCTGAAGAACTAACAGGCAAACTGAGGGATGTTATCCTGGACTGTCGTGTCGAAAACCCTGAAATGCGCCCTACAGCTGATAAATTAGTTTTGAATTATTTCAGCGGTAAGACAATAACTACTGAATCCTGTCTGACTGTTGTGGCTAATTTAATTTTTTCCATGACCTGCAAACTAGTCAGATAGTGCTGCGATGCTGCATGACTAAACTTTTAATTTCAGTTTCTGCAATAAAATAATCCCTTGAACTATTTCCCTAACTTGAGACAAGCAGAGGGTTCTCAGTCCCGTGTTTTAGCTCTACAAAAAAATATTGCAAAATAATCCATCTGTTACACATGCAACACTGACAGACTTTGATAATAAATTATATGCTGAGGGAAGGAGGGGGATGGATGGAGAGATTGATGGATGGGCAGACAGACAGATGGACAGATGGTCCAGAAAGATAGATGGATGGGTGGATGCAGGGAGGGAGTGAGGGATAATAATAATAATAATAATTACTTAATTGACCACTCCTCATTGATGGATGGATGGATGGGTGGATGAAGGGAGGGATGGATTGGTGGGTGGTTGGAGAGAGGGAGCTGGGAAGGTGGTAGAAATAGCTAGAGGGAAAGAGGGTGGGAGGGGCGATGGCAAGGAGGGAGGGAGGGATGGATGGATGGGTGGATGGAGGGAGGAAACTGGGAAGGTGGTAGGAATAGAGGGGAGGAGGGTGGGAGAGACAAAGGCAAGGATGGAGGGAGGGAGCTGGGAAGGTGGTAGAAATGGAGGGAAGGAGGGTTGGAGAGATGAAGGGAAGGATGGAGTGAGGGAGTGATGAATGGCTGGGTTGATGGAGGAGGGAGTTGAGAAGGTGGTAGGGATGGAGGGAAGGAGGATGGGAGGGAAGAAGGGAAGGATGGAGAGA
The DNA here is from genome assembly GCA_947652115.1 of Blastomussa wellsi. NCBI lineage: Eukaryota > Metazoa > Cnidaria > Anthozoa > Scleractinia > Plerogyridae > Blastomussa > Blastomussa wellsi. The sequence continues at coordinate 5,033,281 of OX393572.1, read as the reverse complement.
GGGAGGGAAGAAGGGAGTGATGGAGGGAGGGAGATTGGCATAGAGGGGGAGGCAGGGTAGGAGGGAAGCAAGGAGGGAAGGATGGAGGCAGAGAGGGATGGAAACAGGGTGGGAGGGAGGGAGGAAGTAAGGAAAAGGGTAATAAAGCACAAGTTTTCTTCACATTGTTTTTTATACATTATATTACAGCGCAACGCGCCTAACTGTGGCCACCCAACAAACTTTTTTGACAAGTTAACCAATCAGAGAGCGCGAATTTGTTTGAGTTGTCCTGCCTCCTTGTTAAAAGCGTGACAGGTTTCGTGAGAACAGCTTTGAAAATTCCTGGGAGGTGAGACAGCTCAAACAAATTCGTGCTCTCTGATTGGCTAATCATAACTTGTCAAAAAAGTTTGTTGGGTGGCCACAGTTAGGCGCGTCGCGATGTAACTTGCTTCATTCTCTTATATTCTTTCTTCTTGAGAATGAGAAGACTAAGAATAAATTCATCATTGCTGTTATTACCATTGTAGGTGACATTAATCCTTACCAAACTGAGGCCAGAAGTGCTGAGTTTTTTTCGTGTGGTTTCCTCCAGCACACGTCCATTTTTGTTGCAGAGAGCTTAGTCGATGAGGTAACGTGACTCCACCATTACAGATAACTTGAACCTTCAGAGGCAATGAAAAATGGTACAAGTTTTCTGGAGTTTAAGCTATTGAGGGTAAAACTAGTAACAAAATGACCTGATTGGGGAGAGGTGGGAAAAAGTTTGAGTTACTTTATTAGTAAGATTTAAAGTGTCTATACGGCCAAAAGCGATTGTTTTGGATTTGGAATCTCTAGAATGCGTAGAATTTTTTTTTCGATCCCATCACTTTTCACCCCAAAATCAAGGTTTAAATTTCCCGCCTTGGGCACGCCCAATGGAGTTGACCGCGTGATCGAAGATTGGTGATGAATGACGTCACTTCAGGCAATTCCTTTCTTTGAGGCAGCAGTATTTGAACACCTCACAAAAACACATCTATCAGACATATTATTCGGATGAAATCACTTTCAATTAATTGTATTTCTGAATTAAAAGTGAAATGAACTGATAGGAAGATTTGACATTTCCTGACTTGACGTCACGGCCCGTTCTAGAACCAGGACTCTTTTTAGTAGCAACTCCCGGTCATCTTCATTGGGCGTGGCCGACGCGGGAACTTTAAAGCTCAATTTTGTGGCAAAAACGTTGCGGAATCCAAAAAATAAAATTGGAATACTTGCTTATGCAATATAAAGATACCAAAAGCATAAAAACCCTGTAGGCCATATAGACACTAACTATATAGTACAGTTTGCTTATGTAACATAGTAGTGTTTCATAGGGGTTAAGGGCTACAGCTCAGCCAAGATGTGGGTACTTCAGGGCTAATGAGGTGGAATTTTCAATCTGTTGGTTTGGCTCCAAGCGCTGGGACACTTCGTTTTTGCGGCTCCACTTCGGGACCATAATTTCATGTGAAAATATTTAACAGCTGTGTACCCTGGCGCAACAGAAAATATAGTGGGGTAATCTATGTCTCACGCAGAAGCACAAGATCTTTTCCACGTTTGTTTATCACGCATGAACACCTACCATGTGCACACCAAAACGTGTGTGTGCCTGCCCTACAACCAAACGTTTCTTACACCTGCCACCCATGATTCGCTTCTGGGCAGGGTGGGGGGGAGGGGTAGTGGGGTTGGGGTGTGGGGAGAGGGCAATTCTCTTGGCTGCCTTATCTAATTTAACCTTTTTCAATCAACAGTCCAGTGAAGGCTTCTTCAAGACGGGAGTTCGTCCCCAAGGGTTCCCACCAGAGTGTCTTCTGTGCGAGGTGGAGGTCGGCAATGAAGAGTACAATGATGTACCAAAAGAATGGGTATACGAGCAGAAATATCGAGAATATTACGGACACTTTAGACAGGTAGATTCTGCATTTAATTTCTCCTTACTACTTGTAGTGCCGATGTCTAGCAAGCATATTATGAGAATTGATGAACTCATCAGTTAATTAACTCCGCCTATGGGGCGGAGACAATGGAGAGACTCTGAGGGTTAAGTGCCCAAGAACACAAAGCAGTGCCCCGGCCGAGGCTCGAACTCGGACCTTCCGATCCGGAGTCCAGTGCGCTTCAGGATTCCGTCGGACTCAATCAAAGATACTTCTTCCCCCGACTAAATTATTACCGAGGGGTTAAGCGTATGCTTTGGTGTTCCGAGTCCAACGATTAACTCTTGATTTCTTTCTATGCACAGGCAGCCATTGACAAGAAGATCGAAGACCTACCAGCCATTGCGCTCAAATCGCTGATCACCTCCCGCGAGGAAGAGGAAGAGAGACAAGAAATTCAACTCTTCTTTGGACAGTCTACGTACTGTCATCACCGAGCCGTGAGAGAGATTTGGAGGAACCTGGAGGACTCTAAAAAGAGGGAGTTGGTTGTGTGTAAAAATACGGTACATCCCGTGTTTAGCACCTCTTTTGGGCTCCACGTGGCTGTGCTCACCGCGGACACGCCTCAGAAGTTCATCTTCGCAAGGAGGGCGAACCGAGGTAGATCTTTGCTGTGCATGTTTAGATTTTGGCTCAAAATTAATGTTGAAAATTCACTGTGGAGATCATTTCTCACTTGCATCGACATCCGCAGTTTATCTATCAATCATTTCATCCCTTTACATCGTCGATTGCTCCCAATTTGATAGACTATAGCTCATATACTACATTACTTGCAAAACATTTCGGACGTTAAAATTTCGGACGTTTAATTTTCGGACACTTTTTCCCTCATTGCGGACAATTTTCGGACAAAAATTTCGGACACTGCGCTGAAACAAGCCTAAAGTAAATTTAGGACTAAAAAACATGAATTAGACTGAAATCTGTGAAGATGATAGTTTTACTGCACGTTCAAGGTTTACAACGAGAAAATAACACAAACTCAATCAAGCTTATGCCTCAAGCAGTGTCTCAACTATAGAGTCCAGAAAGGTCCAGAAAGGGAACTAAGGGCTTTGAAGCTTAATGTGGCTTGATGATATGTGATGCCGTCTCCCAGAAAGTACTTTTAGATTTTAATTAGGTAAACATTTGGTGTTGAAATGTAGATTTCATTCATTCAGTGATAGTGTCTTACAAATTCCCGCCATTTTTTGCTAACAGCTGCTGCAACAGATACCTGTGCAAGATTCTCTTCTCCGCCCGAAGAGCCATCGTAATCAGCTCTAATGCCTCAATGATTTAATAGTCCTTGGGGGATGTGCTATTTCGATTGAGTTTTCAGCAGTTAAAGCAAAACAAAATATGATTTCTAGAGATTTAAAAAATAATAATCTACCTAGCAATTGGCTTGTTGCCTAACTGGAACCATAGGCTAAGCTCGTAGGCTTTTTAGTAGTGTGGATAAGAACCAAACACTAAACCACAGATTGTGCTTTGTCCTTTACTTTTTAAATTTTTAGAGGGGATGGCGACTCCCGGAAAGTTCACGTGTGGGGCTGTGGAAAGCGCCTCTGTCAAGGACTATGTCTTCAATGACGACAAGGCCAACGTGGATCTTGTTCAGACGGCCGCACGAGGACTAGAAGAAGAACTGCGCGTGGAGTTGAAAGGTGGTGATATCGAGGCTCTATGCCTCACAACCGTGTACCTCAAGTTCGACACGCATGAGTGGGGTTGCTGTGGCTACATCGACCTGTCGGATGAACGAGTGGCACCCGAGCGCCGACTGACGTTCGAACAGCTCGGCTCTCGGTTCACGACGGGGCCGAAGGATAAGTTCGAGCACGAGGAAGTTGTGGCGGTGGACTTTGAACTTTCGAGGATGGTGGAATTCGTACGAGAGAATTACGACGACTTCGCTAGCTCTGCTAAACTTGTAGTGGTGAAAGTTTTGCAGTCGTTTTTCGGAGTTGGCGCCGTGGAAAGAGCCTTTCGTGTTTATATGGAAGACAATACAAGCTAGATGTTTTTCTTTTTATCCGGGGAGGGGAGGGGGACTTAAACGGTCTTCAATGGTAGTAGGTATTAGTATTAGTAGTGGTAGTGGTACTAGTAGTAACTAGGGTTCGCACGTCTAGTTTTCACCCCGAATGAATTATTCAATTAAATAGAACTGAACATTTTAAACAGGATGAAAATATTTTGAACGCCCAGAGAATGTTTAGGTGTTAAATAGTTTTCAGAAAATGTCTCCAAAATTGGGCGGCCTAATTGAAAAATATTTGAAGGATAATAAACACAATACCCTCCATTTGGCTTGGAAATATGCTCAGATATTTGTCCTTGGGCATTGTCTGTTCCGAGCTCGAGGAAAACTGTGAGCTTCTAGGAACAGATAATGCCTGCGGACAAATATCCGAGCATATTTCCGCGCCAGAATGCAGGCTATTGTTTATTTACAAGAACACTGCGTGATCGAAACATATGGAATCCCTGTTAAATGTGCGTTCCTTTATCACAAAACATGCATCAAATTGGTCCATGAACGAAGTACGCCCGCTGTTATATTTCTAGCTTTGCCTTCTCCTTATTTTCTGCCCTCGCGCAGCATAAAGTGAACGGCTGAAATTAAAAATATTTCTGAAAGCTGACAAGTTAAGGTTATGGGGTATTTGCCAACGAATACGTTAACCCCCTATCTTATTTCAAAAATTAATGAGATAAACAATCAATAGAATGAAAATCAATGAACAGTTCCATTTCCATGAAATTAATTGCCTCAAGGGGCTTAGAGCTCTAAGGCTCAGGGCCAAAGAATCGAGGCTCCGCGCCCCTCAAATAAAAGAAGATATTTGGGGTCCAGCATCTACGGCAAAACGTTTAGGGGTTGTCGGGTTTTGATCACACCCCCCCCCGCTCCCCCTCACCTCCATCTTTGGAGGACAGGAGGGTTCGTGCCATCCGAACATGAAGATGCCGACCTAAACTGTTCATCTTCCTGTGTGAATATGATTATTCATTTCGACATTCGACAGAAACCATTACGTCATGCGCCCGCTTTGTGGCTAAGGCAACGAACCAAGCTCCCAAACAGTTTCAATCTATCTCCAGTTAAAATTACTTCAATTAAGGAAATTATGCCGATATGATTATACATTTCGGCGTTGGACAGAAACCAATTACGTCATGCGTCCGTTTCGTTGCTAAGGAAACGATGCAAGCTTCCAAAATGCTCCTATTTTTTAATACCTCTAAGTTATAATGTAACAATTTTTAAATGGCATTCTTTAAGGTAAAAGAACTTTGTTTTTTGCGATGTGTAACAAACAACAATTATACCGGTCAAAGAGATAAGACAGGAACCTGGACCAGAGTTGTTGATTCGTCTCTTGTGGGGCCATGGAGCAATTTTACACATATTTCTATAGATCTCTATAGACTTGTTGAAAAAAATGTTTCACAAGAATTCTACGGAAACTTAACATTTGCGCGCTAACGTCTTGCGCTATTTCAAGGCGTTTGAAGAAGCCGCAAACTAAAATGTGAAGTCCCGTAATTCTACCCACGTGAATGTGGGGGCGAAGTAATTACAACAACTGCCTTTCCTTGCAAATTGTCGTTCCAATGCAAGATCTAGGAAGGCAATATTCAAGGTACTCAAAGTTGTAAAAATAATTAGTGATTTTAACGCAGAGTAGAATAAACATTATTAAGCAAATTTGTTTACACTGTTGAATAAATTTCCTTTATATTTGACCTAAGTTTCATATTTCATAAGAAACATGAATTACTTTACTCTTTTCAGAAAGGCAGGAACAGCACCATTTGGCACACAAAAATGTTCAATGTTTTGACCTTAATTCAAATGTACAAGTTATCCATTTTATTTATCTACAGGGCGATAATTTAATCTACTTCACCCAATAAAATAACTTGATTAGCACCTGTCTTTGAAAGACCAATCAATTATTGATAAATTCCCATAACAACCTTGGTGGTAGGTTTCAAGGGTCATAACGATCTTTTCGTGATAATCGCAGGCTAGATCGACTTCCTCTCTCACCGAAGAGGATGTTCTGCAAGAGTTTTGCGACCACCCGAAAGGATTTTGGAGTTGTAGGCGCAAAGGTCATCAGTCTATCTTGAGGGTTTTGAAACAAACAAGCCCAACGTAGATTTTCATTTGGAGCACGGCGCGACGCACCAACTTAGAAGCACTGTTTCATTTTTTCAACGAGCAATACGTCAGAGACACAAACCGCTGTTTACTGTATTTAGGGTCAGGTAAAAGACTGGCTCTAGAAGTGACTGATCACAGCAAAACAGACATCGGAGACTGTTATCACTTGCAGACAGACACAGTCCTCGGTGTGTTCAGTTATAACATCAATGTAAAGATGAAGGTCTGGATCATTGAACAACAGATGTTATCACGATCATAACTTGTACCGAACTGAGAAGTAAACAGTGCTACAGAAGGCATCTTTCATCAAGGCGGAAATAACCGAAGAAAATCTACAACAACAGTCACAACCTTTTGAAATCTGCGTTAAATATTTTGTCGCATGCCCAAAGGCAGACAGATTAATTCGGCTAATCTCCAGCTAAGCTATTGTTGTGATGACATTGCGTTGCGAACCGATTTTTTTTGGCGCTCACGAAATGTAAGACAGGAGAGTCGATCAGTCAGCCCCCAAAGATAGCAAGGACTATCAAGTTTCCCGCCCTGTCTGACGAAGGTTTCAATCCTTCCTCTTCTTGTGCCAAATGACTCAATCGCCGCTTGTTTGTTCTACCTACAAAACCGCACCGTTCAAGCTATAAAGAATTCTTTGCCAACTAACAGAACTTTGCAGCTTAGCTCCCGCAGAAAATTTCTGGAAAGGTTTGGAACGCACGGTTTCTTACAGTTGTAAGTTTATATTGTTGTTATGATTTTGACCTCTGAGTCAATGCCATCCTTCCTTTTTGTGTACTGAACCTGAACTGAAAGAAAGCTTATTAGTGTGGCCGACCTTGGCAAGGTAACTTAACTTTTAGTGGAAATTTTATATTTGCGGTTTTTACGGCTGAAGTGGCGTGGCAAAGGAATATAGAACAGAAACAGTTTTCAAGCTTACACGGGGAAATGTTGATGGGTTTTAAAGTGATCCACGCGTACGGCACAATGTAAACAACAGAACGGTGTACAAAAACAGAGTACAAGTCAAATTGCGTGTTTAGCAGAATGAATTCACGAATGCTCGAACGTGGTTTATCAAACGTCGATCGCTTGTGGAGGCGAAAGCGGACACAAACATGGCCAAATGGTCCTTTGTCCGAGATGGCTAAACTAAATGGTTGGTATCCGCTAGCGACGATCCCCGAAAGTGACTCTATGAAATCTTCTGAAACGAAGTCGGGACTCGTTCGCGCCAAAACTGTTGCGGACCTACGAAATCGCGTGCAAGACGAACAGCTTCGGACAATTATCCTCGACGTGTTAACTTCGTATTTGACTCAGTTTTCGGAATACAACCACAATCTCTTCGGCAGACTGGGTCCGTTGCTAAGCGAGCTGATCAAAGTTCGTGCCGAGGAGTGCATTGAAGGTCGGTGTAAAATAGTGTCACAGGTTTACATCGGCGCGGTGGTGGATGAAGGAATCGATGCGGCAACGCAGTGCTTGTGGACACCAAATTGCGATAAATATGCTACAGCTAGTTACGGAACACAGTCGTTATTTGCCTTAGGAATTGTCTTCGCCGTGCAGTTATAATTTTAATTGGTACAATTATTCAAGTTACCGGTAACTCGAAAGCCGTTGATGACAGTACATAGAGTGACGCAACCACAGAGTTTCTTGTGGGACGTTTATTTTACCCGCGGGACGGGACGGAAGACTGCGGCCCTTCTTAACAGACAGACAGACGGAGAACCCCCAAAGTGCGGGAAAGATGTTATAATTCCTTTAATCCCTGACCTTAAACTGGCCACTAATAACCACTTTGTTTCTGCGTTTCTTAAAATATCAATGCAAAAAAAAAACAACAACAACAACGAACAAATGGAATTGAAAGAGGAAACTTCATCACTCATTACTGGAGAGTTCGCCGCCATAATAAAGCCCATAGGCCCAGAGCAAGAAAAGAACTTATTTCATATTGGTGATCTGGCTTTGTGCCTGCTAGCGACAAGCCGATCGCGTCGCATGCAATAATAATAATAATCCATAAATCTGACACTGTAAAACGTTGAAATACTCGGTATTCGTTTGGCAAACGTTTGTGATTTTTCATGCATGTGTACGTAGATTATATTTCTTCCATTCTTATTAAATAGTTGTAAATTCAGGGCATTGTAAATAATTGAATAAAGTGATTATTATTATTAAAATTCAAAATAAATAAATACCGGTAAATAAATAAATGAAAATTGACCACTCCCCATTGGGGCTTTTCAGGGCCAATATAAACAAACAAATATTGTAAATATTGTAAATAAACATAACAGGGTTAAGAAATCTTCTATCGGCAAGACCACAACGACAAACCAATGCGAAATGGCACCGGATCTGTGTAGACCTGGATCAGTTAAAATCAAAAGATAAGCCTCCGTAGAAGATTTGTTTATCGAACCGAAATATCGGGAAAATGCATGTATATTGTTCTTGTCTTAATGTGATTTTATTTTCTGTTTTAATTTCTTCTCTTTGCCGTGGGGATCAGTCTACCTCAGAGATCTGTCGCCTTCTTTGTGTTCCAGCAGTCCACCCAAAGATGGCGTCTGGTACATTTAGCTATAATATTAACTCTTGGTCTTCGGCCATCGTAGCTTGATAAAAATATAACTCAAAAAGCGGCGATAAACATTTTAAGAAAAGTCATTTTATGAAGTTGACGTTTCGTATGCTAGTCAACATACATACATACACTTTTGGAAATGTATGTTGACTAGCATACGAAACGTCAAGTTCATAAATGAATATTAAAATGCTTATTACCGCTGTTTGTGTTATATTTTTAATTTACCTATTATCCTTTGCTCGCGAAACCCTAAAAAGGAAAGAAAAGCCCCAAAGCTTTCAAACTGGGCAAGAACAATGCTGTTAGTACAGGATTTTTTTTAAAATTATACCTTTTCATAGACTCTGTGGGCTGTGCTAGCGTCGCAAAGTATTATGGTAAAATGTTCAGCCGCCATTTTTCCTACGGTGGATTAACGCGCGTGCGAGTCATCTCGAATACAAATCACACACGTGGGCGAGACCGCGTGCTCAAAACGCGCTTTTGTCATTCTGCGCCGAAGTTTATTTCTGTGATGTTTTATCGAGAGACAGGATCCGGAAGGATTAATTTTCGATCAACCTCGGAATTTAATAACTCTGGTCAGAACTATCAGTCTTTTTGTGTGGTCTTTATTTTGTTTGCTCACCCTTTTCACTGCAGTGCGTGCTTTAACCCAAATAAAATCTGAACAAGTCTCCCAAGTGATAATGCATTTTTCTAAATTAACTTAGTGTGAATTATGAATTTATTTATTTATCTATTTACTACGTACTTTTCTTTGTTTCAGTTGTGCTTTATTGTCAATTGTAATTAATTAATTCTTGTATGATTCTCGGCCACGCCTCGATTAGCTTTGTAACTAATTGCGGGGGCAAGAAATAAGAAGCCTCGACTTTCCACAGGAAGCGGCTAGAGCTGACTCGTCCCCAGTCGTCTCCTGTGAGAAAATATCAAGACGCAATGGATCATTTCCCCACGCTTGTTATTTTTTTCTGATAAGAGACGACTGGGGACGAGTCAGCGGCTAGAGCACGAAACTGAACGTCCAATAAAATTCGCTCCGACGAAGGGCTAACGCTCGAAACGTCAGCTCTTGAATATCTTTACGGTAGCCAATTCACATTATCAAGCCAGTTGATAAAACCAAATTATATTGTTATACTTCCCACCGACGCAGAACCACAGTTTCTTTAGAAACTTACCCCCAATAAAAGTTGAGTTGAGTACCGTACATATTGCTGGATTTTCAAAGGTTAGCACTCTCACTGTCACACGCTCAGTCAATAACAAAGCGTTTTGTTTCTGCGGAAATGTGAAAAGACAACCTGTAAGAAATAACTGATGTATAAAATTATGGAGCGTACGCAAAAGCAGGAACATGATTTTATCTCCATTCCACAAGCGAACACAAAGTGTAAAGACAAATAAGTTTATTTAGGGAAGGCCTGGCACGAACCAACCTAAACATGTTACGTACAGCAATGGCAAGAACTGTTATAGGCTACGTTTCAAGAAATAGACTTAACAACAATACCCTGGTTCCAGAGGTTTTTCTTGATTTTTCTTGATTTTTCTAAGCGGCGAGAAAAGCGGCGAGAAAGAAAGTCCCGCCGTTCTTTCTTTCTCGCCGCTTAGAGAAAGAGAAAGGAAAATCAAGGAAAACCTCTGGGACCAGGGTATAACAACAACCGTTGAATCAACTTTATTTGAGTGTCAGAGTGTTTAGTTAGATATCAGCTAATTGTGGACACTATTAAAAGAACATTCCAAATACAAAATAAACTGAGAGTACAATCACGAACAGTAAAATCTCATGCTCAAAGACTATTTGTTAACGGACCTTGACGGGTTTAAGGCCATGTTTACGCGAATGTGTTTTCCAATCGACACGGTTTCAACCGCATCGAAAACGACACGGTTCGAAATGTTTACACGTTGCCATCTAACCGTTTTCCAAGTGGTTTCCAAAGCGTTTTGAACAACCAAGCGCTGCCTTCCGTGCGAATTTCATCATGTTTACTGTTTGCCGGCCAATTTCACGCTAATTGGCAATCGTTTTCAAATCGATGCGGTTTCCTAATTTCAGCCGTTTACACGAGAAATGAAACCGTATCGTTTTGAAAACGCTCCACTTATGACAGCGTTTCCAAAACTACCCGGTTTCAATTCGGCGTCGTGTAAACAAAAGGCGTAAACGCATCGAAAGCGATGCGGTTACAAATGAAACCGCGTTCGTGTAAATGCAGCCTAAGCCGCTACCACCTGCCACTAGCATAACGCCCTAATGTTGACTCCTGTAAACACAAGCCTGCCGATTCCCTGGTCTCAAAGTTAAAATATTCATATTTCCTCAATCAGCTTGCGCAAGCACGTTAATACAAAAACTAAACAAGTTCTTCATCTGACTGCCAGTTATAATTAGGCTGGAGAGTCCACTACTTTGGACCAAAATCCCCCATATTTAAAAATATCGTACCAGTTAGGCGAATGTACTTGCAATAGGCAAATAACCTTTTTATGGTCCACTACTTTGACTGCCAATAAGGCTGTGGGGTCCAACCGACTTCGCCGGGACCAGATGTCTCGATTACAAACATTGCAGAGCAAGCTAATTCTGCGTAAAGCTGCCAGTTAGGCTAGGGAGTGTACTAAGACTAAAACCCCAAAAGACACACCATGGCCAATTATTCTAATACCAGAAAGATTACAAACTTTCAGATCAACGGCCTAAAGGGCTACAGAGCGAGCGAAAACCAAAATAGGTTAACAGCTCTTAGCAACTAACTCTACTAGAAACCAGGAGCCCTGAAAATGATCTAATGTTGACTGATGACCGGCTAAATAAACATTGATGAACATTTCTGATTTCGGACATGCTTAATTATAAAACTCGACGAAAGTCAACGGATACGTAATCACGGCTACAGATGTAGCGCGTTCTCGCGCACTACTGACCTCTATCCTTTTCATTTCATCGACGACTTCATTTCTTTGTAAAGGTCTTGAAGCGAAATAGAGTGGGGGTAGTCCCCTTTCTTTTGCCAAAGTTTTCTGCTGCGTTTAAAGAAGCAAAACGCGAGAATTGCCGTTGGGTGTTTTGGTTCGCGCAGGAGGAGAAAAGAAGGGGCGACTGCTGGCGGTCTCGAAGCGAGAGGGCTAATGGCATTCTCAATTTCCGCAGCTCTTTCGAGTCGGGGAGGAGCGCGGGCTCCGGTTCCCGAACAGCGGCTGGCAAGCGCGCAGGGACTCATGGTAGTTGTATCCAACTTTGCGCGCCAAGGAAGATGTCGTGTGCGTCATGGACACAACTACCTTTTAAAGCTTCTCTGCGTACAAGTCTTATAGAAGGAATCGGGGATTATTCAAGTGTAATTTATACTTGATTTTGACCAGGTTTGGGCATCTTTTATTGCAAAGAAAAAGAAACAAAAACAGCAACAAAAGTAATAAAAATAGCAGATATTTATTACTTCAGGAAATTCAATCTCTGAGCAAACATTGACTTGTGCACATTATTTTCGTATACAAATATCATTTGGTTTCATTCGTGCAGAAATATGTCCATGGAATGCAATGCCTTTTATAGTAACGGAAATCGATGACGGATCACGTTTCAAAATATTCCGTGTCAAACTAGCGAAATTAAAGGTCTTTATCCCGTACGTAAAAATTTTAGGATCGAGTTTCGAATAGATAAACAGATAGACATACACTTAAGTTCGATGAAACGTGTTCTTGATATGACGACGTGATCCTGTCTTCGGCGCCACCCACTATTGACAAACTTAAACTACATTCAGGATTTAAAAAATTCGGTTTGTCCCCGTTCCTTCTTTGAGAAACTGAAAGCCAGCTCGTACCGGGCTCTATAAAAAAAACCCCGATCAATCAATTTTGTCTACTGTCATTTGAGTTTAAAAAAACACCACGCATTTGCAGCCATTTGAACAACAATAACAAAACACTTTGACGGATCAAAATAAATCGCATTTCGTTGCAATTTGTTTTGGCTCGAGGTGGACTTTCTTATCTAGCGACGTTTCGCATAACACAATTACGAAGAAACTCACATTCTTGAATATCACAAACCATTAAATTTATGAAACTTTATCACGAGTTTCCTAAGCCTTAAAATCGATTTGCCGCTTTAAGGTCTTGCTCTGTGTCCTGGCTTAGAGTGAAATACTTGAAATCACCTTTGATTTCTTGACGCTCAAAATTGCTCCTTTTTCACAACAATGACTTCTTGGTTTAGTTCCCCAGTGGTCGGCATTTCGACGCACACAAGTTGTACTGTCTCGTTTGAGGCGTTCAGATTCGAAGAAGGATACAAACAGTTATTTAATAACTCTTGTTCTGTTTTGGTTAACGGCGGTGGAATGCCGTCATCCTCCGATTCTCCATTTCCACCCAAAATGCTTTCATGAACGTCGCCAACGGGAGATTCTGGTCCGATAGAATCCATGCTGTTCCTGAGTGACTCGTCGCTATGAAATAAACACCAGGAAACAGGGCAATGTTAGTTTACATTTGCGTAACATGATCACGAATATTGAATACACATAAAAGAGTAAATACGTTGTATCGTAATGGAAAGGGTCATTTTCAGCCCAGCTGTTTGGCTTCGATAGCTTATTGCCACTCTTAAAAATAACAAAGCTGAGATTTCAAGGCAAACTTTGCGGTGGGAATTTTTTGAAGGCTCCTAACAAGCTAGCCCGGTTCTTTTTCAGATATCCTGCAGAAACTTTACATTAACTGGCTATTAATAAAGTTCAATAGACAGCAGTGTAAGTTACACAGTTATCATAGTAGAAAATCTCAGCTGATTAGAGAGTTTCCGTCATAATTCCATATTCCATTTCTACAACACAAAAGGATCGATGACAATTTTGATATATATTATACCCAAAAGAAAGGCACGCCGCAATAAACTACATAGCACTTATCCAAAACAAGCCCACGAAATTCACAAGCGACTGTCTTTTGAAATCTATCAAACGTAGATACGTAGGTAAACAACAAATATAATACATTTCCGTGCGCACATAAAGTTAATTCGTGTGTGATCGTACCTTTTGTTCGAGGGAATTCTATCGCGTTGTCTTCTATTCTTGAACCAATTACTGACTTGCTTCAACGTTAATCCGGTCTGTTTAGCGATGAGCCTTTTCTCTTGCGGAGTAGGGTAACGATTTTGCTCGTAGCATTGCTTCAGTAATTGCCGTGATTTTTCCTTGAAGCAGTAAACGGTTTCCTCGCCGTCCCAAATTGTCCGTGGAAGCGGATACTTCCGTCTGATTCTGTACTTGTCTACGGCACCAAGTTCTCTACCTCTGAGCTTCTCGGCCTCGCAGTAATGCGCTTTGTACCACATACCCTGAAGCATTTCGTGGGAAGACGGATCGAATTCATGGCTTTCGAGGATCGTGTACACTTCGCGAAATCGTCCTCGGTGAAATGCGACGAAAGCTCGAGCTTTTAGCACACTCTCTGTCCCGCTTAGAAGTTCATTTGGGGGGAGTGACCAAAGAAATCGAGCCAGCCGTTCAAGATCTCCTGACTGTCTGAGTGCATCGCATACACAAGCAACTTGATCGGTGGAAAACGCTAAACTTGTAGCTTCAGTTTTCCCTGGCGTGACGCTTTCGAACTCTTCCATACCGTCCCGTTAGAGAACATCAAATTTCTGTGAACACAACATGCATTGTCCCTTTACAATTTCAAGTGAGTTTGGTTGAACGGCTAAATGTGGGAAAAATGTCACAGCGGTTTGTTACAAATCAAAATCTCGCCTTCTGATTGGCCCGTGCGTTGGCTAATCGACAGAATCGGAAATTCTTTGGTCACAAGGCCGTTTGTCGCAATTAGAAGGCGGGACTTGCCAGAATCGAGTGTCAAAACGGCGCGCATTGTTTTGAAAGGTATCAAGCTTTGTTGACCTGGATTTTAAACTTTCGACAAATCACAGCACAGGCTATAATTAGTAAAGGGGTTTTTATTTTTCACACTTACGGCAACAAAGGCAACTTGGCAAACACTGTTGATCTACTGTTGAAGCTACACGAACAATAAAACATACTTGATCCGGACCATTTTTGCTGAGTTGAGTCGATCAAAAAGCCAAAAAGTTGACAAGAAGCTTCTGGATTTTACAACGGGTCCTGATTTCTTATCAAACCCAACCTTTTGTAAGCTTGCGTTCAGCAGATTTAGTTACACAAACACCTAATTTCTTTGTGTGAATGCGCAAATTTCCTGTTCGCTCGGATCGATTAACGATGTTAATTGATCGGGTAAATGTTTGGTTCTTGAGAAACTCAAAATGGTGTACCGCGCCCGATTGATAGGGTCTAAAAGTACTCACGAGTTACCACGAGTGACCACGAGTGACCACGAATGACCACGAGTTACCACGAGTGACCACGAGTGAGAATTCATTAAAATGTTTCACTGACATTGTAATTATTGTATTATTTCGTTACTTCATCAAAATAGCTTGATTAACCCCAAATAAACCATTTTCGGATAGTAAAATTTGTAAATAATTAACGTTTTATTTTCTTACATGTAAAGGGCGGGGTCCAGTACAGGATAGAGGAGGGTAGGGTGGGTAGTCTTACCTTCCAGTCATCACATTTAATCCTGGTTTCCACCTTCGTCTCATCCATCTTTTGTTGACTTAACCTGGCTTTCTCTTTGTCTTTCTATTTTCCGCTGCTTTTCCGTAAACACAGAGTGCAGTGAGTGTAAAAATAAAAAATGATAAATAAATATACAAACCAACAAACCCATAAGTAGATAAAAAAAATATAATTAAACAGCATAGTTTTACTGAAAATACTGTAACCAGTATTGCGATCGGTAGTAGTGGACATATTTTGCGTCTTTCACTAAATCCGATCTGTAGAATTTTTGCCTAATTTTTGCTCGCAACAACGAACTTTCTTTTTACTCTGATGAAAGTGGACAGAGGACACCGAAAATTCTACAGATCGGATTTCGTGAAAAACGCAAAATATAAGCATTGTTTTACCTGTTGCGGACTGTTTAAAATGATCGCGGACCTCGAACATTCACGGTCATTTCATTCATTCGGATAGATTCATTCAATTCACAATAATTTCCTTTCCCCATTATTTAGCGGCTCACGTTCGCGAAAAGGTAGACTGTTTACAGCCGCTCTATTTTTTCAACGCAAAAGAAAGCGCGCGAGCAAAAAAACAGAGAGCGAAGCGCCGGAGTCCAGTTCTCTCGCGATTCATTCACCGCGTTCGCCGATCGAGGAAAAATACGAAAAAATAGCGGACTGTGAACAGTCTAGCGAAAAGGGAATGAATAATGTTTTGGCATTTTGCCCAAAATTTGCAATAAAGGTAATCCAGCTTCGGGTCTCTTGCGAGAAATTTGCCTTGTTCAGAAAACAAACTATAGAAAGAAATTTTTTTTCTTTAACTGAAGCCATTCAAACACACAGTGCTGCCAGTCAGAAATTTTCATTAATTCATCTTGTAGAAAAGCGTTGTGTCTGATCTCGTCGCCCAATGCAGCAATGTCCATCAGATGACAAGGTTACTGAACTCAGTGCTTTATTTGCAAGAGGGCAGTGTATAGCGCAGGACTCTCAAAGTGGTGGGAAACCCAAGAAACGGTTGGTTAACTTAACACTAGCTAATGATCAAACAGCAAACTATCCGAGGTCAGCAAAAGAGGTAGGTAGGTGGAAACCAGGATTAAAGGGTACAAGTGACGGGAAGTTAACACCAAGCACCCCTCGCTCCCCCCCCTTACTTCCTAGACCCCACCGTTTAGGAAAAAACGTTAATTTACTCTCCGAAAATGGTTTATTTGGGGATAATAAAGCTATTTTGGATAAAGTGACGAAATGGTGACGTAATTACAATGTCAGTGAAATATTTTAATGAATTTTCACTCGTGGTCATTCGTGGTCACTCGTGGTCATTCGTGGTCACGCGTGGTCACTCGTGGTCATTCGTGGTCACTCGTGGTCATTCGTGGTCACTCGTGGTCATTCGTGGTCACTCGTGAGTACTTTTAGACCCTATCCGCCCGATTACCGTCTGCGCGAAATTGCTGAAGCGTGCGTACGTGCGGAAATTTTCTGGATCCGCCACTGTTAATGTTGTCATTTTTTCTGTCAACTCACTGTTAATTTTCATCTTTTCTTTGATAAGGAGAGCACTGATGCTGAAAGTGTTTGCTAGAATTTTTCGCATGGCTCGCTCTGCACGATATTTTTTGGCCGCTTTTTCTTGTGCAGGAATTGTTTTGTTCTTGGCCAACCCCCCCCCCCCCCCACGTCAAAAATAAAATGGTTCGTCCCTTAGTAGTCCTTTCGTGGGAACAGTTTTAAACAATAGCGAAATAAAATTTAAAATGTCGCTAAAACATTGATATCGAAATTCTCATCAGTGAACGACCAATAAGGCGATTTGGTTATGATCTGTTTTGAAATGGGTGAGCATTTAGAGCGAGGACAAACTTTACGCGCGCGCACGCGGCAAAATTAGTGAGCTTGCCTTTCATTTGGTTAACATTTTGTCGAATTCTTAAATAAATCTCTCAGAAACCTAGGGGAAAGTAGCACATTCACGACATGATTTCCGCATACAAAACAAACGCGTAACGGTACATAGGCTACGGACAGCCCCCTTTTTCCTTAGCCTAAAGGGGGGAGGGGGTACTTGACCCATGTTTGGGTAAAGGGGTGCCGCTGGAGGTCCGAAACCCTGACCCTGTTTAGGACTAAAATCATCTCAAACACATACCTCATTTAGGACCAAGGGAAAGCGTTTCTTTTAATACTATATAGCGCTAATATCTAGTCCTGAAAATGATGTAATGTTGACTGATGACCGGCTACATAAATACGTTTCTGATTTCGGATATGCTTAAACTACCCTGTACAGGACGACTCTTTGGACAGACCCGCTTGAATTATATACCCTGTTCAGGATTGAGGGGTCAAAAACCATACCCTATCCAGCCGTACGTCCCGTATAACCCATATAAGGGAGTACCCCCCCGGGTTCCTTAGTCCGTCGAGTGTACAACGAATAAATATGGTCGTAGACTGTTCACAGTCCGCTAATTTCTCCGTATTTTTCCTCAACTGGCGAATCGCGAGAGAACTGGACTCGCCCGCCCCCACCCACTAGCTCTTCAATCACTGTATTTTTTGCTCGCGCGCGTACTTTTGCGTTGAAAAAATAGAGCGCTGTGAACAGTCTAATATGGTCGCGCCAAATTTTGGGGCGAGCTGACGTGCGAGACGGGTCGCGCTGGACAGGCGCGTCTCATCTTCCCGCGCCCAAATTTTGCGCTACCATATTTATTCGCTTCACTCTCGACGGGCGGCTTCTCTTAGTCTCGACGGCAGACGGTGCGCAGAAGTAGAATTTTTCCGTTAAAAACAAACGTCTTTGTCGTCTTTTGGGCGTGTACGTCGCAGCTGTTAGCATTGGGTAGCCACGCAGCGCGCACTCTAACATGTACTCTACAGTGAGGCTTTTACACAACCACCAAAAGAAAGTTCCGATCGGACGTAACTGACCTTCGATGTAGTGCGTCTTTTTGAAATGAAGGGAAAAATATTAGAAAGGAGGAAAGGCATGTACGTTCTCGTCACGCAATCTTTCCTCCTTACTGTTAACAGGCAGAAAAGATTGCGTGACGAGCCAATAGAAAGTCTGCGAAGGAGCTATAAGGGTCTATAAGTGAGGAGTGAAAAATGCGAGAGGGATGCGAGAGGTATATACGTAGCCTATTTATGGCCGGACCACCAGAAAAAAAAAAACAGAAAAAAAAAAAAACCGTACCACGCAGGCCAGGCCAGTCGAGGAGAGCAAACAGGGCTATATGCATGAGTTCTTCTTTTACCGTGCTTGTTAACCAAGCTAGCGTGAATTAGCAAAAAACTGATAATTGGTGCGAATGCAAAAGAAATAAAAGAGGAAATGAACAACCTGCAAGGAACCAACGACTTTGGAGAGGCCCTGGGAAGGACAGAGAAGTGCTGAGAAGGTCTGGGCCGAATATCCGGGAGTTTTCGTACAAAGAAAACAGCGGGAAATGTTGAACAGAAAGAGTTCGCAACTTTGGCTTACAAAAATTCATGTTCATCTTTTAAAACTTAGCCGCGGAATTAACGGCTAAAAACATAGCTGTGAAAGGTATGTTATTGCTGTATTCCAACTCGCTTTTGAATTAACTTGTTTTAGTATTTATTCGCTTTTTATTCAATTCTAAAATGAAATTTAAATCTGGCATCGTTCAGATCGCTGTCACTGTCCCTGGTGTGTCAGATCTACTTCGATGGTCCTCAAAAAGTGGCTCAGAAAAACCTTGCAGATACTGGTAGTGAGAGTTTTTATAATAGTCGAATACATTTGTATTCCTTATTCTTAGCTTACAGAAGGCAGCCAAAATGAGCGGCTACATAACTGATTTGCGGCTGCTTTCCTGCAGTGCGATTTCTCTTTAAGAAGAATCAAGCATCTTCGAGACAACTCTCACTTTATGGCAAACACGCAAATAAAGCACAGTTCACCCTAAACATCCCAATCGAACTCAGTCGAACTATTCAATCTTAATCTCCCTAATCAGTTGAGTTTGATATTAAAGTTCGATTGAATTAGATTAATAATTATTGAATGTTTGATTAAGTGATTGAAATGTTAAATCATCAAGAAACTAAAGGCTGAACTCTTGGTATACAATGTGATGTGCCTTTTTTGGTCTAGATTGTATGTCGGTCAACAGCCACAATAGTTATTTTTCCAGCCTGTCGGTATGCTTTACCTACTTCCCTGCAACAGATTGTAGCTGTTTGTTTTATAGATGCCAATGAAATCCCAGCTGCATACCTGCCAACCCCCAGAGTACAAAAATCTAGAAATCTAGAAATCTTTGCATTTCTGATCAAAAACAGCTCAAATAAGAGCACTAAACCAGGAGAAACCAGGAGATTTGATGAAAAACTTGGAGACTCCCAGGAAAACCGGGAGACTTGCCAGGTATGCAGCTATGGTCAGGCAGAATGTCCAGACAATTTTCTTTGCCTTCCATTGTTATCGAGTAGTACTGTAATATGACATCTGACATCACTACAGTTTTGTCTGATCAAAATGCTGACTGAGTCGGACACAAGTCCCTGAAGATGCCTTAGTATCGTTTTGTGTAAAAAACTGAGAAATTGCTTGGTCTTTACGTACACTTGTGGGAAGCATGATGGAGTAATGGTTAGTGTGCTGGACTTCAGATTGAGAGGTCCAGGCTTGAGCCCTGCTTGGGGTCACTGTGTTGTGTTCTTGGGCAAGACACTTTACTCTCATAGTCACAGCATCTCTCCACCCTGGTGTATAAATGGCTACCAGCAAATTCAATGCCCGGGGTGGGGGGTAACCCTGTGATGGACTAGCATCCCATCCAGGGGGGAGTACAAACACTTCTAGTCACTTCATGCTGGGAAACTGGGAAAAGCTCCAGCTTGAATAGCAAGTTGGCTCAAAGACAAACTTTTGGCCTTATGTATATTTTGGACTCCTTCTTTGTGTACCAGACACAGATGACGTAAAACAAAAGAAACAAAAGATGAGAACAAAGAACAAAAGTTAAACAATGTGACACATTTGCATGTGGTACACAGAGTAAGAGCCACATTTTGGCCACCCAATAGGCCATTTCCGAGTCATTTCCATTTGAATAGTTTCGCACTTAGACTTGTTTTGAAACAGAGGGAAAAGGGCACTCGGAAGTGGCCTATTGAAATTCTTTCATGTCCATTTTACTTTTTTATCTTGTTAATGTGGGTTGGTTGGTCCTGCAAAAAACAAATAAAACAATCAATAATATCAAAAAAGTGGTAAATTATTCAATTGAATTGGATGCTTAATTATCTCAGTCTTCCCTTGGCAATGAAAGTTTTTGGACTGGTGTATCATTAATTACATTTGTATTTTTGGGAAGATTATTTAGTTTTATAATGGGTCTCTCTCCTAAGTGGGTGCTTGTTATAAGCGGTATGAGACACTTCACCAAATGCAGAGAGACTTTTACATGTAAATCAGTGGTGGATCTAGGGGAGGGGCCCAGGCCCCCCTATTATGGGCAAAAATTTTAAGGCCTAAAGAGCTGGAAAAGTTTTTGGGCCCCATCTTAATTTATGGTCCGAAGGGCTGGAACATTTTTTGGGCCCCCACCTTCGAAAGAAGTCTGGATCCGCCACTGTAAATTTTACAAAATTACTAGTTAATTTATTCAGGTTAAAAGGTTTCTAGCCCTTAAACCCTCAATAGACCTTTCCTGCATTGCGCTTCAATGCGCATGGACAAAAGTTTAAAGTCGAGGCTGGGGTGAATAGTTTCGTACATTTGCTGTATTTTTGCCCACCCCAACCTTGACTTGAAACCATTGTTTGTAATTACTGAAGCAAATTTGGGAAAGGTCTATGATAGACCATTTACCACAGTTTACTGTAACTGTATGCTTTCTATATTATTTTATCCCTGCCATGTTTCTTCAGTGCTGCTGGGCATTCATGGTGATAGATGTAGCTTCTAGAGCACTTTACAGATCTAACTACTTGGTCTGTTTGACAAAAATATGAACTTTACTTATCATAGGCAAGATTATAATTGCAAAACAATATATTGAAAAATATTGACACAGTCCATGAACTCCAATTTATGGTGCATCACCCTCTGTGTGTGTGTGTGTGGAGGGAGACACCCCTATAAAAATGGCAGGGGTGTTCTTTGGAAATTTTGCAAGAACCCTTAAAAGGTACCAGAATCTTGATTAGTGGGTATGGTCCCCCAAAATTTACTACCCTAAAAGGTACCACATAAACAAAAACTTCAAATAAAAATCAACGGAGTCAGGCACAGTTCCTGTCATTTCTTGGCTCAGTACCCTAACAGGTACCACGACAACTCTAGCGGGGGAGATTTTAGGTTTAAGTACCCCGAAACAGTACCAATCCATCAATTTTACCTCTGAAGAGGTGCAACAAACACTCACGTCATTTTTATAGGGGAGCCACAAATTACAATACTCTTAAAGAGTAAAGAGACTGGAATCAAGCAACATAAGCGTCATGTGGCATATTTCTTAGGGTACAATACTGGTGCCAAGTTTCATCTGTATTGTGTCATTGTTTGTTGAGATATTCTTCATTTTGTGTTTTGACCCTATTCACCATTCCACTTCTCCCATAATACACTTTGCATTCCCCAGGGTACAAAGAAGTTCAATTTTCATCCTGTAGCCAGGATGTACTAGCCCGGAGGTAATTTCCACTAGAAGTGTGATGAATTAATTCATTAATTAATTAGTGAAAACTTTCACTTGCCTGTTGGCCAAGTGAGGGATAAAATCCACTAGCCTGATGGCAAAATCCACTAGTCCCGGGCTATCGGACACTAACTTCTTTGTACGCTGATGCCCAAAGAGAAACTGCTTAAGACAATGCTTATGCAAAATTTTTGGGGACAAACAAGGTGTATTATGGGAGATGTGGAAATGGCGAATACAGGAACTATTTATGATGCCATCAGTTATCTAACTTGCATGATACAAAAACGTGAATATCTCTGGAATCAAGGTAGAAAACAAAAACTTTTTACTGCCTTGTATTTGAACCACTGTCCAGCTAATTGTGTAATTCATCATTCAGTCTCATGGGAATTTCACAAAGTCTCAAACTGTGAATGAACAGCAAGTTCTTGCATTTTAACTGGCCTTTTGATAACAAAGGTTGCCAAAACGTTGCCAAAAAGCAAGCAGAAACATCAGGCGCGGATCCATACCGGTTTTGGAAATCGATCAGAATTTTCATAATAAATTAATTTAGTATATACTAAAACAGTGGATAACGTTCTTGGTGCGCGCTGATTGGCTATTCAAACATGGGATAACCTTTACTATTCACCTCCCGGCAATTTGTGAGCCTCCTGCGATCGAGCCCTCACGTAAATGATTTAGTTGAATAACATCTGTCCCGTTTCCTTTATCTAAGGTGCACTGCCGTATCGAAGTGGTCAGTCAAGGACGATGATCCCAGTGATGAATTTTAACCTCGAGGTATTGTAAAACTAGTGTGTTTTAAATACAGATTTCAGATGAATTCATGTACATTTATTTAATTTATGGCGTAAAGTACATTAACGAATTCATATCTTGAACTACGGGGTAGATGAAAGTGAGAAATTATCATCACAGTAAATTTCCAATTTACGCAATTGGAATAATTAAAGAAGCCTGAAAAAAATCAGGACTACAACGGAATTCGAACCCGTGACCTCCGCGACCAACTGAGCTATGAAGCCACACTTTTGGAGCAGTGAGACAAAAACTGGGAAGATATTCAGGGCAAAATTAAGGCTCAAGGGTAGTCATAACTATACTTCTGTAGTTTTGTACTTCTGTCAAAATTAAGGCTATCGCGCGGGGTAAGCTGGAGCCTATGTTGTTAAGCCATCATTTTTGCAAAGTTGTATTTTTCATCCAAACGAAAACACAAAAACGGCGCTTTCAAAAATTTCCTCTCGTGGACAGCATTTTCCAAAAGGTGCGTTTTCGGGCACCGTTTTCATCGGATACATGTGGACCGACCGCAAAGAAAGTTGCGTTTTCAAACGAAAACGGACACGTTTAGACTGGGGATAAAAGTAAAAATAGTTACTTACAGCCACTGAAAGGACGTCCTTAGAACGCACAGGCACTCTAACAATAGCAAATTCAAAGGGGACAGACCACATTCTCAATGTTGGCTCCTGTAAAAGATCATCAGTAGGATGCCTAAAATGCTTGTAATTCCACAATTGGTTTCGGCTCCATTAAATCCTACACCAATTGCAGAACATTTCAGGTGGAGCCACCCACGATGTGAGCACAGTTACTGACAAGAAAAAGTAATAAGGAAAACAACGAAAAATAAATGAAACCGTTAAATTGCGAACTAAGCATAAACGTCAACTAAATAAACCAAACACGTGTACCACATACGAAAATACGCGCGTGTGACGTCATGACTCAGACAAGACTCAGACAAACCGGAATTGCGGACGATTTTAAAGATTTCTTCAAGCACGAAAGCTGGTGTCCCTAAAACACTTTTGAAAACCCTGTATTTCTCTGGGAACGCACTTATGTTTTCCGAGTCCCGCTGGCGTCCAATAATTTGCATTCTACTTTTAGACTTCGGGGGCTTCGCTATTGCCAATGCTGGAAGTACTCATGTTCATGTAAGAAGGTCACGAAACGCGCAGTCCAGGGCTTTCCTTCGCGTGCGACTTCTCTATTCTACTCAAATGAAATTCCCTTACTTTAATACTTAGTAATTTCTGTCTTACAGGCTAAGAGTTTGTTCCATCTGCTTGGAAGGAGGACGACGAGGAGATGTGGGTCCATTACTGTGCTGCACCCAAAGCATCCTGCCTCGTAGATTTGGTGTCACTGTCTCAGGAGGAAGCCATTCGCTGTCTCCACTGTATGGTCCTTCTTACACAGGAGTTCATCCGCATTCACGGTCCTCTGACGGCGTTTGGGGAGCAATCGTACCATGCGAGCAGAATTTGTTGATGTAAGTAACAGAACACGAGCCTCTTTTAAGGTGGGAGTGCACTTGAATTTAAAAGGAAATTTAAGGGCTAGGCTTAAAGAAGGGTTAGAAGGTTTTTGGAACGCCCCATGTTAATATTTACCTGTTATGGTGTCCATCTTCAGGCTCGTCGGCTGGCCGGTATTTTGGTATGATATGATATGTCGCGAGTTAGAGGACAAACAGAACATGTTCTCTTTACAATATTACACACAGTAGGTTCGTACGTCAGCATACAAAGGGCGCAACTGGCTGCCGCTATCAGTCCAGTTTTCTCTGATAACGCAGGGTTCGTACAGGTCATGGAAAACCTGAAAAGTCATGAAATTTTAGAATTGAGTTTCATTTTTCAGGCCTGAAAAGTCATGAAATTTAAGTGTGGGTCTTGGAAAGTCATGGAAAGTCATGTTTATTAACAAGTACAAAATCAATTCGGTTTTTTTCGTGAAGAAAATCGTAAAAACGCACCCAAAATGAAGGATGATTTCCTAGAAAATGCTCAAATTTTGGCCATGGAAAACTTGGACAAGTCATGGAAAAGGTCATGGAAAGTCATGGAATTTCAAAAGCACAAAAGAGTTCGAACCCTGTAACGGAAAGAAATAAAACAGGTGTAGTTCGAATATCATTTTTTCTTATTAATTTGTCCAACTGCCTTCAGGGGTGTTTAATAGACCGCCAGGTTTTCGAATAGTTGTAGGCCTGGTCAATCCGAAAAACTAATGGTGCAATGAGTTGTATGGGAGCGTTTTTTGGACGTTACAGAAGGCATAGCTTCGTTTTGGTGTCACTCTTGTTTTTACGCCACTATGTCAAGGAAATTCTGGATAAATTCATTACTCTGGAAGACGACGTGCTGAGCTTGCTAAAAGTGCGCTGAGACAAACTTCTCTTTTCATCATCCACATGACCTTAAGTCTCACTCCTTTGTGTAACTTCAGTGTAGCAATTCTTCAATTCCTTTGGAGTCTAAAACGTTTTCATGCACGTAGTTTCAATTAGTAACGTTTCACTTGCTTTAATTTCCATCGCCCATATTTGTTGGTTGGCCATTTTATTTTCTGATTAGCAAAATGGTGAAAACACACTGGAAGCGAGATTGATTCGAGCCGAAGCTGAAAATGTCTTCAAAATAACGATAAAAAGTAAAAATAAAAAAATAATACAAAACATGACTGGTCTCTCGAGAAGCCAGTTAATTTTGTTTCCCGAGAATCTCAGGTTTACCATTTACACGTGGAAACCGGTTGGTCGACGGTTTGTGCAAATGGAAAGCAAAAGTACCCAACGGAAATTTCCGTTTGGAAATGGCGTGTTCCATTTGCAAAACAGATCCAACTTACCGAGAAAGCCAAGGGCTCCTGGTTTGACATATTGGCGTAGGGCCTGGAACTTGTGGCGAATGGCAAATGGTAAGCACATTTTCCGTTCGGAAATTCGGTTTGGGAATTTTGGACTACCTTTCAAGAAATCCCGTTTTCCCGAGAAAATTTCCGTTTGGGGAGACAAAATTAGTCTTCCCATTTACATTCCATCCGGAATCTCCGGATTTTTTTGGTAAATGGTAAACAACCTCAATGTTTCCCTCGGCCAACATACAGTAGCCATTGTATGTCAGTAGATGAGAAACGCTGTCAAACGCTATCGCCATCGGTCAACATTCGCGGGAAACAGTGCAATGTTTCCCTCTGACGTCATAGATTTTGCAATGTTACCCGCTCAGCAACTTTCGGCGGGACACAGTTTTTATTGTTAGATGTCATGTGACCTCGAAGTAGCCAATGAGAGGGCGCCTGTTGGGGAGAAACAATTAGTTTTGTT
This sequence comes from Blastomussa wellsi, assembly GCA_947652115.1. Taxonomy (NCBI): domain Eukaryota; kingdom Metazoa; phylum Cnidaria; class Anthozoa; order Scleractinia; family Plerogyridae; genus Blastomussa; species Blastomussa wellsi. The sequence goes on along the minus strand of OX393572.1, from coordinate 5,007,122 downwards.
TAGATTAAAAGCGACGGCCTTGCACTTGGTGAAACAGTTCATTTTCCGTCACGCTTTGAAAGCGTGGTGACGACTAAAGTAAAGAAAGATTGTTTCCACACTTAAAAAATTTGCATAGTTATGATGTTAACCCATGGAGGAAATAAAACAGTATTTGCAGTTTTGGTGGCGTGTACCTGAATAAGCTGGTTATCAATTCTTTGTGAGGTTGTGACTTGCCAGCTGGAATGTACGTAGTGCGTGTAGTCAATTTTGGACTGGTGGACCTGGCGTTGGCTTGGATTTGGCGTGGATTTTTGTTTATATGTTTTGACTGCCATGTCTACCAGTTACAGCAGGATATCCGGCGTTTATCGAGAAGATAGCGAGTGAGCCCAGCGTAATTTCCTCGTATTCCCCCCATCCACCCCAACCTGCAAAGCCAAAATGTACAATTTAGTTTTGCCAGAGGTTTTCAAACAGATCCTACTGCGACTCGTACAACTGATACTCAGGCACGAGTTGATGTGATGTCGGGGAGATGTGTTTGCTCAGTTCAATATACTAGCAAATAAAGTCGCTTTTCTTTAAATACCCCTCTTGAAATGAATTTTCAAACTGGTTGGCGCCTGAGGTTTTTATTAAAAGACATAATATGATGCGACGCTTCGTTGACTTTAGCTGGAAGAAACAAAGCACATTTTTTGGCCGTTCGACGCGGACTGCTGGATGATGCTTCCGTGTCTTTCGTTACTAACAACACATGGAACCAAGAAACAGAACTAATAATCTTTTAGTGTTGATACGTTTCTATAGTCTATTAACCTCTTTGAGACTGAGAAATGGCATACAAGTTGTTTTTTTGTCGAATTCTGCTATTCGCCTCTTTAAATGAGAATTAATCTCGAGAATTGGTAACCTTAGGTGTGAGCAATGTTTAGCACACTCGTGACTTTTAAAACGTTGTTATTGACTATTAACCGCTAAAAGCGTCATTACAAAGCATTAAGGTAATGAGGACTAATGATTTCGTTCGTATTCTTTTATGTTCTCACTAACGGGAAGTATTTGACTCAATGTGTAGGCGTTGTGTTCCTCTTTTTTTCACTTGCTAGAGCCAACATTTTGCACAGGGTCCTGAAGTAAAACCTATCGCAGTCGATCAAGGAATTTTCGGTCGTCAATTCCATTCTTTCTCCAGACTTTCAATTTTGGAGGACCCTCCCACAAACCACCAAACCACCTTTAGGTGATTGTAGGCCACCTAAAACATTATGTTATTGTTTTTATTTTCTTGTGCATACACCTGGTGCGGCTAGTGTTATTTCGAAGCTGTTAACTCTATAGTCATTCAAATGAACTTTATAGATGATGATTTAAGTTTGGAAGTTTGAAATCCCAACGATCAGACCATCCAAATGAAAGCTGTTCAGAAGATGAGTACATTTGTCTTTTACTGTTAATTAAAGGAGTTGTTACCGTTGAAAATGGTTTGAACTGTAGAATCTTTAGTCAAGAACCTACCGCTGTTTAAAAACTTTGATGAATGTGAGCGGATGGAACATTAAGTTTGTAGATGAAGCGCTGTTGGCGTGTTGCCATTCAAGTGAAAGCCATTGAGCGTTACTTTCATGTGGTACTGTTTATTATGCTGTACAAGGTGGTTCTAACGTTTACGTCTGTGTATATAACCCTAGCGTGTGACCCTAGTGTGTGTTCGCTTTTATTCAGTATGGGCTGTTGTGTTGGTTTTTGCGTTAAGTATATGAAAGAATTCATATATGAACTGCGATGGTCATATCTCACTTCGTGTTGGTTTTGTTCATGTACAACTGAATTCCCAAAATCGTGGACAGAACTGTCGAGACACTTGAACAAATTACCACCAATTTGGATACCACAGCTCCACCACCGATACGACATTGAGCAGGGGGAGAGGGGGATGAAACAATTTTTACGCGCTTGTAAGTGGAGGCAGTCTTAAGAAAAGGTGTGCGATATCTGTAGCTTTGTTTTAAACTTTAGTTTGGGACCTTTCTGATGGTCTATCATAGCTTGTTTACTAGACTTGCGGACTTTCTACACGATTCTGTCTAAACTACGCTGCCCAGGTTCTAAGGGCGTGACCGCTTGCATGTTTCTTGAATCCTCCCATAAACAGAAGTGAACAATTTGGAACATTCTAGCGTCATCGCGTGATCCAGGCTCGTTTGCATGTTGTAGGACATCCCTTTCTGACCACTGATTACACCCTAAATGATCTGACCAATTTTACGGCCATTAAAACTGTCTATTTTGGGAACTATAATTACCTCTCCTGGTCTTTAACTCGCTCTCTCGGGTGTTACTAATTACCAGCAATCAGCGAGTCACGAAATGGATATAGCAACGTTGTGTAAACAGAGAAGCTTTACATTGCTTGTGTACCAATTTATTGTTATGGTGGAAGAGTCTAGGTTACCGAGACGAATTTAGAAGGATTATTTCCTTCCTATAATGTTGATCAACTGTTCAAATGGACCGTATTTACCAGCGATTGCGTAGACACCCATAAGTGAATGACACAGATGATTGGCTCTGCACGCGATGATAAACTGTTTTGGCTTTCACTTACTTCGGGGCATTCTTTTGTCCTCTCAGCAAATATGTTTTTTTTGCGCGTTCACAGTTCACTGTCCACTGAAGTGTTTTCGTCTATTCCGGATGTTCTTTTTCCACTGTTACCGTAGTGCCACTACACTACTAACGTAAAAGCACTTCTGTTCCCTCACGAAATGTTTATGTCCCGCTTCAATCGGTATGATTTCTAAATTGATTTTGCCCGTTGCGTTTTGTTCCTTTGTGCCTACCAAGGAAACTCTTTGAAGCTTGCTCCTGGGTACATCTTAAAGCAGCGCTATAAGGTCTGCTCTCTTGCCTTCTCGTATTGACCAATTTAAGGTGAGATTAGTACAGAATAGAGGGCATAATATGTTCATATCCTGCAACGCCTTCCTTTAATTGTCCTTCTAGTGAACTCTTTCCGGTGGCTATAAAAAGCAGTTACATAAAGACAGGTTAAAGTTATGCCTTACTGAAACACCCTGTACTTCAGTTGTAGCGGAAACTTCATTTTCACTAGCAGTAAATGTTGATTATTTTATTTTGATTCTGGCTTTCCCCGGTATTATACAGCTTTTTAAAGCTATGATTTAATCTCTTGACTGGCGTAAGCGGATCATTATGACAACTTGCGTTTCTTGTCATCCTATATATTAAAATTGCGGCTGCGTTTTGTAGAGACTGCCTCTTATACTATCGAAACGAAAATAATGATATTGCTTGATTCCACGGGTCAATTCTGTACGCTACAGTATCTTTCGTGGTAATAGAGAACTTCAATTTCGGCTATCTTCAAATATAAGTCCATCAAAGATTGACGTCTTTCATGCTGCAAAGTCTCAAATAACCTTTCTTTTACTTACAACGTCGTTGCGCCATTAGAGGCAAACTTAATTCAGTTGTAACATCGTCAGTTAATCAATTGTTGTTGAAAACCAAAATGCCTCCCCCCTTTGAATGCCTGGTGACATTGTTCTTCCAAGTGATAGAAATCTGAAAACATTCTTATTTATAACAAGAAAAACGTCAACCCGTTAATATAGATGTCACTTAAGCCCTGAGAAACCTCTGCATCTAAGTAATAATTTTGTCTTTAGTGCTGAAGTATTAAATTTTTTCCATACTTTTTTCTATGCAATGTAATTGTGGTGCTGGTAACCGTTACCACACTTCAACAAATTGTTTGATTTTTCGGTGTCATAATTTTTATTTTGCAAGTAAAATCTCAATTTAAAACGTATTGAGCCCAGTGGCTAATATTCTTAACGCTCTTACTTCAGTTAATACAAGTTTTCTTGAATATGAAAATTTGGCAAAACTGAGACAAAACTGTACTGGCCAAGTGTTTCTAACTTGTAGTTTTGTGGTTAAATTCTCCGACTTCTAACTATCTCCTTGTTTCGTTGTACATCATGTACCAAGTCAGTGGTTCAGTTAGTTTATTTATATTTGTGTATGTCTTCTTGAAATGAAAGCTGTCGAGCAGTTCTTCGATGTGGTACTTTCATGTTGCTGTGAAGGGTGGATCTAAGTCCGCGAATGAAACTCCAGCGGGTCCCCACTCAAATGAATGCTATTTAAGCTATGGTTTCGCATTCTGATTTGTATGATGTACAACTTCCAAATCTATGGATGAATAGCATTAAAACTACTACTCAGTGTGGGCTTCAGAAAATTTGCCTATTTGTTGTTAATGTATGACACCCTTCTAAGGTAAAGAGCGCTTTTGAGTGGAATTTAATTTTACTTGAATTCTTGTTTTCAAATTCAACTGAACAAACTGAATCAAAAGAATTGATTCTTAGCGAGTCAAACTAAAACACTAAACTCTATCAAGGGTTGGTGTAGGTTGCAGCTATATAAAGATATGAATTGATGTGACTGGAATATTTAAACTGAGGTCATTTTACAAAAACTGACTACTCGTTTTCTCTATTACTTGTCTACTATTTAACCATTTTGCTCAGTTGTGGGCCTCTTTCAATGCACGGCTGAAGGAGGCGGGCATGAATAAAAACGTCTCTCTTTCTACATAGACATTTTGCACATGGGCTTATATATATATTTCCACATTTCCACACGGGATTTGTAAGTTCTTTTACGACACGCTTGAAACGTTCAATATAGACTCCCCAAAATTATTTTTAGTTTTTAAGGTAATTCTACTGAAATAGAACTTGCGCTACCTGATAGTTTTGTCAAACTTTGCCTATTGCCTGTACATCTAAGAGGAACTTGAATCTTGAAGTAAAGGTGGGGTCCCTGTGCTCATTTAGCAGCGCAGCACCTTTTTTATACACACGGTTTATTCACGATTGTTCGCTAAATTCACGTTTCCGACTATTTCAATTAGTGTAGATTTATTTTGTAGGAAGAAAACTATTACTCAATTTAAAACAAGCGAGAAAAATGATAGGTCGCCATACTCGTTTACGATAAAATGCCAATTTACCTCTCTGATGTGCGTTAGCCATAACGAAAAAGCCGCCATTTTTATTATAAATGCGCACGCGCTAATCGCCCGTAAAATTATTCGCAGTAAGGATGCGCAATGCAAAACTGTGGATGAAATTAAGACATGTAAAACACAACCCGGCCTTTGGCGGATTGTTTGCCAACTTGGCACATATATATTCTGCTCTACTGCCATCCTGTGTTCGCTTTCTGTGGGTGGGAGCTTGTCAAGTTGAATCCATTGTTCACAACGGAAGTGATAGTTTTTTAGTAACTTCCCCTGAACCTGAAAAGCTTTAATGTTATGATGGTGGCATTAATCCAGCCGGCTACAAAATGTCAAAAATCACTTCAGATTTCTCATTATCAAAATGGACGTAATTATTTTATATTTGCACGAAGGCCAGTATTTCGCATAATCTTAACTCCCTGGGAGAATTTGGCTCAGTTAAACCGTTTTCATCCTGAGCTAATTCTAGGAACTGGATTTTAGGCAAATTTAGATTAATTTGTTGAAGTTTAAAAATAACAACTATAAAGTGAATAGAAAAGTAGGTACGGATGGCGAACAAAAATTTAAAGACGATTAAACAGATTGCGATATGGGCTCTTGTAAAACTGTTACGAGACTGAACCGTTTTCGAAAATAACTCGTTTGTTTGGAACTTTTAATTATAACGTTCGGGGAACATTTGTTTGTGGTGAAGCTACGATTTTTGTCATTTAGATCCTTACAAAGTATTTTTTTAGCTCAACCGTGACATATCCCGTAAGTTCTTTAATCGAGGGTCAGTCACATAGCCTACCACCTGAGCCTCACAAAGCGAACAAAGACTTATTGCCAGTTATAGAGACGTTTCCTCAAACCGAGTTAATTATTGCTCGTTAAGAAATCGGCTTCATTCATCTGCCAAATAATGATTCTTGTAATGTCCTTCTAAATATATTAATTCTGTGGGTGAAGATTTAAAGCTAAAGGAAAGCTTATTGAGCAGATCTTGTGGCGTTGTTAAGTTTTCAATTTTTCCTGATTTGAGATTATGGCCAATTTCTCAGGTTTCAATTCTTAATGAATTATTATCTCTATGATTTGCTTGAATTTATTCATCATATATGTAAAACGTCTTTATCTCGGCGTGCATGAGCCACTGTGGTTTTTATTATCAATGTGCTACAGTTATTAAATCTTTGTTACTTTCTCGAACAAACCTGCAAGTTAAACGAATTGCTTCATCTTTTTAGCCTCATTTCTTTTCAGTTGATTAAAATTATCAGATTTTCCGGTGGCTCGATTAACGTTTTTTGACGAGAATACAGAAAGAAATCTGAGTACCTGAGCGGGTTTAATAATCTTCATAATTCATTGCATCCTTATATATCTGGGTCGTGCGAGCTTTCAATAACGTTTCATTAAACACGTTATTTTCTTTGGTATCTTTTGTTATCTCTTTGTTTCTTTTGTCTGTTCAACAATTAAATATGTCTGGCAGTAAAAGAGATTTTTCTTTTTAAAAGTTCCGAACTTTTTGAAATGGCCGCTATTGGCGCCAGATAAGACTTAGATAAGGAACTTAGAGGGGTTCTAATTTGGTGATTCGTCGTTTACAAACCTTTAGATTGCTCTTGCAGTTTGTGCGGCGAGTTTTAATTCCATTTAAAATTAGAGAAGGTCTTTGAAGTGCTCTAAGCTTATTAATGAGCTTACAACCCGTTATTATAAAGTCTCTTAACACGTGTGTGTTGGTGAAATTATACACATGTATATACATTGTAAATTGATAATTGCTATGGAGAGTTTCAAAGTGCCACCGATTCCTCGAAATTGAGAAGTAAAGAACCGAAAAGATATATGAACTTTTCAATTAACTTTACATCTTTATATCCCGGGATCTCTATCTAATTCTGATATTGTAGATATTTTGCCTACCGGTGTACAGGCAATTTTACTTGCCGACTCCGTTTCTGTTGCACTTTGCTATTTTTCTGTAATTATTTTACACTTGCAAGTCTGTAAGTAGCTTTTAGAAGGACGTTCTTCATGAAACAATTTAAGCTTCTTATTAAGTTGAAGTATTTACTCTGAACTTATCGGCAACTTAATAACCTTGTCCGAGAAAATTAATCGTTAATTCCACTTCTGATCAACTGAAAATTCCTAATAGAGATTAGTATCAAGAAGACATTAGGCTATGGTCGCAGTTTTAAAGTTATATGAGATTTTGGCTAATGCCAACTGAACGAGGTTATTGTTAAATCGTTTTCTTGGACACCTTGACACAATAAAACATTTTTTTAAATCCCCGACAATTTTTTCACGTACATAAAGTTCGAAGGTAGTGCTATCACGCGAGGAATTTGAATTAAAGTAGGTGTTCAACTGTTGAATACTTGAAATGTGTGGAACTCTGTCACCCAGGGTTTTCAATTTTCTTTCGCGTCTGCTGTTGGTATATGAAACGCTTTAGAATAGCCTGAGTTATTAAAGTAGCTACGTAGTGCACTTTGAAAAATTTAGCAATCGTCATTTCCAATCGGCTTCAATCTTCTCCATCCTCAGCCATCCTTGTTACTTTTTGGTTTAGTATCACTCCTTTGGAGTTTTTCTTCCTTAGCAAACTATTATTTTTAGGTTTCCTAAATTTTAAGGGTAATTTAGGTTCTCAAAGAAATAACCGAAAATATCGTGACGTTACTCGTTCAACCCAAGACATTTTCCTGTAGTTTTTCCTGATAAACCCATAACTGAGGTACAAGGTTGTTCCGGGGTAAAAAGTAAAACCTTTTATTATATAAACTGCAGTGCTTCATAAGGACTTTTCGCCCCTGAGAAAAACGGTACGTAATTGTACACACGTGTAAAATTACGGTTATTTTACGTGTGATCTGTTATAAACGACTTCACGTTTGATAACATGTTTGACTCTACTGTTCTTTAATTTATTGGTGTATTGTCTGCGGCAAACCTCGGAAAACTTCGGAAACCTTCGGAATTTTTTCGGAAAATATTCGGTAATGTCCGTGTGACCTTCGGACAACATTTTTAGAATCTTCGGAAATCTTCGGAAAATGGTCGAAAATTGTCAAAAACCTCGTCAAAAAATGTTTATAAAATAATCAAATGCGCTCATTCGTGAGATATCGAGTTGAATTGTCAAAGAGAGATTTCATGTGCCCGCACGCCCTTGTATTAATCTATATTTATACCAACTGGCTCATAGCATGAAGGAACTAGGAGATGCCAGTTCATCGATGGTTACTCCCCAGCATTCTGTTAGCTTGCCCAAGGATTCGCCGATACCCAAGTATAGACCCTTTTCATAAATGGCTGCCAATTTAAAATTCTTTTATATGCATTCAAATTAGCCTCACTAAACTCGTTTGGGAGTAAAAATTCTTTTGAATTATCAACTCAAAAACGAGGTTAGTCAGGCTAATTTTAATATTTACAAAAGAATTTATAATTGGCAGCCATTTATGAAAAGGGTCTATACTCCAGTTCTGGGTGGAGAGAGACACTATGCGAATAAAGCGTCTTGTGCCAGAACACTATGTATTGAGGGCTCCAACTCGGACCGTTCGATCCGAAGTCCGGCGCGCTAACCATATTAGGTCACCGCGCCTTCCTCACAAAGCATGTAGAGAAACAGTCAGCCGGTTATATATCGTTGAATTATGGGTTAATATATTGCTAGTAGGCGGTTTATAACTTTACTGTGACACCGTTAACCGGTAGAAACAGTGGGTGAATTGGCTCACGCGTACGTGACATAGACCCAGTAATTAGAGGCATAGTGGTGGATTTAGTAGGACTTGTTAGCCCAATTATCTTGATTTGACTCTTCGAGCTCTTCGTGTAAGGCTGCACAAAATGTAACGTATATATGGCATATAAATTCATATTTGAACTGCAGATGTAGATGAAAGTGAAGAATGATCGTATTGGAAAGAAAAAACCTGAAAAAATCAGGCTTCAACGCCCTGATTATGCTTAAATTAGAAATCTACCGCGATGATCATTCTTCACTTTCAGCTGCACAAAATGTTGTAAATGTAATGTAAAACTTTATTTAAACACGGAGAATCATCAGTTAAGCTAAAAGTTAAAAACTAAAACTCGCCTCTAACTGCCTTTTTATCATACGAAACGTTCCCAAACCATCCATGAAGAAACTCCCCAAATAACGTTAAGATAAAAACAAGTATATTGCGGTAGTTTCGGTTGCTTTTGTATCACGTGATTTCATAGAACCTTCATGAAGACGCAGGCCAAATACAGACATTCGACCACTAAAAGGCTTTTCAAGTATTACTCTTGACATGTTGTGATCAAAACAACTTCTAATCGTATTTTGGCTCCACTTGGCCACCCATGACAAATATGTGAAGTGGATCATAGGCCTGAAAATATGAGAACTCTCTATCTCAGTCGGGTTATATTCAAAACTGGAATAACTGAATAACAAAATGGTTAAATTAGCCTGCCAAGTGCAAAATTTCTCTATCCTGGATTCGTGACGATGCCCAAAAATAATAATGCCAAGTGGATGATTGCATGCCAAAGACTGTGTTTCATGACTTCCCTGAAGTGTCATGTGATTCTGTTGTAGTCATGTCGCCGTGGCATAATATCGCTGAGAAAGGCATTGAAACTGTCAACCCATAAAACTGCCAAACCTCAAATTGCGGTGTTCGCGGCATTTTGCAGTTACCAACAATTCTAGACTAATTGTTCTTCCACTTTCCATTGTTTTTGTGTATTTTGCCAGTTCTGTTCGCCACCGCAATGCTTTGAATTGACTTGCAAGCGAGATGATATCAACTGTACTTGCAGCTGCAATTATTTTTACCAGCGCGTTATATTGATATCAAAAGGGCTAAATATACGTATCTGTAGTTTTGCTTACTCATTTTTGTTTACAGGTTTTTCTTTTAAATAGCAGCTTTCGTCAAGGAATTAATATCGGCTTTGGGCGATTGAGTGTTTCTCGAGTAGACTTTTATCTCTTGTGACGTCATAGATACCCAGCTCGTGAGAACTAGGTCACTTCCGCGATCTCTTACAGGAGTTTTGGCGCGCTATTAAGTACCGCGGTGCGCCTAACATCACTTGATAACCAAAGGTTTCGTGATCATAGCCTGGTTTCATCGGGAACATTCCGGCCAAGCTTATTTCGTCAGTGAAACTTTAATTGAGGTTAAAACAGTGCACAAATTGAATTGAGCTTTACGGTATTTGTAGATGGTTGCGTGCATGGTATTGCAAAAGTAATTTCGGCCACCTTTCGCTTCTTTTCGTAGAGTAACTATGGAATTTGGGTGAGGGCAAAAGAGCAAAAGTGACCTAAATATTGGCATAGGAGTGACATTCTTAGTAACGTTTGTTTTATTGTTCACCTTGTGACTTGATATATGTTGACCTTGAAAAATTTTTTCACGAAAGAACAGCTTTACATTTGAGAAATAAGGCGACAGTTTTTAGTTTTTGCCGCATGAAAATTCCATAGAGGAAACCGGGCGAGTTAGAATCGGAGGCGTTTTTGGATTTGCCGACTTTTCGGTAATTTCAACCATAGCCCAATCGTCAGTTTTATAAATAACTTTGAAGAGGTGACGCCAATTTGGTTTCTTATTTGATCAAAATCTCCCTTTGAAAAAGGGAGAAAGGGTGTTCTTTATCTTTTATCCTGAAGCTTCAACATTAGAGTTCAACAAAACGTATTGGTAAGTTCAGTTATATCCAATGCATTTCTTGAGAGTTTAGAAGAGAATGGTATGTACATTTAAAGAGAGTCAGAGACAAGCCGCAAATCACGATATTTTCGTTTTAAGAATACATGTAATGTTATGTACTTAGGGTTTGAACTATTAACAAGCAATTCGTTCTCCGTGTCAGGGCCGAACTGTGATCATAATATTTTGTTAAAATATTGCTCCTTTCATATTTATATAAATAACTTGACTTAGTTCGTTCTGCCTCTATATGGTTTAGTTTTTGAACGATCTTAATTTACTTAGAATCTGTACGTAATCACTAAAATGTGTCTTACGGCAGAACCAACAGAATAAATCACTTTTCATGGCACTTCGTCGTTTTTTTATTCTACTTTTAGAAGTAAGTGTTATTTGATGTTGTTTCTCTTTTCCTTCATGTCCTTTCATTGTCTTTTTCATTTGAGTATCCCGAAATTAGCCATCACTGGTCTCTCACGAAAAAAGAAAAGATTTCATTCCGCCCTTCAAGTTGCTATGTGGGAATAGTTTTGTACAGTATTTTCAGTTAACGCTTCGACATTGTCTTCTTGAAATGATACACCAGTTTCAGCATTGATACAGCACCAATTTCTAAAAGGGAACACAGCGTAACAGAAAAGCTCTCGACCTTGAGAGAAAAACAACCAGTTCGGTGACGTATAAGTTAGCGTGCGATATGTACGATATTGACCGGCTGTGCGCTCCTTCCCACGCCATTTAACTTCAGTCATCGTAGTCCGAGTGATATTATCGCAGTCATTATATTATCTTAAGAACCCCAAGCAATAGATCACCGTCACCGACATCGTAATCACCAAACAATCAGTTCTTAAACAACAAGTGTAGTTGTTCTGGTTTGCATGGTCCTTCTAAAGGGAAGTCCATATCGAATCAATATCGGCCGTATCGTATCGACCCGACCCTCCACCCCCTCACTTAAGAAGATATTTCCGTTTATATAAAAGCACCGATCTCTCAGTCACAATCTATATGTGTTTAAAACGGCCGTGGGTTCTGACACAACTTTCCAGTCTATACAAACATACGGTTAAGTTCGGCTAGTTTCGTTTCCACTCATTACTGATCTTCATCACTGGCAGTCGAGTTTCAACTTCTCTTCTGTGAGTATAAAGCTTTTATATTGAAAATTTTATTGTAATGCTTTATCTACTCCATCGACCCACGAAATTTTCTTAGAAATCAGGGCAAGGCAAGGGAGGAAAAAAACACAAATATCTTCAAAGGTCATTGCAGTGTATTCTTAGCTTATCTTTCCAGAATATTCGAGCTGCGCGTGCCGCATAGCTGAGGAACATGCTATCATTGCTCGGCATGTAGCAATATATACTGGCAAATACAGTGAAAATATTCGCTCCTTCTTCTAAGATTTGTGTGCTTATCTTATTTGCTGTGCGTTTTTTTTTCTGATTCCAATTGTCGTCCGTTGTTTGCTTTGGTTAAAACATTGCAGGTTAAATCTTAAAGTTACTAGTTTTTATTCGGGTTGCAATATGTCTCCTCTTTCTTAATACACAGTATTGATTTAGCTGATGGAAAATCACTTATTTTATTGATTAAGTGTGTTGCAGACGTCTTTGTGCTTTGCTGTAAGATTACTATTGTTAACTATCCTCTATTTATCACTCTGTCTTACGCCTTTGGCGACTGGTCTAAGAATAACCCAACGTGGAAGCTGGGTGAAAGGAGAATAAAGGAAGCTATCTTCAATTAAAACGAAACAGCCATCATCTCCAGTGTGATGGAACTTAAGGACTTTAATTTTCTTGCACAAATTGATAATCACCTGTGTTTTTAAGTTAATTATGCGGGATCATTTTCCTTTTCAAAAGCACGTGCGTTATCTTGTCTACGAAATTCAAAGCAGCCAATCTGGTTTTATTAAAATAAACATTTCTTTTGTTAGCACAAAGAAAATCAAGGCAAAAGTTACAAGAGTGGCCGATTTTCTTGTCCTATCGTTTTGTATTTTTCACAGAATTCTAAGCTTCAACTAAACGGAGTTGAGATCATATATATTTAATAGCGTAGCCTTTAGCACAATAAGTATTAGCTTTTTAGTTCGTGCCGACCCTGCTGATTTGTCATGAAATCAAGGCTAGTGTACAAGTATATTAAACTCTAAACCGCAACTATGCAAATGACTACTGATGACGAACAACGAAAACCACTCTCTAAGTGTTTTCCTCTTCCAAGTTTTACACCCGCGGAGTGTTGTAATCATTTCCATTTTTAATTTTTTAATTTAAATTTCCGTGCCTTTGTCTAACGCGTATTAATCTTGTTCTCGCTTTCTGTGGCGCGAGGATTCCGTTATAAATAACGGCCTGGAATATATGGCTGTTCTTCAATTTCTAGTCCGTTTTGTCGCACCCTAATGCAATAACACTACTTATTTTGCTCATTAAACTTTAGACCCTTTAATAATGCTGCCAGATTAATAATAATCTGTTTTGAGCCGAACCAAAATACTAAGATGTGAATTTATTGCAAAGTAATAAAGCAAATTGTACGAGATTGCTTCCACTGTTACAGGATGGCTTTGACTACTTTAAGCAATTTACCACCCATGCGGCATAACCGAGAAATAATTCTGATTATTAAAGTCGAATTTTTCAGGACTGTTCTACGAATTGGCCTTAACACTGAAGTGCGTGTCTTACAAATGTACGGTTTGACGTCGTGAAGAACATTGTAGAAGTTGGCAAGGGCAAAAAAAAAAAGATCACACGTGTCAGTAGAAATAAAGAATAAGAGCTATATAATTGAGCGACCCGCACGCTGAGCGTTCGCACGGTTTTGTCTAATCTTCCATTCATTAAAGTCAAAACCACGGGAAGTCAATTTTGTTAGATCACGGAAACAAAAAGTATCACATTCGTAGTATTATTTCAGGTATCATAATAAGAAGTCAAAATATAAATACTAGAGAAGGAAATCAGTTTCTTCTTAATATAATTAGTCGGACTGCATGCCGCGATCACTAACGGGCTACAATTATCCGTGTTTTTGACATTAATAGGGATTCTTGACTGAGTTAATTGATGATGTAGCTCGATTTAGAACAGGGGCTGTCGCTTGTGACTTGAGCTTGGATTGAAAGGAAGTGATACTCCTCTCCAGTTTACGATGCTCTAATCACGCAGTTAAATATATCTTCTTGAATTAAATTCTATTACGGTGTTCAGCACACCTCCCGTAGAGGTCATGGGATCTTTGATATTAGTTTAATTAATGTTTAACATCGAAACTTTTTATAGCTTTACCTTCGCCCGCAGACTGCGCACGAAACATTGTTCGTGTTAAAGGATTGCCTTTGCAGGCCGTCATGGCGCCTCATCTCGTGAATAGATGCTAGCGTGTTACAGCGATCATTTAAGTTCAACGTCTTTAAGAGATTTATTTTCAGCTGAGTTAATTACCGAACCGTAGGTCACTTAATCACTTGATCGGACGCTACGTTTTGCGGCAAAGCCACCTGTTTATGAGCACCTTGCGATCCACTCGCCTTTCCTTGGTATGTCGCGTTTTACCCGAGAATCCGTCGTATCGAGCGTAAAGGATGCTTTTTTCACTGGGTCTGATACTACAGGCGGGTCATGGAAGCTACATATTACTGCTCGCGTGCCGCAGCATTACGCTATTGCCCAATCACTGAGTTTCCCGTGGGGGAACTTGAGTATATAGTGGTAATAGGTCAGTTGGAAATATGAAACACATGTCCCGCTTTGCTATCGAAGACTGTTGTTTTAATTTTGATTTATGTCTAAGTAAACCTTGTTAGAGCCCTAAAGGTGCATTCCCCTTAATTTGCTGTGAAAAATACCGTTGCGTGATTGAGCGCTCTGTTGGTGATGCGTGAAAAAAATTACTTTTATTTGTTGTGGGTGAACTGTTTCCATTAGTATCAATAATAGGCTAGCGTCATCGATCAGGCTATTTATCTTCCTAAGGACTATTCTCGCGTACAGCAGCCGTTTATACGTTCACTATCGTCCGGGACATGATAGCCTACGATAAGGAGCCGTCTTGACAAATGGACAAGGAATAGGTTTCTTTCATTGTCAAAACATGGTCGTTATTTCATCAATTTTTTTCCACTCTGGGAAAGCATTCACTAGCTTTAAAAATAGTCTAAGGTTAATGAGATTCTCGACTGCTCTATAATTACCGAGAATTTTATACCTAGAGCGGTCCCACGGCTGTCGGAATGAAGCTAATTAAGGAACGAATCACAGGCCATTCACTAATTCTTACTTGATTTACCCTGCTGCATGTGTACCCTTATCATATCGAGGTCCTTACGGCAATTTAGCTAATCCCGTTGAAATGCTCGTAACGGCTTAAAAGAAGACGAAATTTGGTTGATAATACAGTGGGCGTATCACTTCTTAAATGTTAATTCAAACAAGCCCATTGGCACACCGTCGCGAGTCATTAGTACCAGCTATGACTTTTGATTTAGTAGGACCCCTTTTTGTTCTTTATTGGAGTATATTACTGTTCCCAGCGGGATACGGTGTGCAAATAGGAAAGCTTCTAGATACGATGGATGCTTAACAACATTAAACCTTTTGTTGTTTAACATTACGGGTCATTGTGCCCGTACAAAGGGCTTGATAAGCTGAAGGGCTAATTGAATTGCATAATCCGCTCGATGAATAGCAAGCAGAGCTCTATTATGTCCTATCATTTACATATGACAGTAAAAGCAATTAGGAGCGTAACAAGTGGTAGTTAGTTGTAACAGAACGGCTTGATATTGTGTTCGATATTTTGTCTAATTCTCAGTCTGTTTGTATAGTCATTGTTTACCAGCAAACCCCCCGAGCTGGGGCTTTTATCTCCTGGAAGCAAAGCACGCCCAAAAAACATTTGCCTATTGTGAATGGGTGAGTGAAGTGCATGAACGGCTCGCAACCTAATCAGTGAACGTTATCTAAAACGATTACTCGGACACTGCTGCCGTTCAGAGGTGCTCGAGAGTGAAATAGATCTCATATCGAGCGAGGTAAGCAAATGCCAACACATTTTTTTGTAATATTTCATTTGCATCCAGGCAAGTACATAGCGCAAAGTAAACCGCGTGGCTGCTTGATGCGTTTTGAGCACAAACAAAGACTTATTTCAAATAGTTGGCCAACATTGAGGCCATCAGGGCAAGTAACATTCCGTACAGCTTCGCGGCATCGGGTTGTTTCACCGGAACCAGGTTCGGCTTTGACGGTGGCAGTGTACACGGATTAGAGGACATTTACACCCCGGGTATTCTCATCTTGAAGCCCAGAAGGATAAATCCGTAGTGCTAAGTGAAATCGGAAGTCTTTTTACTGAAAAGTTTGTAAACAAGGGGACATTTAGAACTCGCGAGCAAACAAGCCAGCCACATTATTTTCAAAGGAAATGCCATCTTTGAATATATTTTTAGCAGTGGGCCGTCAAGTCATGTAGTTAAATGCCGGCTGATCAGTTTGAAAGTTTTGCGAACACTCCAAGACAAAGCTTCTCCGCCCCCAGCTGATTCATGCTTTATTTTACGGTCGAGAATTTTACCAAGGTCGCGCCACCCTACATTTGTTATTTTTGCCCGACTTTCAGTAAGTCATTTACAATTGTCACCTTCAGAAGAAAAACAGCAATTTGTAGAGAGTCTTGTAATGTCGTCATATTTCTTAGATTCACCTTGCTCAATATAGTTCACCTTCTTCACGGAATTGGTCATTGATTCGCTTTTGGTATTTCGATTAACTTTGAAAAATTATTTCTCAATCTCACTTTTCTTTTCTTCATTTGCTGGTCCAGACGGTCACCCGCTACAGATTTCTTCGGATTTTCGTTTGTCTCGTCTCCTTAGTTTTATCGTATACCTAAGTGGCACGCAGTCCGAGAATTGCCTTTCGTGTTGAGATCACTTTCCTGACGGTTTTTCGCTTTCTCAATATGTCACTGAAGCGCCTGCCTAAGTGCGAGACGAGGTATGTCTGTCCTTGTGCTTCATCGTCCAATTTGGACATCAAATAGTTGACTTTTGGTCTTAATAGTAAATACGTTCTCTTTCAGAAGCCAAACTACAATTCGAAAGCCGCCATGAATGATTTATGAAAGTAAACACCGGCACAATAGCTTGCGTATTAGCGGTGGCGTTGTACTAAGTGTTTTCTCTGTACACGATTTGTTCATTCTCTACAGTAAGTTTGACTTTGGGTAGATTGATTGTTTGAGTTACATTGCTTCGGTGTCTACTTTAATTACTTTCCGCTAAACAAGAGCAAACGAATTGCCAGATGGAAAAACAATGTTTTATCGCCTAAACGTCTAAGTAATTTTGATGGAGTTGAATGAATGTGCCGTTCATTTGTATGTGATTATAATTGAAAAAGAGAGTTGTGATTGATTTAAATCGTTTGCAATGCTGTTTTGCGTGTTTTGGCGAGAAAAAGTTGTGATTTCTTTTAAGTCTCCACTTCCATGATCTTTGTGGCAATACAGAAATGAAGAATTTTGTTCAGACCAAATCAACTAAAAATTCTTTTGATTTTTTCTGCTTGTTCTCATCATTGTAATTGCCAGCTGAAAAATATGAAAGAGGGTTTTGAGTTCTTTTTCACTCGAAAGTTCTATTTCGGTTGAAAACAACAATTCCATGTGGACTGAGTGTGGTGTGGTTTATTGGATCACTGAGCGCTCATGAGCTATTCTGTGGGTTTATTTGGCGTTTTCTGACAATATTTTACCGAATAGTTTCAGTATCTAAAGCCTTATTTGGGTCGTTTACAACGCATTTCCTTGAAAAGTTATGACCGCAAAAGGAGAAGTGTTTGATCCTCGAGACAACCTCGTACGCTGTCAGTCCAGTCCGGCTCGATACTCACCACAGAGCAAAGTCCGCTTTTGTATTTCCAATACTTTAGATCGATAAATTCGATCCGCTAGACAAAAGTTAGCGGTATAGGTACACCGGGAAATTCAACACCGAATCAAATATCGTGAGAGGCTAAGCACGCATCAAAACCGAATCGCCTTTTTAGTGGAGTGGGTGAAGTATGTATGCAAATATGGCGCGCATCTCGTGTGGGTTCGTTGTCGAAATTAATTACTTTCATTCGCAGATGACACATTTGGCAAATCATTAGTGACAATAATAAGGTGTTTATACTTTTAGCTCTGTTATTCAGTGAACCCAGGACGGGTTCGCTTTTTTGAATGACATTAGGGCGACACTGAATGCCAGCGAGACAATCCGTGCGTGAGAGAAGCGTACTTTTTGTGGCGATTTTTTTCCCCGAGCTTGTTTACATAGACATAAAATGGTTGTTTTGACAATCCGGGGAGGTTACACAGCGAGTTGTAAATGGCACGGCGGGTCGCTAAACAGCTGAACAAGGGCCAATATTTCTTTTCTCAACGATCAAACAATAAACTGCTTATATTTGCTACCTATATCGAGCAAAGATAAAGCATTTTTCTCTGACGTAGTCACTACACGACTTTATAAACTGCGAAACAATAAAGCTCAAGAATTTCTTTCACTCTTTGTGAGGTGGTGGCAACAAACAGATAGAAGTCATCAGCCTTGACGCGAGAACCGCTTGTTCGCTAATGAGCTTTCGCGTTGTTGTTTTCTTTCTTTGTGCAAATATACCAGAAAGTTAAAACTTCGAAAATAAACAACAATAATAACATGTCCACCAAAGAGAATAAAACTAAAAGGAAGCGGAACATGGACTCGTCTTGAAGTGGTGTAAGTCTCTAAGGTTTACTTTTGTGTATGTTTTGTTCAGTTTCAACTGACAATTTTCTTTTAATTCCTCGTTTGCCATGATGCATTTTTAATGTATAGCCTTTCGCAGCTGTGTACTTGCCCTTGGTGAAGCCGTACGCTGAGATTTTTGATTTCTCTTACCGAGCACAGCACGTCTCCAATTGACAAAATCTCAAGCCTGATTTTATTTCGGCACAGTTTAATTTTATGTTAATCGAGCAGATGACACATTTTCAAAAAGCATTTATTTATCAGAACTATCGTTAAACGTGGCCATGTTAACCCGCTGTTCTTAGCCATGAGGAGACCATCTCATTCGGAGATTATATTCATAACGGTGTATGTGCATGGCCTGCAGATAAGCTTCGATATCAATACTGTATATTTCTTTACATGAAAAACTAATTACTGCGCCCAAAGAGACGCCAGATTTAGGCATATTATGGCTCTGTTGATTGAAAAACCCCATGTTTGTGAAGTTATACAAAGTCACCAAAAAAATTGTTCTTCATAACAGTCGCGTATTGTCGAGCCAAAATGTCACATTTCATAACTATTTTGTCGTTATACACATGCAATGCTGGGAAAAGCAATTAGGAGTCACTCAATTAGCGAGAGCTTGACTCGAGGGAAAACAGAAAGACATTAGAAATGGCCGACCGTCTGGATCCTGATCGCATGCAATAGGCCCAGTGTACAGATCATGATTTTAGCTAAATCGACTTGGACGGAAGACGGGAGATAATGCGAAGTTCATATGTGGGGGCGTGGGCTAACACACACAACTAAGACATCTTACGTATTGTTCGCATGAACTTGGGCTATAATCCATCGAACTCAATATGATAGATAAACGATCATGTCACTCAAGGCCTATAACTTTCAAATTTCAATCGGGGCAGACTCGCATACCTCGTACATTGTTTAGCTTTCGATTATATCAACTAGTCTAGGTGATGAGTATTACCATTCTTTGTCGCAGTAGAAAAGTTTGTGTGGTTTTATCTGCCTGTGAATCTCTATTCGTCTGACGGTGTGATACGAGTCTTCTTTGAGGCCATCCCCCAGAAAAGCTTTTTTTCGGTGATATGTGATTTTCTGCCAAACATCTGTCAGTGAAAATGATAGCGAGAAACTTTAGCGCACAATGGACTATTAATTGAGGGGTACTTTCTTATCGCCCACTTCAAGTCACTTTTGACGAAAATTGGAAAGTTTGGCTTAGAGGAAACTTCCTTGCGGTTGTTTTTTACACTTAAGGCTTCGCAACTTCAAGAAGTGTTATCCGATATCTGTGTTTTATATCCCATCTGCCATGAACATTGTTTAGGTCGAGTTAATAACACCTTGCGGTAATGATTGACATCGTCGCCATAGCGACCTTGTAATTAGAGCTTTGCACGCCAATCAGGTAGCTAGAGTTTAACAAACGTAATACTCGATCTTAGCGATAATATACCCCATGTTTCTAACCCTCTTGATAAATACTGACACTTTACAGAAACGTTACCACACCCCCGCGTTTAGCCTTAATAGACGGCTACCAAGAAGGAGAACTCGTACAACAACCGGCGCAATGTTTGCTCCGCTTCCAGCCCTGAGCTTCACGCCGCAACAGATCGCACAGGTCTGCGAAACTCTGGAGGAAAGCGGTGACATCGAGCGGTTGGCCAGGTTTCTTTGGTCCTTGCCAGTGGCCCCTGGGACGCTAGAAGCCTTGAGCAAACACGAAAGCGTGCTCCGTGCGCGAGCCATCGTGGCGTTTCACATGGGAAATTTCCGGGACTTGTATCACATATTGGAGACGCATCGCTTCGGCAAAGACTCGCATGCAAAACTGCAAGCGATGTGGCTAGAAGCTCACTACCAAGAGGCCGAGAGACTTCGAGGTAGACCCTTAGGACCTGTCGATAAGTATCGCGTTCGCAAGAAGTTCCCTCTTCCGAGGACAATTTGGGACGGAGAGCAGAAAACGCACTGTTTCAAGGAGAGGACAAGGAGCTTGCTTCGCGAGTGGTATCTTCAAGATCCCTACCCAAATCCGACAAAGAAGCGCGAACTGGCGCAAGCCACCGGCCTTACACCGACACAAGTTGGGAACTGGTTTAAAAATAGACGACAAAGAGACCGTGCTGCTGCAGCTAAAAACAGGTAACAAATTCTCCATTGTACAACTTGCACATTTTCGCTTTAGCGTCTTTGCTTTCGCTCTGTCTGGGTCTAGTGCCGTTTGTTGATTTTACTTTAGTACGCAAACCTAAACATGGAAATCCTCTCAACGAAAATTCCCTTTTCGCCACCAAAAGCTCAAATCTCAGCACAGCTCAGCACGTTTGAAACGGAAACAGTCAAATTAGGATAAAGTTTAGTGGTGAAAATGCGATCCATTACTGTTTTTATGAGGGTTTCGCGGTCGCTTCCGTCACACAAAACTCCACGCTTCTCTGAAATTGGTTTGGGTGGTTTGCAGCATTACAGATGGGGTAGAACAACGGTTAATCCTGAAATATACACCGCTCGGATAAGACCATTGATAGTCCGGCTCGGTGACAGTGTGTATATTTTATGGAGGCATGTGGTCAACTGATCGAAACAGACCTATTGCTATTTGTTTTAAAGACTCACATTTGTTTCCCTTTATTCAGAAGCGTTCTGCTTTAAAGGAGAAATAGCCTCAATCGCATTGTGCTCGATAGCCATGGCGCCAGCAAAATTTGTGTACAATAGCACGCGCGTATCGCATATAAATTGCACGCATGGTTTTCGTCTGTATCATCGCCGCGCTATATACACTCGTCTGATGAAGGAAACTGATCGAGATACCGTTTCCCCTGAGATCTCCGGAATTGTTCAACATCTCTTAAATTCCACTCTACAATCATTTGTTTTCGCAAGGAATATTTGATAATTTTCTTTGGCACTTAGATAGGATTACGGTCCACATTTGCTTATTTGTTTACCGTTTTTTTCTTACCTAATAACTATTTGGAGACAAATGGATCGAGTTTTATTTTTTCACGCGCGGGCACATTGCTGATGGCTCGCCAAAATTGTAATTCTATCTTTCTTAAATTGTTTCTAATCGTTGACGACGATAGATATAAAAAACTAAATATCGGCAAAGTACGAGTAGCTGAAGAAGGCGAACAGGACAAATGTAAGTTTTTAAACGTTCAAACACCCATATATATCAAGTGTGAAGTGGGAGGCACTCATACTTTGACAAACTTTTATAACGTGAAAAGGCGATAACAAGGTTTCGCATTTAGCAAGAAAACATTAAAACTAAATGACGTGAAAGCTTAAAATATTAATTAAACTCATTTGCCTGACGCAGACAGGGCGGATTGCGCGGTATTTAAAACGTTGCCTTGCAAATCCTAATATTATCCGCAAACAGAAAGGGGAGAAAGAAAAACATTACATATTTCATGTAGGACAAATTCCTTAACATGTAGATATTTTGGAATGTTTGTTTTACGCGGCGTTATAATAAATAAAAGCTTACCGTTTTGCTGCTTTTTTATGCGTTTGCGGTGTGAATGAATTTAAAGTTAAAGTAATCTCCAAATCGCACAGTAAGTCTGTTTTGAGAATTAATGAAGTATTTATTTGAATGGAGTCTTACTGATACGAGCATCGATACCCTACTGGTTATTTCGTCTCTCTGTACGAGTTTTATTCTTGCAACAACGCAAGTTTTTAAAGCGCGCTTCACTTTCTAATTTATCTGTTGACTTGGTAGTCTTGGTAGTCTAACCTACTATTTCATCAGGAGTGTAATCCGTAAGAGATCCAAAATTCGGCAGTTGGTCTAAACAAATAGATCGTCTGTGTGTTTGCCACGGAAGCGCGCTCTTGTTGTCTTGTTATGAAAATCGCGAGATCTTTGTTGAGTACAAATGAAAATCATTTGCGCCTAGTTTAGGAGTAGGAAATTGTCAAATTGAGTGAGTTTACTGTGATAAGTATCATTAAAGCCGTTAAGCCTTTCAGGCATACTCTTTCACGCCCAAGTTTATAAAACTTAACAAGAAAAAAAGTGCACCGAGATAATGGCTTTAGTCCGGTTTATTAATAAATCTTGTCTTGCTTCCTTTTTCCCGGCACGTATGTTATGGTGAAGAGTATAAATATAAAAATTGTTTTAGCGAGTTTCGATCACAACTACTTATCCGCAAATGCCCGAGTAGACATATACGTATATATATATATTTTATAAAAGTGTTTGCTTTACATCGTTTTTTGCTGTTTTAGTAACTTGTGGCAATCAGAACCTAAGCGACAAAAAAGAGAATCATTAATCTGTTTCTCCAGTTAAAGACACATTCGACAACATCGCTTCCAAAAATACAATCGAAAAATAAGTGATAATGGGCAAACAAAACAGCGATATCTGTATTATTTGATATTGGCTAAGTACGAGTATGAAGAAAATATCTTCAATGGCAATGGCCTAATGTCGTTTGCGAGTTTATTTCTCCTATTCAATCGGTGGTGTTCGATTTTTAACAATAAATATAATTTTGCAAATGTACGTCGTTTTGGAAACACGATGTACTTCTTGGCAATGGCCATTTTCTCGACGCGAGTTCCTCAGTTCATTAGTGGCTTTAAGAAATCAGTTTCGGTTAATAATGAACGAGGTGATTCTTTAGAAAGAACTTTTGAATCTCGTTGTTTCAACACCTGAAGGAAAGTTTCATAGAAACATAGCTTTTCAGCCTAGATGTTCGAACACCGTGACTCGGTCAGTGTTCGATCCGCCAAGAAACTTCATCCCGCCTCAAATTTGTATGTAGGCCTTTCAATTAAACATTTACTACGACTCCCTGTAGGTCTTAATAGTTCAATTGGAAAACCCCGCTCATACGTCTGTAATTACGCGTGTGCATCTAGTAAATAAAGTTGTTTGGGGTTGGATGTTTATATTTAATGTTCACTTAGATAGGGAACAACATCAGTTGAACCTTTTTAAATCGGTTGATAACTGCTGCAAACCAACATTACAGTAGAATTAAATACTTGTTAGCCGACCACATGTCTCTTTCTCCGTTGGAATAAATGAAACGCCTGTAGAATCACTTCTCATTTCAGCAATTGAGTACGATACATTTGTTCTTTTAATGTTGAAAGCCTATTCATACAGGCGCCAGGCAAATCACAGATGGTCACTGCCTGCAGCGATTATATTACCAGGAATTATCCGCTGATTTCTTTCAATTTTCACCCCAGTGAAAACCTTCGTAATCCGATGAGTTTTTCCAAATTACTTATGATTTATTTCATTTCCCTTCGCAGAATGAACCAACAACAAGGTCAACACCTATCACAGTGCAAAGGGAGTTTTTCTCCGGAGGGAAAAGCTATGGAAGACTTTCGCGGGCTAAAAAATTCACAACTTTCCAGTTCAACAGACGATCTACGTAAAGGAGAATGAATCTCAGAAGAAAAATTTAAAAACAACGCTTTCGAGCAACCAAAGAGAGAAACAGAGGGCAATCTACTACAGGAAACGAAAAAAAGAAAAAACGCTGTGGATGGACGCTTGTGGATCCAAAAACACACACGCAGAAGGACACTCGATAAAGCGACATAAAGTTTATTGTTAAATTTTGAATTGTTGTACAGAGAATATCGTTGTAAATGTTCAAATATACAAATATAATATAGTGCGGTCTGCGCGGTTCTTGTAACATAAAATCTTTTCGTACAGGGCTACTGGATGTTGGAGGACTTGACAAAGAAAAAAAAAGTAAAGAAATTCAACGTATTGTGGCTGACATTTTCATGTTTTGATGATGCGACAGCGCTTAAGTCGCTATCATGAGTTTAAAAGAGAAGGAACGACAGAGAAAATAGTAAAGTTGTTGAAATACAATGAGTATTTTCTTTTCTCTTGTAATCTATATGACAGTAATACGCGATCAGTTTTCTGGATATTAGTTTTGGGATGTAGCTGTAGCTTTCTCTATTCAACTGGCGATAAGTGAGCAGTTTTTTTGCGTAGGTGTCATCTTTTATTCAGCTGCTGTAGCGTTTCATTAATGGCAAGTCTTTTGTTCGTATCCATTGACACTTTCCCTTGCTAACTCGTTGTCTTTTCAAGCTATTTTCAAATGCATGATTAGCATTTGAAAAAAAATATGAAGAAAAAGAAACTCGCTAATAGATCCCTTTTGTAGAGACGGCCTGAAAGTGACAGCGTGTTATAACGATTAGCACTTTGCCTTAGGGCTTGTAAAAGGCGCTTTAATTGCTCACGACTTCTATTCTTCTTCGCTACAAATGGCTTCCAAACAGTTCCTTCAAAGACCGAGAAAATACCGTTTTGCGTTACATTGCTGTGAGGGTTGCTTTATCGACAAAAGATGTCAAAGTAATGTCAAATGCACTCTTAATGATTGCCACCCAACAATAGTTAATTATCATAATGTCTCCGTGTAATACGCCTCAACTGTAAACAGAGCGGTCGTCGCGAAGCGTTTGATCATGGAGGCCAAAAATGACCCTAATGGCTGCAATCACTTAGCGATGGAGAAGTATTAATCAAATGACGTTTAGCCTTTTCTCTGTTTCTGTTTGCGGCAAATCGAACTAACGGAAACCTTGCCTCGAGAACTTGTTTTTACGGGTAATAGCGCGGGGCAGATGTTCCGAATCTCGATTCAAAGGTTTTTTTAAGAGATAACAGCCGAGTGAAGGTCTCATTGTAAAAGATACGCTATCAACGCTGCAAAAAATCTCGGGTCACAGTTTGTCAGGTGCGGTTGAGCTCAATAACTCCGAAGAATGCGGAGACATTTCTCGACAGGAGATTTTTAAGAAGAAAACACTTTAAGCTTATCGATCTGTCAGTTAAGGGGGCATCGTCCAAATATTTGCCAAATAGCCGCAGATAACGGCTAGGTCTATCTTTCAAAGGTTATCTATGTCCAAATCCCGAGAAATCCCAAATGGCTCTTGCCAAAGAAAACTCACAAATAAAAAAAGGACAGAACAAAATGCATTGTGCAAATTTGCCATTAATCGCCTCGCGTTCAAGGCTATAAAAATGTCTAGCCTCGGCCTTTGATGGTCTGTCATATCAGTAGATTATCGCTTTCTGAAAGCTTTTATGACACCCAAAAGCACCGGAAAAGAGGTATTTACAGTAATACATCCGAAACCAAACAAAACCGATATGTACATAAAGCGCTTTAAATATTAGAAATAAACAATTTTATTTTGGGAAATTCACACCATTTGTGGTTAGGGAAGTTGTAACATCATTTGAAAATTGCCTTCAGCCTTGGCAAAGCGAAATGTTTTTTAGTAATCCTCACGCAACATTTGCATATGACTTGTATGTCACCGTTCCTTAGCAGATGCAAAGCATTTGGCTAAAATCTCTGTAATTACTGTCCATCACATATCGTAACATAAAATCAGGACAAAAACAGGGCTCATGTCGATTTTATCTCGAACTGAGATACCAAAAACAAACAAGAAAAGCACTTACTTAAGTGGAATTTTTAACTTTCGCCCCAGATTTTGCTGTGATTCTTAAATTGCTACTTTTTTGCATTGCATTTAGAAGTTCTTGTATGTGCCGATCTGCCGTTATTACGTTGGGTTTGTGTGCCGATTGTTAGTGAAAACCATTAAAAATCAGCACAGATAAATACTGGAAATTGCCTTGATTTGACAGAAGTTTGGTCTATTTGAGCTTACCGTAATATCGAAGAAATCAATTCCTCCTGTTGAGTAAGTAATAGTAATAACAATATGACTACAAATTGATATAATTTACAGATGGTTGGAGGATCAGGCATTTTTAATGTTACGGATTTAAATTTGTCATTGCACATGTGCAACAAAAGCTTGTCAGTACTTCATGAGATATAACCGAATGTTTCATTTTGTTTTGAAAATGAGTCACTTACGATGACTGAGATTTACAGCTTTTTATTTTGTATCTATATCACGGAAGGCCCGGAATGATATCATGACGAAAATAAAATGGCATGATATTGTAGGGCTGTGGGAGAGCCTTTTCGCAGAAATGCAGTGTTTTCCTGGTCGATTCGCGCAGAAATTAAAAAAGAGGTCTCGATCGATATCTGCCCACTAATAGTTGTAAACATGGGAACCTATTCTTGATAATAATTTTTGCTGGGGCAAAAAGGCGGACCCCTTGTACCGGTGCTTTTATGAATACATTTTTGTTAGCTGATGAAATTATGGTTAATGAATCCCTCGCAATTCAGCCCGTCCATTAAGACACTCGATGACAGAACATATCCTGGCCGCGATTTCATGGCACACCAAAGTACGTCTGTCGTTCAAATCTGTGTGAAAAGGCAAGGGATTGTTTTTAACCCACTGAGCCATAATCCAATTCTTGAGTGTACTTGGCACTTATCAGCAGACATGTATGATGATATTCTGCTCAACAGAAATCTTCTTCCAGTAGCAAGCTCGATAGTGGCTAGCAGTCTGTGTTATGGTGTGTTGATGGCTGCTAGAAGTATCTTAGTTGAAACATTTCACGTGCTGAAAGAAAACAGAAGGACCTATGACAAAATGCTGATGTACCTATTTCACCCGAAACTTATGAATGCAATTGAATAACCTAGCAAACTTCACAGCGTCAGTTTGTAAGGACCTCACAGGCTTAGTTTTTTGCATTATATGCACAGTACACTTATAAAATGAGCCGAGTATAGGCGACCATGTTTGTTTTCTTGTTTAATAAGTGTGTGTTTATTTTATTTCACCACAGAAAAAAAAAAGAAAGGAGAGACGAGAAAGCGAAATCCAGGTTGGGCAGAACCAATGCTAAAATCTTAAGTTCCGTACGAAATGTAAGAGTTTTCCAGGTACATGAAGGAAATAGATCTCTGCATAGAAATGTTAACAATTAGAAAGCGAGAAGAAAGAGAAAGCGGAGAAAACGTAAGGGTAGTTAAGGTAGTGATTGTTGTTTAGCCAGCCCGGCTGACCGATCTGAAATACTAAAACAAGAAGTTATTTGAAAGCGTTGATCTAAAAATCTGGCTTGCAAAATTCAGACTCGTTGCCAGGACAAGATATGTCGGTGTAACGAGTGTATGTGAAAGTGGTCTCCTGTGCTCAATGTATACTCCAAGACATAGCGAAAACAGGCGGCAAGAATTATTACATAGCCCATTTATTGTTTTTAAGGTTTATTGATACAATTTTCTTTGATCCAAGATAGCTTCCTTGGTTTGTGGAGGATGCAATATTTCTGGGTGGTTCAAGTACAGAAAGGGCTCAACATAAATTTACGAGTCAACCAAAAGGGAATGAAGAAAGAGAAATACAAAGATAATACTGGTCAGAGTGGGCTGTAAGGCAAACATTAACCTTATAAATGCACCATACTGAGTTAAAAGTTTGGTTGCAGTTGAAGCAGATTTGTCTTGCTGGTAATATGGACAATTTTGTATGAGTTTAGTTTACTATAATGTCAACTGTGCAGTGTGGTCGTCTTTACTCCCATTTCTTGCATGGTTATAAATGTAGAATTTGCATAGAGTTTTTTATCTTGTTGTGCTTTTTATACTATTGTATACCAATGCAAGCAAATGACATCAGTGTCAGCGCTGTTGGCCGAGTTAGAAAACTGCTGCAACAATTCCCTTTCAATGAACTGAGCTGCCATTTTGGCTGCCCTGGAATCCTGAGCATTTAGCGAGCACTTTCGCGTGGCGTTCTGAAGTTACAACATAGCGCATTGTTTAGGTTACTTTATTTCTGGAGACCGTAATTTCAGTCCTGAATCTCTCGGCTGTTGCAATTTGGGGTTCACTTTGTGGTGAGCTGAACTGAGAGAGGAAATTTTAATTTTTACTGAGAGCAGAGAACCGTCCATGCATGTAGCAACTAGGACATATTTAAGTCTAAAACCTTACTCGGCGGTCCATTTGTATTAACCAGGGAAACGAGTTAAAGACTGTTAGCAGATTTGAGTTTTAATCCGCAAGCCGCTCAGTAGAATTCGCTTTACAGATTTATCTGGTTCATCCAAATCCATTGATAGGGGAATTCTGCTTTTGAGTTCTGTGGAGGCTTTGTGGAAGCTCTAAATTGTCTTTTTTTCAATTAGGAATTTAGAGCTTTGTTTTGCCTTTTAGTTGTGTTTTACCCCTTAAAGACTGTACTATGTACTCTATTGCTAAGTGCGTAAGTGCGGAGTCATTTTTTACTAAGAATCGTGCTTGTAACTAAGATGTTGCGCTTTGCCGTTCGAATTTTCAATGACTTCACTTGATGCTACATTCCCCTTACACCAATACAACTCTCCTGTTATACTGTGTTTGCCTGAACATGCATGCCAAGACATGGCCGGATATAAGATTTTGGAAGTTCCATCTCAAACCGCTATTTTCTGATGTGTGGTAAACAATATTGACTTATTTCTGGTATTATTTTCTTCACATTTTATACCTATATATTCTTTTCCTGAATCGCTGCTGTTGTTTTTTTTTATTTGATCAATGCTTATAATTCCAAGAGTCTCCAATTCATGATAAGAATCAAAACTTAATATCTTTTGCTTTGCCATATCACGTCCAAATAATAACAAAATAACAGATAAAACGCCCCACACGCACGAGGCGTGGAGTTGAAAAGGAATTAAACAGGACAAAACAAAGGTGATTGAAGTTAAATTGTTGCCTACCAGGATGATTTTGTTACATCTCTACCGACATCGTGCCTCAGAAAGACTCTTAGTTAAGAACACGACCACGACCTGTGAAATGAAGACTTGGCTCCATTTCACTTGGCAATTGAATGAACCTCTTTGCTGGTATTTGCTACTACTTGACCTTTTAAAGGCTCCTTTATGACAAGAATGCAATACTGAATGTTTCTGTGATCTGTAGCATTCCTTGGACGTTGAAAGCATAAATTGGTCTTGTTTCGTGTCTTGTTTTCCTGCTTTCAGGGACAGTAAGCGTAACGAACCCATTTGCCAAGAAACAAGTTTACTATAAACACTACGTGCATCTGTTGATGGACAGGCGAAAGGATACCCAAGCCCTCAAAGTATGTTTGACATTTCGTGAGATATCGCTTTTAGTGTCCCCTTCATTTTTGGACCCTTTTAGTGACACGTTGTTATCGAAAATGAGCTATGGGGATCTGTATCGGTTGATAAGTGGAGTTATCTGATCCAAACAAACATGGCGCCGCTAATATCTGCGGTCGTGTGCTGAGGAAGTCATTAAAATATCAGTCAAGGACAAGTTTCGTGCTTGAAAACTAACTTCTTATCCGTATCAGTTTCAACAATGCTATCGTTGAATGCGTACCACTCAGAAGAACAAGCTTGTACATTGGCATGTACATGTGAAATAGTTTCTTTCCCTCATACTACAATCGGAATATGTGCCCATGTACTGTTTTGATTAAAAGTTAGGGAGGGAAAATGGGGGCGCCCTCCGTAGGCCACGTCAGTATTATCAAGCAAAAAATTAAGACTTACACCGTGGGCAAAATCATAACTGAAAAAGGCTAAAGCAGTCAAACATTTGTCTAAGTCGCCTTGTAATTGGTTTCGATTATTCCACATTACACAGATGCAATATTTACACAAGGCATTCGATTATTTAAATGAACGGTGCAAGGGCATTTTTCAAGCTTTGAGCTCGGGAATTGAGTTAATTTTTACTTAGACTGAGAAAATTTCGATGCAAGAGCATCCAAGAGCATGTACAGAAAGATGTATTTAATTGTACTTCTTACATCACAAGGTAGTGTTACTAAACATTCAGGTTGATTTAAATTTGGGCGGTCCTTTAAGGGCCCAAGTCAGCCTCCGCCATTTTCGATGGCATCGAAATTATGGAAATTGTATGGTGAAGCGCAGTCGTATTGTATTGCCATAGACGTGTTTAAATGAGCTCTAGCAGGCTTCTCAAGGGATTTCTTTCGTTTCGGCACGATCCGCGTAAAGTATAATACTGAAATTCTCACATGTAAACAATAACAAAGGTGTGGCTGACTAGGGCCCTTTAATGGCTTATTCTAAGGATTGTGGTCATTTTAAATATGAGATTTTAATTTGACACTGCGGTGTATGGGGCAAATATTACCACCTTTATGTTTTGTTTTGCTCACAGTTAGGAACACATTAAAGCAATCCAACTTTTGACTTGATTCTATTGTTGGTTTTTCTTTCACAGAGATTTTAAACACATGAACTCACCGTACTAATGAAAAACGTTTATATCGGCAAGGTTAGTGTTTGGGGCAGCTGTGTAGCGGCCTGGTCCGAACAAATAGATTCAGCTGATTAACGGTTAAATGTAAATTGTCTTAAAACACGATTTAATGGCAAAACGTTTCAAGGCTTCAGAATGCACTTTATCGCCAATAAATAAATGAGATATTAAATTGCTAGATTAAAAAATACCGCTTGTTAAGAACCGGGGCACTTTATATGTGTTGATAGGAAAGATTAGCGACATTGTTCCGTTTCAATAATTTTTTACTTTATGTTAATTATCATAATAACAATCTGAAATTAACGGCAAGACAGTGCAAGTGGCAAGTTTTGTCAAAGATTAAAATTGAAACTGCTAAAAGCCTTGTTCATGAAACTTAGTTTTTGTTTCAAAGTTCTTGTGTAACCGGGCTAAATGGCGCCAGATATTTTCAATAGCACACGCAGAACATTACTCTTCTCATATTTTTCTGAAGGCAAAATTGACATCCTATTTAGGTTATTTATCCGCTCATGTAATAGCAGTCGCAATTGTTGCGTTGTGGTAATTTTGCACCTGTTTTATAGTCCTTTGAATCCCAGTCAAAAGCAACGGCTTGTTTACTGATAGGCTTGTACAAAACACTAAAGTATATTGGCGTTAGGCAAAAATAGATATGTTTAGTACTCTTTTACTATATTTACCAAAAAAATCGAACATTACATATTTCAAATAAAATTGGATTTGGTTAGTGTGTTTCAGGGTCTGAGAAAATTCAGTATCTAAAGCAATAAAATATTAAGGAAATTGTCTAATATGCTAGGAAGAAGTGCATGCTACACCGTGGATTACATACATATTATGCATTAATTTTTGTCAGGTAGATTTTTGAGCGATATCCGACTGTGAATGAAATAACAAGTAACTTAAAGGGACACTGTCACGCCTGATTATAGAAATTTTTATGTTCTAATTTCCATATTGTTGTGCCAAATATCACCAAATACACGAATAAATTTGATAAAAAGATTCCACAGAACAAGATAGAACAGGTATTTTGGGGAAGTAGTACAGGATTACAAGGATGGAAGTGGATTGCAATTCATCAAAATTGATTTCTAGACAGGATGTCAAGAAATCAAAGCTGAAATTCTGGTGAAATGATTAATCTTTTAATAGTTATTTTTTCTTCTTTGTTGATATTTCTTTGCTTTCACCACTAAGCATTTTTCTCCTTCTATTGCAAGACAATAAAGCATGATTACACAAAATATAATAAAATATGATATATCTGGCGTGACAGTGTCCCTTTAAGAAATAAATCTTGTCTGGCACATTTGTGATTAAAATTTGTATGTGTAAGTTGGCATACAGCTATGGGTTTTGGACACCTTTTTATGCGAAAGTTAACTGTATATTCGTGTGGGCGATTTACGTCTAAGCCAAACTGCGTGTAAAGTAAGGCACCACTTTCGACAATTGAAACTGCAAGGAAGCTGGGGCTACAAAACTGCTACCGAGGTTTGACCTGTAGATGTCTTCTTGTCGGTTTGTATTCTTTTAAAAGTACCATCAATGTTAGATGCCTGACTCGCACTTAAAATTTTAGTTGTAATAGTCATAACAGATGACCTTTGAACATTTTGCCTATAGTTTCCATGACTCTTGGTACTTCCGGCTTTTTCTTCTGCATGCATGACGCCATGATAATGGTTTCCGGAAAGCTTACCTCAAATGAGAAAAGAAAAAGAAAAAGCACAATAAATTGTCAGCTTTAAAAATGATAATTGTTGATCATTGTTTGCAGCAAGTGAATTACTGATACCGATGAGTTTATGGATCCGTAAGCAAAGGAAGAGACAAAAGCGCGGTGAGTTTATTTAAACAAAGGAAGAAGCAGTAGTGCGTTGAGCCATCAAGATAATGAGAATTGTCGCGCGTTCATAGCAACCAATGAAAAAAGCTCTTTCTGAGCGTTTATGAATAATAATAAACGTTGTGACAGACCTTTATATGATAACCAAATAAATGCGCGCGCTATGATTGGTCAATCAGCTATGGTTTATTGTAAACTCATGTAAATCACTCGCCTGCGGCTTCTGATTTACAAATTCTTCTCGTGTTCTACCAACATCCCGCGTGGTTTATCAGCCTATAAACCATAGTGACTTGTGGTCTATTGCTTAAATACACTTTTTCCAACTGGAAGTAAATGCCCCGAGAACAATAGCCATTCTACGCTATGCCATTTTTTTAAGATGGCTTTTTTATTCGTTGCAACATGAGACAGGGAATCGAGGAAGTCAAGAGTGTCAGAACTTTTCATAAACCGATCATAAACCGTGCGTTTATTTTTGTTCAAATAGCTCTTTCGATGGTCTTATTTTCGAAAGGGCTTATTATAAAAAAAAGAATTTTACGTTTCAACTAAAATGCCCGGTTGATAAATTTAGAAGGAACTTAGCGTCTTAAAACTTCTAGTTGAATGCAAAAATATCAATACTCTAAGTCAAGCGCAATATTGTGAAATACAAAAAAATTCCCCACAATCATGAGTTGGAAACGAAAAGTCTCAGAAGTATTGTTATGACATAAAATACAAAAGAACCAAAATTGCCGACGAATTTTCATTGTTCTCTGAGAGCTAATGAGCTTATGTTCCGGAGGATGTGTATTATTGGAAGGATTTTTGTGTCTAAGATTTCGGGGCTTACTTTTGGGTGGGCTTATATTTTCGGGGGACTCATTATGGGAATTTTACTTTAAATCATCTGATGTCTCTTGCAGTTGCTTTTAGATTACATATCTCTTTTGCTATACCTTCGAGAATGATTTAAAGAAAACGTTGACCATTTCTTTGCTATGGTGGATGAACCTCAAAGCGCCACCTTTATATTCATATCCGAAATATAGAGCAGTTAATTTTCGCGTGGTACTGTTCTAGAAGGCATTCCTATCTTCTTAGTCCGCCAATTAAACCCTAGTGTGTGACTATACAAATGAAGTCTTTGAGAATTGCTTTTTTGTGTTAATGTTTTGGATTTATTGGACGAGCTAAGCAAATTGGCTTTAACTTAGTGAATGAGTCACTTGCGTGTAACAATTACAAAACCTATACTACTAATTTCGTATTTTTAAAGTTGTATAAAGTGGTTCTAACACTTATGTCTGAAAGCAAGATCTTTCAAAATAAGTTGGTTTTTAGGCTGTTCATGGTGGCTCTAACCCTTGAGTTTGTTGTAAAGCCGTTTAATTTTTTTGATGTGTTCATGTTTGTTGAAGTACTGCTTAAATGCTACACAAGGTGTTTTGTTGAAGCCCTGAATTTTTCAGGCTTCTTTATTGCAATTGCATAAATTGGAAATTCACTGCGATGATCATTTCTCACTTTCATCTACATCCGCAGTTCATATATGAATTATTTCATATACTTTACGTCACAAGACGTTTCATTCAAATACTGATTAGAGCCTTAATACGACATTGAAATGTGCTATTTTAAAATGAACTTCTTGGAATAGAACCTTGAACTACTCAGTTCATAAGGTGGACCAGAGTCAAACTCAGTGAGAGTTAACGTTGTTGTACAGTTCGCTGCGTTTCTATGGTACTGCTTCACCCTGTCTTACCATGAACAGTGACCGGTTCTGACCCTTTTCGATCCCCTTATATTCCAATCAAAGCAGTCGATAAGCATTTTTTTGGGGGGTGAGGGGCAGTTCATCTGTTTAAACATTTTAAGGCATGGCTCTTCATGAGTGTCTTCAGTGAGTGTTTCAGTACAGCTTTTGCATCTCAGAGTGTGGTTTAAGCTCAGTGTCCCTCCCCCTCCCCCTTGAAAGAAACACCCGGCATCGGAGCGAGAACAATGCTTAAAACAGTCGTGACCGATAAAATATTGAACAGTATGACTGAACAGTGTTTTCTTGAAGCCGCTAAGGGCTCGGCAATGTTTTGAACATTGCATAAGACTGTTGTTTCAGTTTCCCAGTTTGAATTTTGTACCGTGTTTGCAAGAGTAGCTTTCAACGGACTCAACGGGTAATTTGGAATTGGCGGTAAAATTCTCAAAAATTAAACTCAGAGAATCTGTTTGCCGGAGACCAGTAAGCTCAAAGCGCCTCTAGAAGGCATCGAAGATGCTTTAAAGTCGAGTTTCATGCCTTCACAGGACAACACTGCATTACATTGTATGCTAAATGGAAGTTTTATTTCAGACTTGAGAAGAGTTGAAACAATCTCTAGAAGAGTCAATATCAGTTTTAGTGCGTTTTAGCAGTAGAACGGTGTCTTGTCGTAAACAGCTTTCAATGCTTTACACGTATACGTGTAAACACCATTTTAAGTGAGAACTTTTTCCTCAAACATAGCCATCAGTATAAATTAACAGTCAAAAGGCAATCACTTAACTCAAAACGTTGATTACTTGCTTAGTTTTAGCCTCGAATGCTAATGTTCATTTACATTTGATTGAATGAATAAACAGAAAAAAAAAAACAATTCACTTCTTGTGTTAGCGAACGCCTGTAAGGAAATACTTCCATGGGAGCATTTTCTTGTCACATCGTTCTTAAAATTTATGTTGTTAGACGTCGAGATCATCAATTCTAAATTTCTCGAGACTTCATGGCGTCATGGCCATTCTTTTGGTAGTACAAAGGATTAAAAGCTTTCACATTTATCCCATTCAATCCCTGATTCAATCCATGAAACCTCAGTCAATGCAATTAACATGGCGAAGTTTGCGAATTGAACCCAAGAATGGGACCATTCAAATGAAAGGTACCAAACTGCAATTTCGTGTAGTGCTGTTTGTTTTTCATTATTTAACAGATTTATTTCAGTTTCACAGCTTTTCAATTTGGCATTTTTGGTAATGAAAGGGTTACCTTTGACCACCATTTCACGGCTCCTCCTTTCTCCGCCCATTGTGGTGTCAACAGGCCTTAACAAAGGCATGTAATACGTTAATTAACAGCTTGATATAAGCTTGGTTCGATTAGCCCTGCATTTACACATTAAATCTCTTAAGGGATTTCAACTATGTTAAAAGCATCGAGAGTAAACATAGTTGGGAATTTCAAGAAGATTACTTTCAACACTGTTTGTTTAATATACATGTTGATTTGTTATTTGCTTTGGCAAGAGATCTGCAAAGATTACGTATAGGATATAAGGCTTATTCTATCAAATCCTGTTGCTATGTTTACAAGACTGTATCCCAAATCTTGTCATCAACTACAATCACGACCCAAATATAGAGAATATGTTTGGATTTCAATAGAAACCTCAAAGAACGTTTATTCACCAAAAGTTCCCTCCCACGGACGTACTCATAAACTCAAGCCAAGTACACCGATTTTTCTTTTGTTTCCTTAACACAATGATCTTTTGCGTAAGCTAATTACGATTTGTGAATGCCTTCAGAATGCAGCTTAAAACGGAGGTTGATATCTGCTTTAGTTTCTTCTTAAAACAATAGCCAGTCCAATATGACACGGTTTCATTTAAGCAGATAGAAGTTATTTTACCAATTATACTCAGTCGGGTTTTAAGCCCGGAACTTAGCATTTGAAATCGATCACAATGAATAGTGATATTGAGTTCTCTGATTAGACTTAATTCCATTCTTGTGGCATTACCTTTGTAACACGCTTATAGAGACACGTGTATGTCAGCTTTAACGACCTACTTTAACAGGTAAAGAATTGTTTTTGGATGTGTTCTTGTCTTGCGAAATCTAGAAACAGGGCTGTTGCAGATAGCCCCTCGTGGGTTTGCCAGTTACCCAGTTTGAAACTTATTTAAGAGTGTAGGCGTCAGTTTGTCGAAGAGTCTCCAATTTAATAATTCTTCAGACAGATTCTGCGTTCCAAGCTCGTTTCACGCTGAGTAGAACAACAGACATTTTTCGACAACGAATGCTCTTCAATGCCACTCTATATCTTTCCTAGAGGTTGTTTTCCTTAAGATATTTGCCAGTAAAAATGATCTTTTCAAGTGATACTGCTGATGTAATTTGTGGTGTGTAAAGTAGTTTCCTTTTCTGAGTTTTCTCAATAAAAAAACATTAGAAAAGCAAGGTCATTGTTTGTGAACCTTGTAAGGTTAAGCCAATTTTTTTCGGGTTTGCCACTCGTAATCCGCTGGTCTTAATCATTCTTATTCCGTTGTGCTATTTTTGAACGTGTAATTGTAAACTACTAATTTTAATTTTTTTAAGTTTGAAGAAAAAAATATTTGAAACATAGATATTCCATGTGTTTCAAGCCCTATTGTTTTTACTGAAGGTGGATTGTGACTAATCCTAGACAAACTCACTCTTACGGGTACCAAAGTGTGAGAAGTTTCCCGCTAGCGCGAAAAAATGAAGGCATCGGGGATGTGTGTTTCTGTGGGAGGGGGGGAGGGGGCTTGGTAAGTCTTGAGGAGAAGGCATGAGCACTCGTCCTCCCACCAATGCGGCCCACGTTTGATTCGCAGACCCGGCTTCATATGTGGATTGAGTTTGTTCTTGGTTGCTTCTCGTTTTTGCTCCTATTCGATCGAGAAAACACGGCTCAACAAGCTTACAGATTCAAATACTGTTGTGTCTAAGTAAAGGTAATTTATTGTTATTGTGGTTCAGTAGAAGCGGTGTGGTGAACCCGGCTTGTTAAGAGTCCTGCCGTGACAGATGACTCGTCTTCAAAGATTTAGCCTAAGGTTTTTAAGTTTATCAATTACAGTATTTGTCAACTTTCCTCATTCGAAACCATCCTTGCTTGTTCTCAGTTCATTGATACCTCATTGGTGCTTTTCTATCTTACTAAAGTATTATATCAAGGTTTCCTTTGATTTGATCAACAACTTGATCATGACCTCATTTATGATGACTGGGCACCTTTACTGAGTTAAGACCAACCGTAAGACCTCTTGCAAGCAGACACCTATGTTGGTTCAACCCGTTTCCGTTAATTGAGGTTTCTGAGTATGGGAAATAGGGTGGGATACCGAGGGGGAAAGGGGGCGTGAAGTCCACCCTAAACCTCAAGAAGGAGGAAATGTACGAGAGCTGCTTGGTAGACTGCCAAAAGCCTGGCTATAATTGTTGAAAGACCTCCCTTTTGGTACGTCTTACCCCTCCCAGTTCGTTGACGTCGGCAGCATCACAGTTTCTTTAGAGGCTTCACTCTCGTCTCCGTGCAATGGCCCTTCCCATTCACTTCTGAAGACAGTTAGATTTGTTTGCTCGTCTGTGTCTCGGTTCCGAGAGTAAAAAAAAAATTATACTAGAATAGTTTAAAAACATTATATTTCATAGACACCAAAACCACTGAAAACAGTCCACTTCTAACCTGGGGTGCTCTTGAGTTTCAACTGTCCGTTATGTTCCAAAAGTCTTTTTCTTTCCTATCAAATTTCACTAAGCTTCAATGATTGTAAGGTTTTCTTTATTTAAAGAAAAACCGTTCAACAATTTTTCAGGTTACATCGCACTGATATTTCTTGCCCTTCTAGCACATTGAAGTCTATATATCAATATTACGAAGCAAAAGGAAACGACCACGAAGGGACTCGAACCCTCAATCTTCCAATCCGAAGTCGGACGCCTTATCCATTAGGCCACGCGGCCAGTTGTTGAAAAGGCCAAAAATAAACGCGGTCTAACTGATTTTTAAATCACTTGAACAAGTTTGGGCTGTTGTCATAATATCCGGGCGTCAACATAACGAAAGATACCTACAAAGAAAGGCAGCAAATCAGAGGACTTTACAAAAGTATAGGATAGAGAAATCGCCTTTATAGGAAACCGAAGAACGTTTGCATAACTCGCCATAGTGGTTGCTCTCTTCCACATGGCCGCCAGATACTTGGATCCAGATGCTTCGTCTCGAAAACCAATTTCATTGAATAGATAACTTATTTACTTTGCATTTTATTTTAGCATGCGCGTTCACGTTTAAACGAGCCCTTGGCTCACTGATGTAATGTGTCTAAATAAAGTACTACTACTGTTACTACTACTACCACTAGGGAGACCAGCGGTTGATAACCTGCATATCCTGCTAGAGAAAGGCAAACAATGCAAGAGTCAACCTGTTCGTTACAAAAATATTTTGCCAGACATGTTTTGATTTTCCCTGCTTGTGGCGGTCAACCTTAAGAAAGGTTATGTAAAAGCCTTATTCCATGGCTGGCCGCGTGGCCTAATGGATAAGGCGTCCGACTTCGGATCGGAAGATTGAGGGTTCGAGTCCCTTCGTGGTCGATTCCTTTTGCATCGTAACAGTAATATATAGCCCACAACTCTATTAGTGTCGGAGCAGCAATGGGCAATTGACCATTTTCGCATGGCCCGTAATACACCTTTTTTACCCCCCAAAATTTTGCATAACCTTTGCTTCCCAATTCCCTTGGGTATTACAATCGTCAAAGGTTATGCAAAATTTTGGGGAGTAAATAAGGTGTATTATGGGCCATGTGAAAATGGTCAATGAGGGTAAAAAAAAATAGAATTCGTACGTGTGAATTTTAATGAAATTTTAAGAGTCTTAAAACAATAGAAGTCATAAAAACGGGCTTTCTTAACGGCCTATGTGACCGCCGTGTTGAGATCCATTACCAGGTCAATAGCAGGTCCCGAAGTACGTCACGTCAAGGGAACTGACTTTGCAGAATCTTTTTCCCAAGACCGCCACAAGGATTGGAACATGGAATGTGAAAACTTTATACGAGACGGGAAATTCTTCACAGGTGGCTATGGAGATGGACAACTACGGAGTTGAAGTTTTAGAACTGCGTGAATTTCAATGGTTTGCATCTGGAACATGTGTTGTTGTACTCAGGACCACCCGACGAGGACAATGACCACAAAAAGGTAATACAAGCCTAACGGAGTGGGAACAGACAAGTGAGAGGATCCTGGGATAACGGTTCCATTCGAAGTTCAAGAAAGTGTCAATTACGCACCAATTAATATTGCAGGTAAAGAGGCGAAGAAAGAGTTCTATGAACAACTACAGAGTGTGTTAGAAAGGACGCCACATTGAAAAATCAATATTGTGCTTGGTGACTTCAATGCCAAAGTTGGAAAGGACAACACTACCATAAAGATCATCATAGGAACAGGTCTCGGCACGATAAACGAGAATGGAGGGATGTTTATAGATTTCAGTGAGCAAAACGACCTATTCATTGCTTGTACTGTCTTTCCCTATCCTATAATCCACAACGCAAGATTGATTTCTTGTGACGCACGGAAAGAGAATCAGATAGGCCACTGGAACGTGGCAACGAACCCTGCAATACGTCAGAGCGTACAGAGGTGCTGAAATTGGATCAGACAACAATTTGGGGATTGAGAAGCTCAAAGTTAGAACTCAAAGTATTAAGAAGTTTGGCTCACAGAGGAACCCGAGGCCCGATATCTCCAAGCTGAAGAAATCATCACAGCAAAAGGAGTTCTCCCTTTCTCTGAACAACCGATACAAGCCTGCAGCTGACTTAGCAGATTGCTCTTTGTAACACTTTCTTGCAGGGTTCTTCGCCAAGTTCCAGTGGCCTATCTGATTGTTTGTCTGTGCGTCGCAAGAAATCAATGTTACTTTGTTAGTGGTACACACTATAAAGTTGATTAGGGATAAATTTTAAATTCTACCACATTGATAAAGTCGTAGTCTATATATTGCCATGGTAATGGCCTCCTGATATTACTTTTTACGATGTCAAGAAAACCGACCGCGATTTGACTCGAACCCTAAATCTTCCGATCCGAAGTCTGACGCCTTATCGCCTGGCCACGCGGCCAGTTGTTGAAAGGCCAAAAATAAACGCCGTCTACCTGATTTTTAAACCAGTTGTACAAGTTTGGGCTATTGTCACAGTATCGGATAATTGATAAAGCGTCCAAATTCGGATCGGAAGATTGAGGGTTTGACTCCCTGCGTGGTCGATTTTTTTTGGCATCCGAAAAGTAATATAAGGAGGCCATTACCATGGTAATATATAGACTACGATTTTATCAATGCGGTAGAATCAATGTACTAGAAGGGTAAAAATTATTAGTGCAGCGTAACCTGGAAATCGTTGCTATTGCTTCGAATCTGAAACAGTAGTTTCCTTTAAAGATAAAGGCCGTGCATGAGAATTTAATTTAATTTTAAGAGGTTTAAAAAGGAATATAAGAAAGAAAAAAGATTTTTGGAACACGATTAGACTGAAAAAGATTGAGATAAAACGAACTAGCGAATTTAATATAAATGGAATTACCAAAACAATTCTAAATTAAAATTTGTCTAAGAAGGTAACGGTGATTTCTTACGACGCACAGACATCAGATAGGCCACCGAAACGTGGCGAAGAACTCTGCAACACAACGTTAAAAAGAGCCATCTTCTAAGTCAGCAAAAGACTGCATGAATCGGTTGGTCAGCTTTGCATGGTTCTTCACCACCTTAAGCTACCAGTAGCCTATCTGATTCTCAGTCCGTGCGCCGCAAGAAATCAATGTTACTTTGTGGATTATACGATGAGGAAAGATAGCACAAGCAATGAATTCAGTTGCCATTTTCTAAACGAGCAGGGGACTGGGCACAAATATTTAAAATCGATTGAATCTTTATGCTAGTGTTGTCATTTCCCACTTTGCCATTGAAATCACCAAGTACAATAGGCCATTTCCGAGTTCCCTTTTCCCTCTGTTTGAAAACGAGCCTAAGTGGGAAACTATTTATGTGGAAATACGCTGGTTTTGTATGAGAATGAATGAATGAATGAATGGTTTCGCACTTAGACTCGTTTTGACACTGAGGCAAAAGAGAACTCGGAAATGGCCTATAGCGACATCTCTGCAGTTGTTCATAAAACTCTTTCTTCGCCTTGTGTTCTGCAATATTAGTTGGCGCGTTATTGACACTTTCTGGAACTTAGAATGGGACCGGGCTCCAAGGATCCTCTCACTTGTTGGTTTCCATTCCGTCAGACTTCTATTTGTTTTCTTGCATTATGCCCATTCCGTTTCTGTCAGTGGACATTGCCCTCATTGGGTTGTCCTGACTACAACAACACATGTCCTGACGCATGACGCCAGAGTGACTTTTCCAGACACCCATCATTTGTGATTTTTGGGTATGTTTGGGAAGGTCTAGTTTTCCTCGAAGGATTTGGAAATATTAGAGAAAGGAGAAACATCGATAGTTTAATGCAGTTTTAAAATGAGAGTTTAAAATGTTATAGTAGATAAACACCAAAGGCACTGAAAACGGTCCACTTCTAATGAATTTCAACTGTCCGTTAGTGTTG